>JARQOD010000004.1:504382031-504450243 GCA_033576555.1 Oophaga sylvatica
ATGGGGGTGCATTACAATACAGAGGCTGTCTATGAGGGCGCATTACAATATAGATGCTGCCTATGGGGGGTTATAATATAGAGGTTGCCTATGGGGAGTGCATTATACTATATTGAGGACTATCTGGTGTATTATGCTATATGGAGGCTATCTAGGGGGCCATCATACAGTGTGGGGATTACAATGATGGGGCTATCATACAATGTTGGAGCCATTAAAGGGAATCTGTCACCCCATTTTTATGATATCAGATAAAGATATCACTGAATTGTGCGTCCCATAACTAATCTGTAGGTACCTATCATATCTCCTGACACCCCAGTTTTGATGTCAAAATACCTTTGCAAAGTTTGATTCTCAGTATGCAAATACGTCCGGTCTGATGGGCGGTGTTTATTCTCATTCCCCCCCCCCGCTCCTTGGCTTGTTGCACGTATCATCGTCTGTGAATATCACAGACGGCGTACTGTTTCCGCGCTTGCGCGTTGAATAGGGCCCTTGCACGTGCCCACTGTGCTTTGCAAAATGAAAATCAGTTCTGCGCATGCGCCAGTATTTTGCATCCCTTCTTATGCCGGAAGTCATCCACTGGCGCATGCGCAGTACTGATTTTATGCTTTGCCCACTGTTGGGCAAAGCACACTGCGCCAGCGCGATGGGGCCTTTTCAAAGCGAAAGCGCGGAAAACGGACATGAAGAAGAAGTGCGTAGGGCAAGACAGGAGGCGGTGGGGGAATGAGAATAAACACTGCCCATCGGACCGGACCGCATGTATTTGCATACTGAGAAACAAACTTTACAAAGGTATTTTGACATCAAAACTGGGGTGTCACGAGATATGATAGGTACCTATAGATTACTTATGGGACGCACAATTCAGTGATATTGTTATCTGATATCACAAAAATGGGGTGACAGATTCCCTTTAAATAGTTTGGGGATATTAAGGGGTCAATATTTATACAGTGAGGGGCATTATACGGTGTATAGGGGAGCTGTACAGGGGGAGACTTGGGACATTATTAAATGTAAAGTGAGCACTTATTGTTATAGGCTGTGCTTGGCGGCATGCAGTTCAGGTGCCGTAAGTGAGCGGGGTTTTTGTCGTGATGTGCGGCCAGTAACTGTGACGTTATTGCCATGTGTTTCCTGTTGCGTTCCACCGACAGTGGACATATTTGGCGTGCGTTTCAGCAATAGGAACTAGCGATTTTACCATGTGGCAGTATGTGGTTGATGGAGGTGATCGGATCATACATTTAATTAAGGTAAACATGATAATTTATTGGACAATATTCCAGGAAATGATGTAATCTAACATCTCCTATTTAAACGCCCCCTTGGGCCACTTCGCTCTCTGCAGACAGCATTGAGAGCAGAAGGGCCTTATGTCTCTCCAGTTTAGCACCATAGCACTTTAGTACAAGTCAGTCCCCTGATGAATATGCTTGAAGGAAACGCGTTGGGACACCCATTTAGGGAAAGTGCAGGGCGTACATTATCATAGGGCTAGTTGTGGACTGCCCTTGTGAGGGCGGGAGCTTGGGGGTTAGTCTATTGATAGCCCCTAGAGAGTGACAGGGAATTGTCCTCCTGTTGGATGCATTACCAGTGCCTCACATTTGGTTCCTGAGAAAGGCTCCTGCTCCCTCCTCATGCTAATGGTGAGATCGTTCCATATATAATTCTTTTGTCTATCTCCCATCAATTTCACATTTACAACATAATATTTATCTTGTGTTATATATGAGTTTCCGTGGTGACTTCCTTCAGAATTTGGAGGGTGTTTGTATATACTCCCCCAATTGGTTGCACCTCGGTATGTTAATTACCACCTGAGGAATACAAGTGGTTAATTTATCCTGTATCAAGTTGCTGGTCTCAGCCTTCACTATTTTAGGAGTGCTTATTTTTCTGATATAATTGCCAGCATCTTCTGTTGATTTTATTGTGCGACTTATTTTTTCACAAGTGATTTTATACCAATTCTATTAAGTTATGTTTTAGGTTCACCTTTGCTGTATACCCCGTATGATTTGTGAATTTGGTCTATTGTTTCTCCGGCCGACACTGGAGCTTTGCTTCTTCTATAGACTGCTAGGTCACTACCCTGCGTCACTGCCCACTCATGGTGGGGCAACGGATTCAACGTGGCTTCCTGCTTGGCATAGCGCTTGTCCCTCACACAGTGGGAGCACTGGGCCGCTCTGGGGCGATGGAAGGCTGGTAACTCTATTTCTTCTAGCTCTTCCTGGTCTTCTTCCCCATCTGGTAAATTGGGCATCCTGGACAGCGCATCGGCATTAGCGTTCTTATGCCCTGCTCGGTACTTGATGGTAAACTTGTAGTTGGACAGCCGGGCCATCCATCGCTGTTCCAGCACACCTAGCTTTGCGGTCTCCAAATGAGTCAGCGGATTATTGTCCGTGAAGATGGTGAACTTCGCTGAAGCCAGGTAGTGTTTGAATCGCTCGGTCACAGCCCAGACTATGGCGAGAAACTCCAGTTCAAAGGAGCTGTAGTTCCTTTCAGTGGGATGAAGCTTCATGCTGGTGTAGGCGATCACTCGTTCTCTGCTTTTCTGCACTTGTGACATCACTGCTCCCAATCCCACATTGTTGGCATCGGTATAAAGTATGAATGGTTGGTCATAGTCTGGATAGGCCAGGACTTCATCTCCCATATGAGCCAACTTCAACCGGGCAAAGGATCTTTCTAGTCTGTCATTCCAGTCAAACAAAGGACTCTTCTTCCTGGCCTTCTTGGGTTGGCCCATGAGAAGGTTTTGCAGGGGTGCGGCTATTTCAGTAAAGTCTTTAATAAACCTTCGGTAGTAGCCTACCAACCCGAGGAACTGCCATACTTCATGAATGTTGTTGGGCCTTGGCCAGTCCCTGATCACAGTGGCTTTGTCGGGGTCTGGTGCCATGCCTTCCGCACTCACTACATGGCCCAGGTACTGCACCACAGATGGTGGCATTTGGACGGCTTCACTTTCAGGCCAAAGTTGGACAGGGCTTTGAACACCTCAGCCAGGTGCTTCAAGTGGTCTTCATAGGTGTTGTAGAAGACAATGATGTCATCTAGGTACAACAGAACTGTCTCAAAGTTCTTGTGCCCCAGGTAACACTCCATCAACCTCTGAAACGTCCCTTGTGCATTCCAAAGCCCGAATGGCATGCAGTTGAACTCGCTTAAACCCATGGTAGTCTTCTCTTTATCTGCCTCTTCCACGGGAACCTGACAGTACCGACTGGTGAGATCTAGAGTGGAGAAATAGCAGATTTCAGTGCAGCTAATGATTCCTCAATTCTGTGTAATGGGTAGGCGTCCTTATGTGTAATGCGGTTAATCTGCCTGTAGTCAACACACATCCTCATTGTACCAACTTTCTTTCTAACGAGGACTAATGGAGCTGCCCAGAGGCTACAACTGTCTCTGATCACCCTAGCCTCCTTCATCTCCCATAACATGCCCTTGGCACATTGGTAGTGAGCTGGGGGAACAGGCCGGTACCTCTCATAAATGGGCGGATGATCTCTGGTGGAGATATGATGTTGGACCCCCTTTACCTGCCCAAAGTCTAAAGGATGCTTGTTGAATACCCGTTCATACTCTTGAACCACCCGTTAAACCCCATTCTTATAATAATAATAATTTTTATTTATATAGCGCCAACATATTCCGCAGCACTTTACAGTTTAAGAGTTTCAAAACACAAGTCATAAGTAACAACGTTAACAATACAATAATTAAAGCAAAATAAGACGACCCTGCTCGTGAGAGCTTACAATCTACAATGAGGTGGTGGAGATACAAAGTACAGGTGTGTATTTACAATGGTGTATTTACAATGATGGTCCAGCCATCTTGAGGTAGTGAGGGATGGATGGAGATAGTGAATGGGCTACACACGCACACTTAAGGTACTGCCACACTACACGATCCCGCTAACGATCTCGTTAGCGTCGCATACTAATGAGATCGCTAGCGGGATCGTTTACAATATCGCTAGTGTCGGCCACATTTAGCGATGTCGTTAAGGACGCTATTGCGGTTAGCGATCTCCTTAACGACTTTAGCGGTACAAAAGTACCGCTAAATCGCTAAAAAAGGTGCCACACTCAGCGATATATACTTACCCAGCGGGACGCCGACGATCAGAATAGGGTCCGAAACGATCAGGACGACGGACGAGATCACAGCAGGGGCCACGTCGTTGCTGCATGCCGCACACAACAACATCGCTAACGGGATCGCTAAATAGTGACGTTTTTTAGAGATCCCGTTAGCGATGTTGTTTAGTGTGGCATACCCTTTACACATATAATGACTTTGATTAGTGAACGTGATAGGCCGCTCTGAACAAATGTGTTTTGAGGGAGCGCCTGAAACTATGCAAATTGTGGATAGTCCTAATTTCTCAGGGTAGAGTATTCCAAAGGATTGGCGCAGCGCGGGAGAAATCTTGGAGTCAGGAGTGGGAGGTACGGATTAGTGCAGAGGTTAGTCGAAAGTCGTTTGCAGAGCGCAGTCGATAGACAGAAATGAGAGAGGAGATGTAGGGGGTGCTGCACTGTGGAGAGCTTTGTGGGTGAGAACAAGTACTTTGAATTGGATCCTATAATGAATGGGCAGCCAGTGTAAGGACTGGCGAAGAGCGGACGCGTCGGAGTACCGATTAGCCAGATGGATAACCCTGGCTGCTGCATTAAGTATGGACTGGAGAGAGGATAGTCGAGTAACGGGGAGACCAATTAATAGAGCATTGCAGTAGTCCAGGTGGGAGTGGATCAGGGTGACATTGAGGGTTTTTGTTGTTTCCATGTTGAGAAAAGGGCTGATTCTAGAGATGTTCTTTAGGTGTAAGCGGCAAGAGCGGGCAAGAGATTGTATATGGGATGTGAAGGAGAGATTGGTGTCAAACATAACATCCAGACAGCGCACCTGCTACCGGGGTGTTATTATGGTGCCTCCCACGGAGAGGGAAATGTCAGATTTAGGGAGGTTAGTAGATGGCGGGAGCAGAAGAAGTTCAGTTTTTTGAGAGGTTGAGTTTCAGATAGAGAGCGGACATGATGTTGGAGACTGCGAACAGTCACTGGCGTTCTGTAGTACAGCGGGGGTAAAGTCAGGGGATGACGTGTATAGTTGTGTGTCATCAGCATAAAGATGGTACTGAAAGCCAAATCTGCTGATGGTCTATCCAATTGGGGCCATGTAGAGAGAGAAGAGGAGAAGAGGGCCAAGGACTGAGCCCTGAGGTACCCCGACAGTGAGAGGAAGAGGAGATGACGTGGAGCCAGAGAACAAAACACTGAAGGAGCGGTCAGAAATATAGGAAGAGTACCAGGAGACAGCAGTGTCCTTAATGCCTAGTGACTGGAGCTTAGAGAGTAGCAGACTGTGGTCAACAGTGTTGAAAACTGCAGAAAGGTCGAGAACAATGAGCAGAAAGTGGTCACAGTTACATTTTGCTGTCAGAAGGTCATTGGTCACTTTGATGAGTGCAGTTTCAGTCGAGTGTAGGGGGCGGAAGCTGGACTGTGAAGCTGTGAAGGGTCTAGGAAGGAGTGAGTGGAGAGGTAACGGGTAAGGCGGGAGTAGACTAGGCGCTCCAAAAGGTTTAGAGAAGAAGGGGAGATTGGAGACTGGTCTGTAGTTGTTAGTGCAGGATGGGTCGAGAGCGGGTTTCTTTAGTAATGGAGTAACGATGGAGTGTTTGAAGGAGGATGGGAAAATGCCCGAGGAGAGGGAGAGATTAAAGATTGTAGTTAGGTGAGTTGTGACGACTCGAGAGAGACTGGAGGAGATGTAAGGGAATGTGGTCCGTAGTGCATGTAGTCGGACGAGAGGAAGAAAGGAGTTTGGAGACTTTTTCTTCTGTGATGGGATCAAATGTGGAAAGTGAGCCAGGGGAAATGCAGGGAGGGATGGGAGTCACAGTACTTGTTGGTTGGGAACAGATTTCCTGACGGATATTATCTATTTTTTCTATAAAATGGGAGGCCAGGTCATCAGAACAAATGTCTGGGATAGGGGCTTGTGCTTTTGACCTGAGGAGGGAGTGAAAAGTGTCAAAAAGTTTCTTGGGGGTTGTTGGCTAGTGAGAAGATCCGGGTGGTGAAGTAGGTCTCTTTGGCAAGGTGAAGGGCAGCATTATAGGTTCTTAACATAAATTTGAAGTGGATGAAGTCTTCTGATGTGCGAGTTTTCTTATGGTGTGAAGGGGTGGAGTCAGTGCCTGTGTGCAGCTTCTGACACCAATCCTCCAGCTGTTCTGCAGAGCCATTGTCCTCTGCCTGGTCAGACAGGACCAAGGGTTCTGCTGCCTGTATTACGCTGTTATTGACAGTGAACAGCTTAGCAACTGTGGCATACCAGGGTAGCTTGACCTCCTGCTCCCCACAATTTAAGATGTGTACAGGTACCCTCCCCTTGCAGACATCGACTACCCCTCTGGCTGTCAGGACAGTGGGCCTACTATCAGAGTACATTGGTTCTACCAGGGCCTGGTAATCTTGACCCCTGAGACCTATGGCTGACCGACACCAGATTAACATTTCACTCCTTGGGGGTATTGCAATGGGGAACGGATCACTCACTCTGACACTGCCGACTTCTCCACCAGACAGCTCTACCTGTTGTCTTTGCATCAGGGCTTTGATCTCCTTTTGCAGGACCCGCTGTTCACTGGAACCAGCAGTTTCGGCTACCTGTTGCAACAAAACAAAAACCTCACCTAGACAGTTTTCTATCACATTAGTACCTATGGTCATCATTGGGTTACATTGTCGTCGATCAATGCCTACAATTATCAGACCTTGGACTTTCAATTCTACTCGCCCCACTTTAATGGTCACCTCTTTATACCCCACTTGTGGCAAAGGCTGACCAGTGCTGGTGACTACTGTCATCTCATTATTGTTTTTAAAGAATTATGCCATAGTCATCACCTGAGAGCCAGTGTCCAGTAAAGCGTTCATTGGGATGCCATAAATCACCCCATATGCAGTACCATGTGCAGCATGTCACCCCATAGTCTCCCCATACCCACCCAAACATCCCATACACATGAAAAAAAAATAACACCATGTGCAGCATGTCAACCCATATGCAGCACCATGTGCAGCATGCCATGCCCATATGCAGCACCATGTACAGCATTCCACCCCCCATATGCATCACCATGTCACCCCCATATGCAGCACCGTGTCACCCCATATGCAGCACCATGTCACCCCCATATGTAGCACCATGTGCAGCAGGTCACCCCCATATGCAGCACCATTTCAGCATGTCAGCCCATATGCAGCACCATGTGCAGCATGTCACCCCCATATGCATCACCATGTACAGCATGTCCCTCCATAGCCTCCCCATCCCCACTCAAAAATCCCATGCACATGAAAAAGAAAACACCACATACTCACCTCGGTCCCGTTCCCTGGCCTTCTGCTTGTCTCCCTGCCTCCAGTGCGCTGACTCTCCGCAGTACACAGCTGACGCAATTAAATGATGTCATTGTGTCAGCTGTTTCATATGCTGATCGGCGGAGAAAGTGGCCGGAGGCCCCTCCTCCACCAAAGAAGTCAGCGCAGATGGAGACAGTGAGCGGGCGGGCACGGTGCGGCCCGTGGATCTCTGGTTTCCAGCCCCACAGCTGTCTCGATCTGTGAGCTGGACTGAGACAGCAAGCGGGTCAATTGTGTCCCCCTTGGGCCGTACTTTGCCCAGGTCTTGTCTAGGCACACAGCAGGACTCGGAAGGGAAGGTGTGCTGTTTGATTTTTAGAGCACAGCATTGGCTGGAATAGGTTGTGAAGACCATGTTGTATTTACAGAGTTCCTGAGGTACCAGAATAACAAGTAAAATCCCTCACAAGTTAACCCATTTCAAAAGTAGACATCTCAAGGAATTCATATATGACTGCGGTGAATATTTTGAACTCTCAGATGCTTCACAGCATTTTTTAAGATTGGGCTGTGAAAACTAAAGATTACTGTACATTATTTTTCACTAAAATGTTGCTTTAGCCTCAAATGTTTTATTTTCTGAAGGGGTTATAAAAGAAAATGAACCCCATAATTTTTTGCACAATTGCTCTAGGCTTTTGGAATGCAGATTTTGCTGGAATAGATTACGGGTACCATTTAATTCATAATACAAATCAGGAAGCTTAATGCCATAAAAATCAATGAAATTTTATTATATATATAAACACCGTGAGCACAGCTAAAGTAGGTGCTGAGGTTAGGTTCCCAAACCATAGACATATAAATATAAACCTCGCACTCAACTTGGCTATAACAAGTGAAGTTTTATTGTAGTGCATCAACAAACGTTTCGGTCTATTGTGACCTTCTTCAGTTACTACAAATAGTTAAAAAACAGAGTGATATGAATATATATTCATATGTGCAAAAAAATAACATAAAAATAAAAGAAAGTATATACATAGTAATAGCAACTGGTCAAGTGACACTATTAATCAGAAATGCAGAGGTATGACCAACATAACGCACAATAATACCTAGCCGAAGAGATTGCAAATAGACATAAGTGGCTCAAGATTTAAGATTGAAGTGGCTCCAGATTTAAAGTGGAGTATTATTATTATTTTTCATTTTTATAGCGCCATTTATTCCATGGCGCTTTACATGTGAGAGGGGGCGAATATAGACAAGTGCAATAAATATGAGCAATACAGGACACACGTAAGTACAGAAGGAGAGAGGACCCTGCCCGCGAAGGCTCACAATCTACAGGGGATGGGTGAGGATACACTAGGAGAGGGTAGAACTGGTCGTGCGGCGGTTCAGTAGACTGAGGATCACTGCTGGTTGTAGGCTTGTCGGAAGAGGTAGGTCTTCAGGTTCTTTTTGAAGGTTTGCATGGTAGGCGAGAGTGTGATGTGTTGGGGTAGAGAATTCCAGAGTATAGGGGAGGCACGGGAGAAGTTTTGTATGCGGTTGTGGGAAGAAGAGATAAGGGGAGAGTAGAGAAGGAGATCTTGAGAGGATCGAAGGTTGCGTGTGGGTAAGTAACGGGAGACCATGACACAGATGTATGGAGGAGACAGGTTGTAGATGGCTTTGTATGTCATAGTTAGGGTTTTGAACTGGTGCCTCCGGACGATAGGAAGCCAATGAAGGGCTTGGCATAGGGGAGAGGCTGGGGAATAACGGGGAGACAGGTGGATTAGTCGGGCAGCAGAATGTAGGATGGATTGGAGTGGTGCCAGAATGCTAGAGGGGAGGCCAAAGAGTAGGAGGTTGCAGTAGTCAAGGCGGGAGATGATAAGGGCATGCACTAGTGTTTTTGTGGTGTCGTGGTCAAGGAATGCACGGATCCGGGAAATATTTTTGAGTTTGAGACGGCAGGAGGAGGCTAGGGTTTGGATATGTGGCTTGAAAGAAAGGGCAGAGTTGAGGATCACCCCGAGGCACCGAGCATGCAGGAGTGGGGAAAGTGAGCAGCCATTGACAATGAGGGATAGGTCTGGTGGAGGGGTAGAGTGAGATGGGGAAGATGATGAATTCTGTTTTGTCCATGTTCAGTTTTAGTAAGCGAGCAGAAAAGAAAGCTGAAATAGCGGACAGACAGTGTTGGATTTTTGTCAGTAAGGAGGTGAGGTCAGGTCCAGATAGGTAGATCTGTGTGTCATCGGCATAGTGATGATACTGCAAACCGTGGGATTCTATGAGCTGTCCCAGGCCGAAGGTGTAGATGGAGAAGAGTAGGGGTCCTAGAACAGAGCCCTGAGGAACACCGACAGAGAGGGTGCGAGGTGAGGAGGTGGTGTGGGAGAGGGAGACACTGAATGTTCGATCTGTTAGATATGATGAGATCCAGGATAGGGCCAAGCCTGTGATGCCCAGAGATGAAAGAATATGGAGCAGGAGGGAGTGGTCCACAGTGTCAAAGGCAGAAGACAGGTCCAGGAGAAGGAGGACAGAGTAGTGTCGCTTGCTCTTGGTGGTTAGTAGGTCGTTGGTGACTTTAGTTAGGGCAGTTTCAGTTGAGTGATGCAGTCGGTAGCCTGATTGTAAGCGGTCAAAGAGGGAGCAAAAGGAGAGGTGGGAGGACAGTTCAAGATGGACATGCTGTTCCAGTAGTTTTGAGGAATAAGGGAGAAGAGATATTGGGCGATAGAGTATATGAACATACCGTACTAACTGAGCAAGTGCAAATCGTGTCCTACACAGGAGACAAGAGGCTTTGCGCTGTTTCTAGAACATGAATAATAGTCCAGTGAGTGAGAGGAATTATAGTAGTGAGAGCTGTAGAGAGTGTATACTTGCTGTGGAGTCCTTATAGGACAGCCAATGTAAGCTGAAAATAACAGCAGTGTAAATAATATTAGTTATAACTCTATGGCAGCTCAGAGAGATGCGCTATATAGCGCTAATGTACTGGATGTGAAGCACAAAATACCTTAAATGTCAGAGAGTAGGGTAAACTTGCCGTCAGACGCGGTATCCGCCGCCAGTCTAATCAGTGAGAGCCGCGTGGATATTTAAGGGATCATGGGGGCGGGATGGGTTAAAATGCAGCCAATAGTAGCGGATGCCGCCGGGTAAAGCCGGAAGTGTCAGAGCGCACGGAGCGTGTATGTGTGTGTGCGTGTGCCTAGCAATCCTCACTGGAACTCAAACATTGTGCGCCTTGAGACGCGTAGCCATGTTTTTCTGAGATCACTTCCGGTCTCGCCAGCGCGCTCCTAATTATGAACTGCACTTCCTTGCTGGAACACACGCTCCGTGCCTCTGACACTTCCGGCTTTACCTGGCGGCATCCGCTACTGTTGGCTGCATTTTAACCCTTCCCGCCCCCATGATCCCTTAAATATCCACGTGGCTCTCACTGGTCAGACTGGCGGCGATACTGCGTATGATGGCAAGTTTACCCTACTCTCTGACATTTAAGGTATTTTGTGCTTCACATCCAGTACATTAGCGCTATATAGCGCATCTCTCTGAGCTGCCATAGAGTTATAACTAATATTATTTACACTGCTGTCATTTTCAGCTTACATTGGCTGTCCTATAAGGACTCCACAGTAAGTATACACTCTCTACAGCTCTCACTACTATTATTCTCTCATTCACTGGACTATTATTCATGTTTTAGAAACAGCGCAAAGCCTCTTGTCTCCTGTGTAGGGCACGATTTGCACTTGCTCAGTTAGTACGGTATGTTCATATACTCCACTTTAAATCTTGAGCCACTTCAATCTTCAATCTTGAGCCACTTATGTCTATTTGCAATCTCTTCGGCTAGGTATTATTGTGCATTATGTTGGTCATACCTCTGCATTTCTGATTAATAGTGTCACTTGACCAGTTGTTTATATGTTATATGTCTATGGGTTGGGAATCTAACCTCAGCACCTACTTCAGCTGTGCTCACAGTGTTTATTTATATGCTTGTCCCCTTACGTGTTAGCACGCTGTTTGGTCATGACCACTCTCACCACCTTTTCTTACAACGCAGAGGAAACCGCCAATATTCTCGTCCAATCTACAATTCCTAGCGCATTCTTACAAATTCCTCCACGTGAAATCCGTGGGAGGCATTTGGAGTGGGAATTGAGATCCCTAACCAACATTGAGTTACATTGTGCCACTCTTTCCGAATACTTAAGGGTCCAAAGGATCCCTAGAGGGCTCTGGGTTCCTCTGCGCCCCACTCTATTTTGGGAGTCACCTGAATTCTGTTCTAAGTTTGAACAAATCCTAAACAAGTGTTCCCTTGACCTCATCACCTTGACAGTGCAACATCTGCAACAAGCAATTACCACCAGTTCGGAACGGGTAAAGGTCATTGAGACTCAACTAGCATCTACTGGTACGCCAGAAGAATTGAGTACTCTGACAACAGAAATTCAGGAGCACATCTCCCGCCACAGACGCGACATCGAAACACGGAAACGCAATAAATTCGCACGTGACACAGAAGACTATAAATCTAACCGTGTTTACAGATGACTAGACAACTCAAGATCTACCAATATTCTACCAAGTCACCAGACATTCTCAGATCTTTCTACTTTAGGTTCCGACCAGGAACAGGGGCCAACCTCCTCCAGTACAGTTCCTTTTTTAAGCCACCGCAGGTGCTTCAGTTTCCGAAGAAGACAAGAAGGGGACAGAAACGCACGAAGGGATCAGGATCCGTGACGAGTCACACGGTCCAAGGTATAGAAAATTTGGTCATTAACATTTCCTCCAGGGCTTTGAGTCTCTCTGAATACTCTGTACTACAAAAAGGTTTATCTTTTTGTCCTTTGTATCAATATCGTACCTTTGATCTAGAGATGGATCTTCAACGATTTTTTTGTCTGATAAGACTCAAAGCTCATTTTTCTACAACACCCCCACCCACTAATGATGTTTGTCTTATAAATGTTAATCCTAAACTTCTGTCCTCCCTTAGTCTAGGCCTACGTAATAAAAGCTATTTTCATCCTCCTCACTCCTCACATGCGGTTGAAACCTTTGTTTCCTTTGTACAGGATGGGTTTCACTCTTTGAGGAAGGATATAGAGAGGGGCAAACTTTTTTGTTCATCTAATCTTACACCACCACAGAAACAGGCCTTAAAAACACTACAAGGGGATAACTCTATCATTATTAAACCGGCGGATAAAGACGGTGCTCTAGTAGTTATGGATAAGGAGCTATATCTCACAGAAATTAAGCTTCAGCTTAGTAACAGTTCCATCTACTAACCACTGACTAAGGATCCCACATCTGACATACGCCACAAAATCCATACCATCTTACATAAATACTCGGCCCTGAGGGTTCTTGACCAAAAAACGTGTGATTTTCTTACAAACAGCCATCTTACCATTCCAGTCTTCTATATCCTCCCAAAGATCCATAAGAACCTTGAGAAACCCCCTGGACGACCGATTGTAGCGTCTACTGATTTCATTTTGTCACCTATTGCTATTTGCTTGGAAAAGATTCTTACTCCCATAATATAGCGGTCTAAATCCTTCATTCTTGATAATGGCATGTTCCTTAGCATTATTTAACATTTAGGTTCCGTCCCTCAGAACGCCCTGTTGGTCACCCTTGACATACGTGATCTATACACCTCCATCCCACATCTGGAGGGTATAAGCTCAACATGTCATTTGCTATCCTCTATCGATATGGACAAAGACCAAATAGACCTATGTACAGACTTGTTAAGATTGGTCCTAACCTCGAATTTCTTTCTATTTGAAGATGACTTCTACCTCCGGACACGGGGGACCGCAATGGGCTCCAACGTAGTGCCCCCTTATGCAAATGCATACATGACTGATTTTGAGGAGAGCTCCATCTATATCCATCAACTATTTATCGATAACGTCATTCTATGGAAACGTTACATAGATGATGTATTTTGCATTTGGGGGGGCCCCGTGGAGTCCCTGCACGATTTCTTCGATTTTTTGAATTCATCCTGGCCCGGCATAGAATTCACCATGGGACATGATCTTCACCACATGAACTTTTTGGACACTTTGGTCATTAAAGATTCCCAAGGGGTTCTTTCTACGGACCTGTATAGCAAAAAAAAGGATCGTAATAGCCTTCTCCATTTTCAGAGCCTTCATCCGCCTTCCACTAAACGATCAATTCCCAAATCCCAATATCACAGAGTCGGACGTATCGTCTCAGATCCCCACACTCGAGACTTACGGATGAACGAGATGACAAAAAATTTCCTGGAGAGAGGTTACCCACCCCCACTGCTAGCAAAGTCCCGAACCACTACCCAAACCTCCCGTAACAATACTATGGAATGTATACCATTTGTCCATACCTTCCACCCGTTCTCTTACTTGATACACAAATCTATCCGTAAAAACTGGTCACTACTTGCCACTGCCCTCCTGAGGTTCCAGAATTTCAACACCCTTTTTTACCATGTTTTAGGTGAGCACCCAACATCAAGGACACCCTAGTGAAGGCAGACATTGGCCCCAAATTCCCGGGTAAAAAACAACGGTTCCTACAGAAACCCAAAACGGGAACATTCCCGTGCTTACATTGTGTCCAGTGTAATAATATACTCAAAGGGGACAAATTCAGACATCCCCTTTCCGGCAAAGAATTTGAGATCAAGAACTTTTTCACTTGTCCATGCGGCCTACTGTATGTAGGGGAAACCTCCCAGCCAATTCGGGACAGAATATCAAAACATAAATCGACGATCCGGTGCAAAAATCTCCTTCTCCCTATACCACATCACTTTACCACCCAAGGCCATACTATTGCACAACTCAGGTTCCAGGTAATAGAACAGGTGTAAGGTTCTATGTATATATTCCTGAAACTCAGTTTGTTCGTCAGCCATTTTACTTTCTGTCTTGCTGCAGCTATCTTGCCCTCAGTCAAAATGGAGTTTCCAGCTTGCATGTTCCCGCCCTGATTCTCTCCTTTGCTTCTTAAGCAGCCACAGCTGAGCAATCAGTGCTTCAGAATCTAGCCTGCAGTGAACCTGTGACTTGACTCCTGTAAGCCTTGGACCTTGTACTCCAGCTATTCCTACTGAGGAACTCTGAAGCACTTGTGGACTCTGAACCCTGCTCTTTGAAAGACCCACGTTTGCATGGACTTACGGTAACAGAGAAGAAGATCCTGAATCTGTATTGGAGAGTGATTGCTGAGCTTGGATTACTCTGGCCTGCTGTGTCTCCTGTTTCTGTGTCTGCAAACTGTGTGACTATTTCTGCCAACTTGTATGAAGTAATACAGGACTTTTCTATATCAAACCTGTGACTCCTGTGTTTTCATCGCACCCAAGCACAAGACGCTATATGAACTGTACTACATACATTACAACAGGTGTCACAGCCCTGTCGAGGCAGTAATAGGATTTCCCTACTAAAGAAACGTGAAGCCTTTTGGATTCATACCCTTGACACCCTGAGTCCCAAAGGTCTGAATAGGGAATATGAACTCTCAGGATTTATATGACATGGATATATGTTCATTATTCTGATATACTACAAGTTATACTTGAGTCTGTAACCTGATATTTGTCTATTAATTGTTTTGATATTCTTTTATGCCAGACTGCTAACATTCCCTCTTTCTCTTTTTAGAGTCGTTTATACTAGCACATAGAATGGACGTCACCATCACCAATCTTCTCTTATGTGGATTAGGCACAACCACTCTCTACTAGACTATGACTTCATGTGTTATGCACTCACTGTAGAGTTAAACTGTTATGTCTCTTTTCTGGCTGCCGTTCACCTAACAAAATAAAGTCACCATTGCTATCAATAGACTCTATTCTGCTACTCATTTAAGATATCCTGACATATCACTGCACCATCGTTCAGACATTCTGTTCCTGTAACTTAATTTCCCTTGTCTCATGGGTACTCACTCCATCCCTCTGTATCCATCTTCATCCCTCCCCTCTTACAATACTTTAGCAATACACTCTGTGGCGCTCAGCTACTTTGCCCCACCTCACACTTTGACTGAGCTACAGACACCGCCCCACCAAACCCCGTGGCCAGTTCTAGTAATGTTGCCTAGCAATCCCCACTGGAACGCAAACATTGTACTCCTTGAGACGCGTAGCCATGCTTCTCTGAGATCACTTCCGGTCTCGCCAGCGCGCTCCTAATTATGAGCCGCCCTTCCCTGCTGGAACACAGGCTCCGTGCGCTCTGACACTTCCGGCTTTACCCGGCGGCGTCCGCTACTATTGGCTGCATTTTAATCCATCGCCCCCCAGCCATACATTGGCTGTCCTATAAGGACTCCACAGTAGGTATACACTCTCTCTACAGCTCTCACTACTATAATTCCTCTCATTCACTGGACTATTATTCATGTTTTAGAAACAGCGCAAAGCCTCTTGTCTCCTGTGTAGGACACGATTTGCACTTGCTCAGTTAGTACGGTATGTTCATATACTCCACTTTAAATCTTGAGCAATCTCTTCGGCTAGGTATTATTGTGCGTTATGTTGGTCATACCTCTGTATTTCTGATTAATAGTGTCACTTGACCAGTTGCTATTACTATGTATATATTTTCTTTTATTGTTATGTTATTTTTTTGCACATATGAATATATTTCATACTCTGTTTTTTAACTATTTGTAGTAACTGAAGAAGGTCACAATAGACCGAAATGGAGCTTGATAGATTCATGACGGAATTAAATGATAACAGATATAATATCAAATTGACATAGAAATGTCATATGAATAAAATTGATTTTTTGGATATTTCTCTTGTGGTGGACGACTCGGGGTTCGTCCAGACTGATCTGTATCGCAAGGAGACTTCAGTAAACTCACTTCTCCATTCGGCATCTGGACATACTCATTCCACTATTAAGGCTATTCCAATTGGCCAATTTTTGAGAGCCAAACGTACATGTTCGACTGTTGATCGATTTGAGGGACAGGCCAAAGATTTGAGGAACCGCTTTTTGGAAAGAGGTTATAGTATGAGGAACGTTAAACGCGGGTACCACCGAGCTAAATATACTCCACGACAAAAACTACTCTGTGGTTCTGATAAGACCAAGGATAATGCCGATGTACAGACCAGATTTATTACAACTTATAATTGCCAATGGAATACTATTCATCAGACTCTGGCAAAACACTGGTCTGTCTTACTAACAGATCCTGTGTTAAAAAGGAAATTTCAGATAGACCGTTAATTACCGCCAGAAGAAGTAAAAATTTAAAAGACCATCTAGTGAGAAGTCACTATGTGATTCCTCAAAAAAGCTTATTCGGCGCTAAAAAACAGAGATGGGGGTGTTACCCCTGTGGTAACTGTGCGGCATGTAATCATAATAATATCATTAGGGCGAAGACATTCACGAATGCCGACGGTACCCGCGATTATACTATTACTCACTATATATCGTGTACTACCTCATTTGTTATCTATTTTGCACAATGTCCATGTTCCAAAATTTATATTGGCCTCACATCAAGGGAACTACGTGTAAGAGTCAGGGAACATGTGAGGGATATTCTTGCGGCGAGAGAGGTGGAGGATCCTTCACAGCTGAAAACCCTACCCAGGCATTTCTATTTGTGCCACAATTGTGACCCTTGTGGCCTCAAGGTCAAGGGTATTGATAGGATTCATGGAGGGATAAGTGGTGGCAATTTAAAACAAATCTTGGCACAACCGAGACAAAGTGGATCTTTGAATTGGGCACTATGTCACCAACGGGATTAAATGAGAAACTCAGCTTTGCTCCGTTTTTGTGAATGTCTTGTTATTTTTAATTCTTTGTGTTTTGTCTTGTTTTTATTTGACCTGCATACTCATTTTATTATTTTTGCATTTTAGTAAATACTTCTCTCTGTACTATCCTGGTTCAAGTAAGACACGACGTCATATACAACAGTATAAGTATAGTAATATTGAAGCAAAATTGCTTCATCCCAAATCTGGCACCTTGGCCCATAGGTAATAGATGAACTACTCCAAAGAGTTAACAATATATACCAAAAAGAGGAGTATCGACAACATCATTTATAAAAGTACAAAAAGCTCTATTTATAGACTATACAAATGCCAACAATAATGGCACACAATACAGAATAAAAAATGGAGGCAAAAACTGCGGGTATGAATGCTGGAGTTGCACAGACTGATTAGTAGCCAGGGTATATTAAGGCATTTTACTTAAGCACTAAAATCGTGCAAATAGAGGGCGCATATCACTTACAAACAGTAAATACTAAAGACCCAAAAGATCAACAATAGTCATGGTGCAGTGCCATATGCGTCATATAAATGATCACAAATTCTTACCCATATTAAGTGGTTCAGACTGTGCGTCCCCAGCGACCCCCTGACGCGCGTTTCGCGGCAGTGCTTTCTCAAAAGGGGATGCTAGATGTCATAACCCCAAGGTTTATATATACTGACGTTAATCAAAACATTACCGGTGTGTAGCGGCGCACATGCGTCTGACATCACACGCCAACTAATTACCACCTCCTTCCCCCTGGCCGTCGCTGCCCCACGCGCATATGGGCGAAATGTCGCCTCGTGACGTCATCAATATGCGCCTGCAGCGTCATCGACAGCCAAAAAGGAAGATAGTGGCGGCGCGTGAGTACGGCGCATGCGCGCACCACAGCGGACATGTTTGTGGAGACCAACTAAGTGGACATTTTGGGAAGGAGTGATAAAAATGAAAAATAACTAAGAAGTGAATCTAAAGTGACAATATAGAACATAAATATACCAGTGAAACTAACCGATATTAGAATAATATGCAAGTGTCATAAGAAGAAAATAATAAAGGAATGAACGATTACATATATAAACAAATATATCAATAGTGCCTATATGATGAAAGCAATAATACAATATATCATATTGACATGTGGGTGTCTTCTTAATCTTGAATGGTGAAACAATTTCATGTCCCGTTGCCCAACAAAAATGAATCTCATAAGGAAAGCATCACTTTCTTAAAAATCTCCATATTTCAACACACCGACATAAATGAACTAAATAAAGAAACTGAGGAAATGACATACATTAAAAAAAAGAAATTAAAATACGTGGTGGATAAATTCACATATTATTATTACAAAGACACTGTATAAAACATAGCGCACGAGACTGCGGTGGATACTACATATGTATTCAATTTTACAAAAATGGTACAAAGGTTAATTTTTCGTTTAAACCCCTGGGTGTGACCGTGTCAAGGGTGACAATCCACCTGCATTCACGTTGGGCCAAAATGCGATTAAGGTTGCCAGCCCTGACACCCCCATGGACTTTATCAATACCCCTAATTTTGAGTCCACTGGGATCAGATCCATGACACAATCGAAAGTGTCGAGGTAACGTCTTCAGTGCCGCAATATCTACAGTTTCCCTAGCGGCTGCAATATCGCGTACATGTTCGCGTGTCCTAATTTTCAATTCCCTAGATGTGAGACCCACATATATGAGGGGGCAGGGACATGTGGCGTAATAAACAACATGTGTGGTGTTACATGAAATATAATCACCAATTGTATATTCTCTGCTTCCATCGGATTTTTTGAAGGTCCCACGCCTGAGAATATTAGGGCATGCGACACACGAACCGCACGGAAAGCAGCCCACGCGTGGATTTGATATGTGGAAGGAGGGTTGTGGTTTCGCCACATAGTGGCTTTTCACCAAGTGATCTCTGAGGTTCCTACCTCTCCGTTGCGTCAATGCAGGGGATTGAGATAAATTAGCCGCCAGAACAGCATCTGTCCGCAATACGGACCAGTGTTTGTTCAGTATATCCCGAATCTGATCCCAGCGACAGTTAGAAGTAGAAATAAATCTCAGTTCATTAGATTGCTTCGAATTCTTCCTTCCTGCTGTAACCAAGAGATCCTCTCTCCTTGTCTGCTTGGCACGTCTATAGCCAGCCTTTATGGAGCGGTTACTATAGCCCCTGTCTCTAAAACGCTCAGCAAGGATGACGGACTGTCGCTCGAAGTGGGTCATGGTCGAGCATGTTCGTCTGTTTCTCAAAAATTGCCCAACTGGGATGGCCTTAATAACAGATGAATTATGCGCAGATGAGGCATGCAGAAGGGAGTTGACAGCCGTCTCCTTCCGATATAGATCGGTTTCAATGGAACCATCCTCCGCTACGCATAATGTAATATCCAAAAAATCAATAAATTTAGTATGAAATTTATAAGTAAACTTAAGATTAAAGGAATTTTCATTGAGGTACTGCATAAACTGTGATAGGCTGGCCTCATCCCCCTTCCAAATCATAAGCACATCGTCGATATAACGAAACCATCCTACCACTGGGTCCGCGGCGTGCGCTCCGTCACCAAAGAAAACCTGCCTCTCCCAAAAGCCAAGAAACAGGTTTGCATATGACGGAGCGCAGGCCGCGCCCAAGGCAGTCCCCTGCGTCTGTAAATAAAATTTGTCTTTAAATACAAAAAAATTTTTTGTCAAAAAAAATTCCAACAAATCCAAAATAAACTCCAAACTCCGCTACACACCGGTAATGTTTTGATTAACGTCAGTATATATAAACCTTGGGGTTATGACATCTAGCATCCCCTTTTGAGAAAGCACTGCCGCGAAACGCGCGTCAGGGGGTCGCTGGGGACGCACAGTCTGAACCACTTAATATGGGTAAGAATTTGTGATCATTTATATGACGCATATGGCACTGCACCATGACTATTGTTGATCTTTTGGGTCTTTAGTATTTACTGTTTGTAAGTGATATGCGCCCTCTATTTGCTCGATTTTAGTGCTTAAGTAAAATGCCTTAACCCCTTCACCCCCAAGGGTGGTTTGCACGTTAATGACCGGGCCAATTTTTACAATTCTGACCACTGTCTCTTTATGAGGTTATAACTCTGGAACGCTTCAACGGATCTTCGCGATTCTGAGATTGTTTTCTCGTGACATATTGTACTTCACGTTAGAAGTAAAATTTCTTCGATATAACTTGCGTTTATTTTTGAAAAAACGCAAATATGGCGAAAATTTTTAAAATTTTGCAATTTTCAAACTTTGAATTTTTATTCCCTTAAAACAGAGAAATATATCACACAAAATAGTTAAGAAATAACATTTCCCACATGTCTACTTTACATCAGCACAATTTTGGAACCAAAATTTTTTTTTGTTAGGAAGTTATAAGGGTTAAAAGTTGACCAGCGATTTCTCATTTTTACAACAAAATTTACAAAGCCATTTTTTTTAGGGACCACCTCTCATTTGAAGTCACTTTGAGGGGTCTATATGGCAGAAAATACCCAAAAGTGACACCATTCTAAAAACTGCACCCTCAAGGTACTCAAAACCACATTTAAGAAGATTATTAACCCTTCAGGTGCTTCACAGGAACTAAAGCAACGTGGAAGGAAAAAATGAATATTTAACTTTTTAGCCACAAAAATTATCTTTTACAAACTTTTTTTTTATTTTGACAAGGGTAAAAGGAGAAAATTGACAGATAAGGTTGTTATGCAATTTCTCCTGAGTACGCCAATACCCAATATGTGGAGGAAAACCACTGTTTGGGCACACGGCAGAGCTCGTAAGGGAAGGAGCGCCGTTTGACTTTTTCAAACTATAATTGGCTGGAATTGAGATTGGACGCCATGTCGTGTTTGGAGAGCCCTTGATGCGCCTAAACAGTGGAAACCCCCACAAGTGACACCATTTTGGAAACTAGACCCCTAAGGTACTTATCTAGATCTGTTGTGAGCACTTTGAACCCTCAAGTGTTTCACAAAAGCTTATAATGCCTGGGTGTGAAAAAATAAAAAACAATTTTCCACAAAAATGATTTTTTAGTCCCAAATTTTTGAATTTTCCCAAGGAAATTGGACCCCAAAAGTTGTTGTCCAATTTGTCCTGAGTACGCTGATACCCCATATGTGTGGGGGGGGAAACTGTTTGGGTGCACGGCAGGGCTTGGAAAGGAAGTAGTAACGTTTTGGAATGCAGACGTTGATGGGGGTCATGTTCCGTTTGCAGTGCCCCAGATGAGCCTAAACAGTGGAAACCCCCCACAAATGACCCCATTTTGGAAACTAGACCCCTAAGGAACTTATCTAGATCTTTGGTGAGCACTTTGAACCCCCAAGTGCTTCACACAAGTTTATAATGCCCGGGCATGAAAATAAAAAATCCTATTTTTTTCCCACAAAAATTATCTTTTAGTCACTAATTTTTTATTTTCCGAAGGGTAACAGGAGAAATTGGACCACATAAGTTGTTGTCCAATTTGTCCTGAGTACGCTGATACCCCATATGTGGGGGGGAACCACTGTTTGGGCGCACGGCAGAGCTCGGAATGGAAGGAGCACCATTTGACTTTTTCCAACCAAAATTGGCTGGAATTGAGATTGGATGCCATGTTGCATTTGGAGAGCCCCTGATGTGCCTAAACAGTGGAAACCCCCCACAAATGACCCCATTTGGGAAACTAGACCCCCTAAGGAACTTTTCTAGATCTTTGGTGAGCAATTTGAACCCCCAAGTGCTTCACACAAGTTTATAACGTAGAGCCGTAAAATTTAAAAATCATATTTTTTCCACAAAAATGATCTTTTCACCCCAATTTTTATTTTTCCAAGGGTAACAAGACTCCAAAAGTTATTGTGCAATTTGTCCTGAGTGCGCTGATACCCCATATGTGGGGGTAAACCACTGTTTGGGTGCATGGCAGAGTTTGGAAGGGAAGGAGCGCCGTCTGACTTTTTCAACGCAGAATTGGCTGGACGCCATGTCGTGTTTGGAGAGCTCCTGATCTGCCTAAACAGTGGAAACCCCCATAAATGACACCATTTTGGAAACTAGACCCCTCAAGGAACTTATCTAGATGTGTGGTGAGAACTTTTAACCCCAGGTGTTTTACTAAAGTTTATAACGTACAGCCGTAAAATAAAAAATCTTTTTTTTTTTTTTACAAAAATGATTTTTTTCGCCCCCAATATTTTATTTTCACAAGGGTAACAGAAGAAATTGGAACCCAAAAGTTGTTGTCCAATTTGTCCTGAGTACGCTGATACCCAATATGTGGGAGAAAACTACTGTATGGGCGCACGTCAGGGCTCGGAAGGGAAGTAGTGACGTTTTGGATTGCAGACTTTGATGGAATGGTCTGGGGGCGTCATGTCACATTTGGAGAGCCCCTGATGCACCTGTACAGTGGAAACCCCCCACAAGTGACCCCATTTTGGCAAATAGACCCCACAAGGAACTTATCTAGATGTGTGGTGAGCACTTTGAACCCCGAAGTGCTTCACAGAAGTTTATAATGTACAGCCGTAAAAATAAAAAATCCTTTTTTTTTTTTACAAAAATGATTTTTTCGCCCCAATATTTTATTTTCACAAGGGTAACAGGAGAAATTGGACCCCAAAAGTTGTTGTCCAATTTGTCCTGAGTACGCTGATACCCAATATGTGGGAGAAAACTACTGTATGGGCGCACGTCAGGGCTCGGAAGGGAAGTAGTGACATTTTGGATTGCAGACTTTGATGGAATGGTCTGGGGGCGTCATGTCGCATTTGGAGAGCCCCTGATGCGCCTAAACAGTGGAAACCCCCCACAAGTGACCCCATTTTGGAAAATAGACCCCACAAGGAACTTGTCTAGATGTGTGGTGAGCACTTTGAACCCCGAAGTGCTTCACAGAAGTTTATAACGCACAGCCGTAAAAATAAAAAATCTTTTTTTTTTTTGCAAAAATGATTTTTTTGCCCCAATATTTTATTTTTACAAGGGTAACAGGAGAAATTGGACCCCAAAAGTTGTTGTCCAATTTGTCCTGAGTACGCTGATATCCAATATGTGGGAGAAAACTACTGTATGGGTACACGTTGGGGCTCGGAAGGGAAGTAGTGACATTTTGGATTGCAGACTTTGATGGAATGGTCTGGGGGCGTCATGTCGCATTTGGAGAGCCCCTGATGTGCCTAAACAGTGGAAATCCCCAACAAGTGACCCCATTTTGGAAAATAGACCCCACAAGGAACTTATCTAGATGTGTGGTGAGCGCTATGAAGCCCCAAGTGCTTCACAGAAGTTTATAATGTACAGCCGTAAAAACAAAAAAATAATTTTTTTTGTACAAAAATGATATTTTCGCCCCAGTTTTTTATTTTCCCAAGGGTAACAGAAGAAATAGGACAAATTGCACAATAACTCTTGGGGTCCAGAGTACGCTGATACTCCATATGTGGGGATAAACTACTGTTTGGACGCATGGCAGAGCTGAGAAGTGAAGGAGCACCGTTTGACTTTTTCAACGCAGAATTGGCTGGAATTGAGATCAGACGCCATGTCACATTTGGAGAGCCCCTGATGTGCCTAAACAGCGGAAACCCCCCAATTCTAACTCCAACACTAACCCCAACACACCCCTAACCCTAGTCCCAACCCTAACCACAAACCTAACCCTAACACACCCCTAATCCCAACCCTAACCCTAATCCTAACTTTAGCACCAACCCTAACCCTAACTTTAGCCGCAACCCTAACCCTAACCCTAATGGGAAAATGGAAATAAATACTTTTTTTTAATTTTATTATTTTTCCCTTACTAAGGGGGTGATAAAGGGGGGTTTGATTTACTATTTATAGCGGGTTTTTATGATTGGCAGCTGTCACGCTAAAAGACGCTTTTTATTGCAAAAATAGTTTTTGCATCATCACATTTTGAGAGCTATAATTTTTGCATATTTTGGCCCACAGAGTCATGTGAGGTCTTATTTTTTGCGGGACGAGTTGACGTTTTTATTGGTACCATTTTTGAGCACGTGACATTTTTTGATCGCTTTTTATTTCGATTTTTGGGAGGTTAGAATGAACAAAAATCAGCAATTCATGAATTTCTTTTGGGGGAGGCGTTTATACCGTTCCGCGTGTGGTAAAATTGATAAAGCAGTTTTATTCTTCGGGTCAGTACGATTATGGCGATACCTCATTTATATCATTTTTTCATGTTTTGGCGCTTTTATAGAATAAAAACAATTTTATATAAAAAATAATTATTTTTGCATCGCTTTATTCTGCGAGCTATAACTTTTTTATTTTTTTGCTGATGATGCTGTATGATGGCTCGTTTTTTGCGGGACAAGATGACATTTTCAGCAGTACCATGATTTTTTATATCGGTCTTTTTGATCGCGTGTTATTCTACTTTTTGTTCGGCGGTATGATGATAAAGCATTGATTTTTTGCTTCGGTTTTTTTTTTTTTTTTTTAAGGGGTTCACTAAAGGGGTTAACTAGTGGGACAATTTTATAGGGGGGGTCGTTACGGACGGGGCGATACCAAATATGTGTACTTTTATTGCTTTGTTTTTTTTATTTACAGGAAGAAGTGAATTTATTGGGGAATATATATATATTTTTTTTATTTATTTTGGATTTTTTTTAAAACATGTTTATTTTTATTTTTTTAACTTTTTTACTTTGTCCCAGGGTGGGACATCACTGTATTTTATCAGATCGCTGGTGTGACAGTGTGCACAGCACTCTGTCACACCAGCGATCGCTCAGGCAGTGCAGCAGGCTTCTCAGTGCCTGCTCTCGGCAGGCACTGAGGTAGCCGCCTCCCTCCAGGACCCCGGCGCCATCTTGGATCCGGGTCCTGGGAGGGAGGAAGCCCTCAGAACAGCGCGATCACATCGCGCTGCTCTGAGGGTCTCAGGGGGGCGCGCAGGGAGCCCCCACCCTGCGCGATCCTCCCCTGTGCCCCCAGTACACCGCGATCATGTTTGATCGCGGTGTGCAAGGGGTTAATGTGCCAGGAGCGGTCCGTGACCGCTCCTGACACACAGTCATGGGTGTCAGCTGTGATAATCAGCTGACACCCGGCCGCGATCGGCTGCGCTCCCCTGGGAGCGCGTCCGATCGCACGAGACGTACTATCCCGTCCATGGTCATACGGGCCCAGGTACCATGGACGGGATAGTACGTCCGATGGCAGTAAGGGGTTAATATACCCTAGGCTACTAATCAGTCTGTGCAACCCCTGCATTCATACCCGCAGTTTTTGCCTCCATTTTTTATTCTGTATTGTGTGCCAGTATCGTTGGCATTTGTATTGTTTATCAATAAAGCTTTTTGTACTTTTATAAATGATGTTGTCGATACTCCTCTTTTTGGTATATATTATATCCTGGTTCAAGATGGGTATATACCTACATGTTACCCTGGAAGATGCACGAAAGGTAAACCCACAACAAACCATAAGCACACAACACTCCACATTTTCCTGGTGCCACCAGAGGGAGCCCTTGGAGACGACAGCAGAGAGATGAAGGTAGTCTAGCTGAAGAGTTAGCTAATCGTTGGTTTTACCTCAGAGTGTCAGTTTACCTCAGCAGAGGAGATTAGAGCAGACTGTGAGAGATTCCAGTCAGAACGGCAGTTACCTCAGACGAGCTGAGATGGAAAGACTAGCTAGAAAGAGAAAGCCTGAAGACTTCAGCAAACACTCAGTTTAGGAGTGGAGTCCAGTAGTAGTGGGAAAGATTACCACTTAGCCTGGTCAAAATTGAGTTTACTGAGAGACCTTCAGTGAGCGTTTTAGTGAGTAAGCGTGACGACACTTGGAGAGCGGTGAAGATAAAGAAAGCTGACATCTGCTGCTAGCTTGTGCTTATGATAGTGGTGAGAGTAGGACGAAAGGCAGGTGGAAGAAAGAAGAGAGAGAGAGTGACAGAGGTTAACCAGCATTTACAGCTTACCTCCACTCTGCACCACCGGACACCGGGTCCGCGCTTGCCAGCATCTGCACGACTGGTAGGAGACACCGGAGACCCTGCTGGACTACAGGTCGCAGGGGCCCAACAGTGCTGATACGTAACCGAGGTTAGGAAGAACAGGAGTCTGGCCTGATCAGCCATATAGAGACTTAGTTCTGTCCACAAGAAGGCTCCACCACAAGGTCAGCCGGGCGTAGCTGAGAAGACGGAGTTAGGCTTTGTTTTATACGGGTCAGAAACTCACACACATAAAGAAGTAAGGAGGCCCTACACCTACTCAGTGGGATTACTGGACGTGCATCCTCCACCCTGACAGCTTCCCGGGTCGTGCCTGCAACTTCACCATCAGTAAAGGTACAGAAAGAGACTTTCTTGTGTATGTCTACCTTATTGCTCCTGCACCCCTAAATTACACCGCCATATACCCTGAGGGATCAGTCTTGCCTGTGGGAGACTTAACACCTTGCTGCCCAGTAACAACCCCTCAGAGGATCTACCCTGCAGCGCTGGTCACTCAGGATCCAGGAACCACAGGTGGCGTCACAAACCTTTCTACAAACCTATAATCCCCTGTAAATATCCCCCTTTTTAGTGAGCGCCCAGGGCAACGGACCGAGTCGTGCTACCCGTGACATCCCTCAGTGAAGTGAACGGGCTCGGTGCCGAGTACCCCACAGCCCTGGCTATGTGCGACTCAGATGTACTACAATAAAACTTCACTTATTATAGCCAAGTTGAGTGCGAGGTTTATATGTTATATGAAATTATATTATAAACCAATTTAAAATCATTGCAAAATAATATACCGTATATACTCGTGTATAAGCCGAGATTTTCAGCACCTTTTTTCGTGCTGAAAATGCCCCCTCGGCTTATACACGAGTCATAGGGCAGAAACCAGCGGGGTAGGGGGTGCCGCGGCAGGAGCCGGTGGCTGGGATCATACTCACCCCTCCCCGTGCCATCGCTGAGGGTCCTGCAATTCTGCGTTCTCCCCGGCTTCCTTCAGCTCTCCAGCGCTGAGCGGTGATGTAATACCCGCTCATTAAGGTCATGTAATATGGACGCGACGCCACTCCCATAGGCGTGGCGTCCATATTCATGGCCTTAATGAGCGGTATTACATCACCGCTCAGCGCTGGAGAGCTGAAGGAAGCCGGGGAGAGCTGCAGGATTGCAGGGACGCTCAGCGATGGCACGGGGAGGGGTGAGTATGATGGAGGAGTGGACAAGGAGCACGAGCAGGACGGGGGGGGAGAACGGTGGACGGGAGAAGCATGGAGGAGGACGGGGAGGAGAACGGAGGACGGGGGAAGCATGGAGGAGGACGGGGGAGGAGAACGGTGGATGGGGGAAGCATGGAGGAGGACAGGGAGGAGAACGGAGGATGGGGGAAGCATGGAGGAGGACGGGGAGGAGAACGGAGGACGGGGGAAGCATGGAGCAGGACGGGGGGGCACAGGAGGACGGAGAAGGAATGGGGGAGCACAGCGGAGGATGGAGCAGGAGGGGGGGAGTACAGAGGAGAATAGGGGAGCACAGAGCTGGATGGGGGAGCAAGGAGCAGGACGGGGGCAGCACAGAGCAGGAGGGCAGTTTATACACCCGGCTTATACACGAGTCAATAAGTTTTCCCAGTTTTTTGTGGCAAAATTAGGGGGGTCGGCTTATACACGGGTCGGCTTATACACGAATATATACGGTAATACATATGGGGACATCAGATGAAAAAAAGGAAGGCCTTAAAAGGTACAAGGGGTTGAGGATGCATATATACAGCAATCTGATTCATGAAATTTTTTATATAATATGATATAGATAGTAATATTTCAAAATAAGTAATGGAGCTTATAAATAAACAGCTTCCTAAGAAAAAGATTTCCTCAAGTCAATCTGCATCCTAACAAAGAATCAGAGATCCTAGGAAAAACCCCTACAGTAATGAGCCAGCTAAATCCTAATCTTTAAAGGCAACAATATATGCAGTTTCATAAGTGCATGGTGCAGAGTTATAGCAAAAGTTGTCACAGAAATAGTGCATAAAATTTACCAAAAGGGAGAAGGAAAGAGACACTGCTCTTAACCAGACAACTTACCTTATCGGCCGTGGCACCCCTGACGCGCGTTTCGCGGTTAGGTTTCTTCTTAAGGTACGCACATTCCCTTAAGACAAGCAACCTGCATATATTGTTGCCTTTAGAGATTAGGATTTAGCTGGCTCATTACTGTAGGGGTTTTTCCTAGGATCTCTGATTCTTTGTTAGGATGCAGATTGACTTGAGGAATAGAGTTGAGCGAAACAGGTCGGCCAGATTCATAAGTCGCCGACTTTTACCAAAATCGGGTTTCGCCGACCGAAACCTGACCATTAGAGTTGAGCGAAACAGGTCGGTCAGATTGAAACGTCGCCGACTTTCGCCAAAGTCGGGTTTTGTTTGCCGAAACACAACCATAGCGTGCAGTCGGCCATGCGGTCGGCAAAACAAGCGCCAAAGTCGGTTTTCCCAGAATGCTTTCAGGCGCCTTTTTTCAGCCAATGAGCAAGGATGTACACTGTGGGCAACGAGATGACATGGGCAGCGTCCACCACCATCTTAGAGAAGGGCATTGCAGTGATTGGCTTGCTTTGGGGGGTGTCATAGTGTCTATAAAAGCCCTGAGCGCCGACCTTCATTTTACTTCTGCCGATCTTAACAGGAGGGAGAGGTTGCTGTCGCTGTTTATCAGTAGGGAGAGAGTTAGGGCAGGAAAGAGAAGTTCTTCTGTGCTTGTGTGTAGCCCTGGTGGTAGGCACACGCAGTACCCTGGAGAGTGTATGGCGAGACAGCAGTTTAATGCTAAATATTCATTCACTCAGCATATACTAGACACACCCTTAGGGTAGTGGAGTATACTCTAGAGGGAGTGGTCAAGGTATGTGTTAGAGTGATTAGTCTAGTTCCTGTCTTCGGACAGTGAGGACGTGTGGAGTGAGTGTCTAGACTACTGAGAGAGAAGACGTCTGGAGGGAGGAAGGAGTCTAGCCTGCTTTATCACCAGTTCATATCGTGGAGTCTGGTATAGGTGTCTGGATACACCTTAGTCTAGTCAGAGCTGTATCACCTCCTCAGCATACACTGAAGGAAAGAAGAAGTTTTAGTACAGAAAGTCTTCAGCATCCCTGTCTAAAGGACGGTATCAGGTTCAGAGACGTGCTCCTGCCTGTGATAACTGAGCATCTGTAGCTAACTTCGTAGAAAGGAAAAGAAAGAAGTGACTGCTCGACCCTTGGCTAGTTTGAGTGCTTATGTTACCAGCGTGGACAAGGCGAAAGGCAAGTGGATTTATAGGATTAGTGCTTACGGATTGAAGAAGTCCAGCACATTGCACCCGGTCACTGGGGACCGAAGGGTCACTGTTGTTTCAAGCACAGTGATAAGAAAACCAGGAATCTACCGGACCCTAGGTCGCGGCAGACAAGCCCTTATAGTCAGTACGTAACTGGGGTCAGGGGGAGTGAAGACTTTGGAGTTCTGCAGGACAAAATAAGAATTCAGCTCCTTCACAGGAAGGCCCCTAACACTAAGCTGACTGGGCAGGTACAGCTAAAGATTAGCTGGAGATTTGAGGGAACTACGCTTCAGGCTGGTTGTACTCGTTTTATTGGAGTTAAAGGAGGCCCCTAACTTGTCCAGCTGCTGTCTCAAGATACACTCTCCTTGGATCAGCCTCCCTGGGACCTGCCTGAACATCTTACAAGTAAAGGTATGGAAAGACGCTGACCGTGTGAGACTGTGTTCTTTATCTGCACCCGACTTCACAAATCCCATAGACTTTGAGGGACCAGTCCTACCTGTAGGGACCCGACATCTAGCTGCCTCACCATCCCCTCAGAGATCTACAGCAGCGCTGGTACTAATTACCAGAATACTACAGGTGGCGTCACGAACTGTACATAAATCAATCCCCTGTAAATATTCCCCCAACATACGCCAGACCGCCAGGGCCACAGACCGAGCCACAGCTACCTGTGACAATCCCCATAGACTTCCATGGGCTCGGCTCTGAGTACCCCATTGCCCTGGTAACCCACAATTGTGGTGGCGGGTCGACACAAAAACTTGGCGTCACGAACAGGATGCGAAACTCGCGAAATTGCGAGCCCTGTGTGCCTAAGGACTTGTTTTTGTGAAAAGGACTGTTTGCACTTTTGGCGCCAAAATCGCCATTTTTGTCGCCATATTCGCGCCCTCAGGCGCTGGAGAAGAAGGTGGGCGTACCTTCGTGGGCGTCTACCCCCCTGTGGCGCGAAGAAAATGCCTGCCCTCTCAAAGTGCTACTTCAACATGCGGTCCTGCCCTACAGCAAAGGAGGTCCGCCTCCTCTTCACCTTCCCTGCGAGGAGGAGGAGACGCAAACCCCACCTCCACGGAAGAGACCGGATGTCTCCGCAGAAAGAAGAGAGAATCTTCTGGAACATGATGGAGGCAGGACGTGTGCAGCCGAGCGGGGCAGCGGAGGAAGGCAGGCCCCGTGCCCCCGCCAAGCTGCCATCGGCATCGGAGTCTTATGCGATCCTGCACCTGCAACAGGCGTTGCTAGAGATTCAGGAGGAGAACGCACGCCTAAAGAAGATGGTCCAACCTGGACTGGAGGAGATTGAGAGACGCCGATGTAACCTGCTGCAGTGGCAACTAACGAACACAGCGTCCTCTCCCCTCAACGAACCCCCACGATTCCAAATACCGAAGAGTCTGCTGCCCAAGGCGAAGGAGCAACCGGAGGCTGCCCCCGAAAGTACCGTTCCCGATCCCACCGGTGAAGCGGTGGAGGCGGAGGAGGTTGAGGAGGTACAGCCAATCCCGGAACGCCCGCCCGGCCAAGAGGCCGCAGCAGATTATCGGTCCCCGGCAGGGACACCGGAGGGGTCCTGTCCGTCACTACCAGACGTGGACTGGGACGAAATGGCGCGCCTGGATGACGTCGCCTACACCGCCCAGTGGGAACAGGAATGGCAGAGTCGTGAGGAGAAGAAGAGGCGTCAGCAGGAGGAAGAGCGGGAAACTCAGAGGAACCGTCAGCGACAATTTGCCGAGCTGATCGCGGACAAAGAGACCGTCCGGAGAGATAAAGGTACTCTGAGGGAACCGCGGCGGCAGGGGTGTGTGACTGAGTTCCAGCTCCGGAAGGGCTGGGGCTTTATCCGTGAACCGGGCCTCTACCCAGCGGTCTTTGTCAGCAGGCGTGACGTAGAATCCACCTGCCGCAAGGTCATCCCGGGAGGGACTTAGCAAACGGAGATATCGTCACATATACGCGGCATTGGGGAATGAAGGGGTGGTATGCCCTGAATGTCACCATCGTCAGTGACCCCGTCCCAGACGCAAGTACCGTCACCAATACCGCAGCGTCCCCGTTTCCAGCTCAAGCAGCATCCGGCCGTGCCCCAGCATCGCCCCCTGCAAAGTCATCGCAACAAGCGACCCAGATTTCATCGCGAATTAAAGCCACCTCTTCATCGCAACATGCGACACAGTCTCGATCGCAATCCCTAACGCGGTCCATATCGCTAACGGTGATTGAGACGCAATCGGTGTCATGTGGAGAAAGTGTACCCGTTGCGCCCCTAGAGGTTCGCACCAGAACTGTGGCGACCCAGACCCTGATCGCAGCACATGATTTGCTGGTCCTGGGATCAAGGGCCCATTGCGTTGTTCCAGCCCCCGGGGTGGAAAATGTATTGGAAAAGTGTGATGAAAATGAATAAATAAGTAAAGAGTTGGTGAGATCCATATCGGGTCTACCATCAGTAATATAGTAAAAAGTTTGAAATGTTTGTAAAGTTTTGCACAATTTATATAGTGAATATATATACTGTAGAATGCCCGGCTGGGTAATTGGTAATTGATAAATGATAAATGATACATAGTAACCAGAAAAGTGTTGCACTTTAGTATAATGTGATATTATATCTATTTTGGTTTTACATTGGACTTGGAGGTTAAGGACTATGCTAACCCAGAACTTACTTGTAAATAGTTGCGCTTCGGTGCCCTATCTTGGTTTTACATAAACCATTACAACTACCTCTGAAAACAAAACCCGTATGGTGTGGCACTGAGTGAGGTCTGCAATCGGACGTCCTGCAGCCCACCCAGGACCCACGTTGAAGGTTTGGTGCGGGTCCTTCACAAGTATACCGTATATTTATTAAATGCTATTTAATATTTGTATTTTCTATAAAGTTTGCAACGTTCAAGATGTTCTCACCTCCCGGATGGGAAGATGTTATTGTTTAATGTTTATTGCATAAACAAAATGTCTCTTTTGTATTTTACAGCCCGGGAGTGCTGTCTTTTACCATGGGGGAATGTGTAGCCCTGGTGGTAGGCACACGCAGTACCCTGGAGAGTGTATGGCGAGACAGCAGTTTAATGCTAAATATTCATTCACTCAGCATATACTAGACACACCCTTAGGGTAGTGGAGTATACTCTAGAGGGAGTGGTCAAGGTATGTGTTAGAGTGATTAGTCTAGTTCCTGTCTTCGGACAGTGAGGACGTGTGGAGTGAGTGTCTAGACTACTGAGAGAGAAGACGTCTGGAGGGAGGAAGGAGTCTAGCCTGCTTTATCACCAGTTCATATCGTGGAGTCTGGTATAGGTGTCTGGATACACCTTAGTCTAGTCAGAGCTGTATCACCTCCTCAGCATACACTGAAGGAAAGAAGAAGTTTTAGTACAGAAAGTCTTCAGCATCCCTGTCTAAAGGACGGTATCAGGTTCAGAGACGTGCTCCTGCCTGTGATAACTGAGCATCTGTGGCTAACTTCGTAGAAAGGAAAAGAAAGAAGTGACTGCTCGACCCTTGGCTAGTTTGAGTGCTTATGTTACCAGCGTGGACAAGGCGAAAGGCAAGTGGATTTATAGGATTAGTGCTTACGGATTGAAGAAGTCCAGCACATTGCACCCGGTCACTGGGGACCGAAGGGTCACTGTTGTTTCAAGCACAGTGATAAGAAAACCAGGAATCTACCGGACCCTAGGTCGCGGCAGACAAGCCCCTTATAGTCAGTACGTAACTGGGGTCAGGGGGAGTGAAGACTTTGGAGTTCTGCAGGACAAAATAAGAATTCAGCTCCTTCACAGGAAGGCCCCTAACACTAAGCTGACTGGGCAGGTACAGCTAAAGATTAGCTGGAGATTTGAGGGAACTACGCTTCAGGCTGGTTGTACTCGTTTTATTGGAGTTAAAGGAGGCCCCTAACTTGTCCAGCTGCTGTCTCAAGATACACTCTCCTTGGATCAGCCTCCCTGGGACCTGCCTGAACATCTTACAAGTAAAGGTATGGAAAGACGCTGACCGTGTGAGACTGTGTTCTTTATCTGCACCCGACTTCACAAATCCCATAGACTTTGAGGGACCAGTCCTACCTGTAGGGGACCCGACATCTAGCTGCCTCACCATCCCCTCAGAGATCTACAGCAGCGCTGGTACTAATTACCAGAATACTACAGGTGGCGTCACGAACTGTACATAAATCAATCCCCTGTAAATATTCCCCCAACATACGCCAGACCGCCAGGGCCACAGACCGAGCCACAGCTACCTGTGACAATCCCCATAGACTTCCATGGGCTCGGCTCTGAGTACCCCATTGCCCTGGTAACCCACAATTGTGGTGGCGGGTCGACACACTTGTGATGATAGCAATTATGCTGTACAGTTAGTGTGCAGTGACAGGGGAGGATTTTCTTGTGTGCAGCAGCGCTGGTTATTAGGCTGCCTGATAGCTGTATTGCTGTGTGTACACTGCTGTGCAGACTGATTTTTACACAGCACTAATACTTTTAATCTTTTTTTCTGCACAGTTACCGACCATTCATTTTTTCCCACACCGTATACAGCTGTATGCTCCTCACACACTACCGTGTACCGGCTGGTATCACGGACAAATACATGCTGACTATCTGTGTGTGACTCCGGAAATATATACGGAGATTGAAATAAAACTTTCATACTCCTTATCTATGAACTGTTCCAATATTTATGTTCATCCCTCTGCCATAATGACAGTTCTGCTTCACGTCACTTGTCTTATCTTATTGCATTTTTTCTATGCTGTGTTGTGTATAAATATGTGATTCTTCAGATGTTGTATTAGTCTTCGCCTGATGAAGAGACCTGAGTAGTCTCGAAAGCTTGCAATTTGTTACCATCTTTTCAGTTAGCCATTAAAAGGTATCAACCACTGAGGACTCTCAAGTCTAAATATTTTTCTATCTACTGGCTAATACGGTACGAAGATATACATCTTTCCTATCCCTACACTTATACAGCTGTACGCTCCTCATACAGTACCATATATCTGCTGGTATTTTTGGTACATTTTCCGAAACATGAGGAAGTATGGTGGAAGAGGCCACGGACATGAGCGGGGGGGCAGCTGGTACTGATAGTGGTGGTGGTGCATCTGCTGGTGGTGCCAAAAGCACAATTGCACCTAAGGCAGGAGGTGTTGAGCCTGCGTCATCGTCTGGCTCCAGAAGGCCTGGAAGGCTCCCTTTTCTGGGAGTAGGTACAACGCTTTTAAAGCCGGTGCATCAGGAACATGTTTTGGCTTACATTGCCGAAACAGCCTCCAGCTCTATCGCCTCCTCTTCTGAAGTTTCAAAAAATGCAAGCACTGAGTCGTCAGTGCAGGCTCCTGGTCTGGAACAACACCTTTCCTTGTGTCCTTCACCCCCACCACAAGTGATGGATGCGGCAGGCCACACTTCAGATTACTCCCTGGAGCTCTTTTTCACATACCATGCCTGGGTTATCAAGTGAAATCCTGAATTCCCCAGTCCAAGATGAATATGACATGGAGTGCACTGATGCACAGCCACTGCTATATGATTCTGCTGGTACATTCACCCAGAGCACTACATTGCCCTCGCAGTCTACTGAGCCAGAATCTGACCCTGATGAAACTCAGGTGCCCCTTCCCGCATACTATACCACCTTACACGGTGACACAGAGGAAGGTGCAGATGAAATTGAAGAGGAGGTGATGGATGACCCAGCTGAGGAGAGCAGGCAAAAAAAGGCAATACACCAGAGAGGTTGGAATCTACTGGATTGCAGTACCCTGACTAACCACCACAACTAAAGGCAGCCGTGGAGCGTACCTACGTTGGTCCTAGACGCCTCGTCGCAGCCTGAGAAGCTAACTACACCTAAAGATAGAAAGAGAAAAACTATCTGCCCCGGAGCAGATCCCCAAAGAACATAGGAAGCCCCCAAACATGTAATGGCGGTTAGACAAGAGGAAATACAGACACAGACAGAAAATAGTATGAGCAAACGTTGGGGCCTAATCTTCCTAGAAAGAAAAGGATAGGAAGGACACTTTCTGCAATTTTGGGTTTCATCCTCGATTTTCTTCGGGACAGACGGAGGCTTCTGTCTGTCCAGGTGTTGACTCTGTTGTGGAGCGTATGCAGCAGATTTGGGACCAGGTAGTGGAGAGGTTGTCCCTCTCTCCGGAGAGGGCCCAGCGGTTTGCCAACCGGCATAGGACTGATGGTCCTCAGTTTGAAGTGGGGAACTTGGTCTGGTTGTCCTCAAGAAATAACCCTATGAGAGTTGAATCTCCTAAGTTTAAGCCTAGGTTCATTGGACCTTATAAGATCATGGAGATTCTTAATCCTGTTTCCTTTCGTTTACTTCTTCCAGGGACATTTAAGATCCATAACGTGTTCTGTTGTGAATGGGTTTGAGATGAGTTCTGAGCAGAGGCTTCCTCTGGTGGTTACAAGCGGTGCTGGTCTGTCCAGTGAAGATTGTGAGGACTGGGAATCAGGTGTTACTGACTGGTCTTATATAAGGGAGTCACCTTCCCATCAGGGTTGCCGGTGATCAATTGTTCTGGTCTCAATCCTTGAATCCTGTTTCCCTTGTAGCCTGCTGTGTCGTGTCTGCATCTCCTGCTATCAGATAAGACATTTTCTTCTTTTTGTTTTTGTGCTATATTTTTGCATTTTGTCCTGCACTTCTGTGGGGGCCTTCAGGGTCCCCTCCGGGGGCTTTTGCCCTCTCAGTTTAGTTCAGCCACTGATGTTTGTACTTTTGCTTTTTCCAGTTTTTTCAGTGGCTGCTGTTTTGATTTTGTTACACCAGAGAACTAATTTAGGTGGTAGAGGTCGTGTGATCTCAGGTGTTTTTGAAATTAGTAGAGTTGGTGCTTTTCAGGGTTTTCTGGGATTGCAGTAAGTGCCCTTCCTATCCTTTTCTATTTAGATAGTTTGGGCCCCAGCGTTTGCTCATACTATTTTCTTTCTGTGTCAGTATTTCATCTTGTCTAACCGCCATTACATGTTTGGGGGCTTTCTATTATCTTTGGGGTTCTGCTCCGGGGCAGATAGCTTTCCTCTTTCTATCTTTAGGTGTAGTTAGTTTCTCAGGCTGAGACGAGGCGTCTAGGACCAACGTAGGAACGCTCCACGACTGCCTCTAGTTGTGGTGGTTAGTCAGGGTACTGCAATCTCATAGATTCCAACTGCTCTGGTGTATTGCCTTTTTTACCTGCACTCCTCAGCTACCAAATCATAACAGTATCACCGGCCAAAAATTTTATATTGTATGGTACTCACAGAAGGGAAAAATATTGTGAAAAAAAAAAAAAAAAAAGGTTGTCAGAGTTGTCAGAGATATTTTTCTGTTTGTTGCATTTTTTTCCCTCTGTATCTCTGGATGCTGGGGAGGATCTTTTCTCTCAATGGAGTTTGCACAGTTGTCTGGCCGTGTGGATCAGCTTGCCACTGAGGTTCGGAGTATTGCTGCCTATCTTGCTGGGTTGCCTGTTGTGGAACCTAGGATTCCCATGCCAGATTTGTTTTTAGGGGATCGAGCTAAGTTTCAGAATTTCAAAAATAATTGTAAATTGTTTTTTGCCTTAAAATCTAAGTCCTCAGGGAACGCAGCGCAGCAGGTTCAAATTGTCATCTCTCTCCTGCGCGGCGATCCTCAGGATTGGGCTTTTTCCCTGACACCTGGGGATCCTGTTTTGAGTAATGTCGATGCATTTTTTCTGGCTCTGGGGTTATTGTACGATGAACCTAATGTCACTGATCAAGCTGAAAAAGCTTTGTTGGCATTAAATCAGGGGCTTGATGATGCTGAGTTATACTGTCAGAGATTCCGCAGGTGGGCAGTCCTGACCAAATGGAATGACGACGCTTTGGCAGCCCTTTTCCGGAAGGGTCTGTCAGATAATGTAAAGGATGTTATGGTGGGATTCCCTGTCCCCTCTGGTCTCAATGATTCTATGTCATTGGCGATTCAAATTGACAGATGTTTGCGTGAGCGGAGAAGTATGCGTGGAATAGTGTTGCCTTGTGAACCTGCTTCTGAATCCATGCAGTGTGATAGAGTGGTGTCTGGGGCACAGCGTCATGAGTTTCGAAAGCGCAATGGGTTATGTTTCTACTGTGGTGATGCCTCTCATGCTATTTCAGTCTGCCCTAAGCGGGGAAGACGTTTTGCACGCTCAGTTGTCTTGGGTAGTGTTCAGACTAAGTTTTTATTAACTGTTACTCTGATATGCTCTCTGTCCTCATTTTCTGCTCAGGCTTTCGTTGATTCTGGAGCAGCTATTAACCTGATGGATTATGATTTTGCTAAACGTTGTGGGTTTCCCTTGATACCCCTACAGAAGTCTATTCCCCTACTGGGGATCGATTCTACCCCTTTGGCTGAGAATAAACCTCAGTTCTCTACTCAGCTGATAATGAGGGTTGAACCTGATCACCAGGAGTGCTGCAAATTTTTGGTTCTGTATAATCTGCATGACATTATCGTGCTGGGTTTCCCTTGCTTACAGTCTCATAATCCTGTTTTGGATTGGAAATCTGTGTCTGTAACCAGTTGGGGCTGCCAATGTGTTAATACCAACACTCCTGTTTTTTCTGCCTCCCCCCAGGCTCAGGATGTTCCTGACTTTTTGATTGATTTTTCTGATGTGTTTAGCGAAAGTAAATCTGCATCCTTGCCTACCCATAGGAGCTATGACTGCGCTATTGAATTAGTGCCGGGTAGTAAATTCCCTAAAGGTCGCCTTTTTAACTTGTCTGTACCTGAACATGACGCTATGCGGTCTTATATCAAGGAATCATTGGAGAAGGGTCATATCAGACCATCCTCTTCACCCTTAGGTGCCGGTTTTTCTTTGTGGCCAAAAAGGATGGTTCATTAAGGCCGTGTATTGATTATCGTCTTTTGAACAATATTACTGTGAAATATCAATATCCGTTACCCTTGATTTTTGACCTGTTTTCAGGGTGAAAAACGCTACTTGGTTTACCAAGCTTGACCTCAGGGGGGCGTATAACCTTATTCGCATTAAGCACGGGGATGAATGGAAGACGGCATTCAATACCCCTGAAGGGCATTTTGAGTACCTAGTGATGCCCTATGGGCTCACTAATGCTCCTTCCGTCTTCCAGTCCTTCATGAATGACATTTTCAGGGATTTTGTGGATAAATTTCTGATTGTTTATTTGGATGATATCTTGATTTTTTCCAATGACTGGGACTCTCATGTGAAACATGTTCGAACTGTATTCCAGATTTTGAGAGAGAATGCTCTGTATGTGAAGGGATCAAAGTGTCTTTTTGGCGTACAGAGGATCTCATTTCTGGGATTCATTTTGTCCCCATCTGTTATTGAAATGGACCCGGTCAAGGTTCAGGCCATCTGTGATTGGGTCCAACCTACTTCATTAAAGGCTCTTCAGAGATTTTTGGGTTTTGCCAATTTTTATCGTAAATTTATTGGTAATTTCTCGGTTATTGTTAAACCATTAACTGATTTGACCAGAAAGGGTTCTGATGTGGTGAATTGGCCTCCTGAGGCAGTCTCTGCATTTCAGGAACTTAAGCAGAGATTCACTTCTGCTCCTGTTCTACGGTAGCCTGATGTTTCTCTGCCATTTCAGGTGGAGGTTGATGCCTCTGAAATTGGGGCAGGTGCCGTTTTGTCCCAAAAAGATCCAGAGACCTCTAAAAGTAACCCTTGTGCCTTTTTCTCTCGAAAATTTTCTCCTACTGAACGTAATTATGACGTGGGTAATCGGGAGTTATTGGCCATGAAGTGGGCTTTTGAAGAGTGGAGACATTGGCTGGAGGGAGCCAAACATCAGGTGGTGGTCCTTACGGACCATAAGAATCTGGTCTATCTGGAATCTGCCAAGCGACTCAATCCTAGACAGGCCAGGTGGGCCTTGTTTTTCACACGTTTTAATTTTGTGGTTTCCTTTCTTCCTGGCACTAAGAATGTTAAGGCGGATGCCCTCTCGAGGAGTTTCCTTGCGGACTCTCCTGAGTTATCTGATCCTTCTGTTATTTTGAAAGAGGGTGTAGTTCTTTCTGCCATCTCGCCCAATTTGAGACTTGCTCTGGAGGGGTGTCAGGAGGATAGGCCCGAGTGCTGCCCTGTTGGAAAATTGTTTGTCCCGGACCAGTGGAAAAAGAGTGTGATGTCTGAGATTCATTGTTCCGCATTGGCTGGGCATCCCGGAATTTTTGGTACCAGAGACTTGGTTAGTCGGTCCTTTTGGTGGCCTACCTTGTCTCGTGATGTCAGGGAATTTGTGCAGTCCTGCGGGACTTGCTCTCGCTCCAAGCCTTGCTCTCGCTGTAGTGGTTTGTTGATGCCATTGCCTGTGCCCAAGAGACCATGGACCCATATCTCTATGGATTTAATTTCCGACCTTCCTGTTTCTCAGAGAATGACCACCATCTGGGTAATTTGTGATAGGTTTTCCAAAATGATACATCTTGTGCCATTACCTAAGTTGCCTTCCTCCTCTGAATTGGTGCCGTTGTTCCTTCAGCACGTGGTTCGTTTACACGGCATTCCTGAGAACATTGTGTCTGACAGAGGAGTCCAGTTTGTTTCCAGATTTTGGAGGACTTTTTGTTCTAAACTGGGTGTTCAATTGTCTTTCTCCTCGGCATTTCATCCTCAGACCAATGGTCAAACTGAGAGAACAAACCAGACATTGGAGACTTATCTAAGATGCTTTGTGTCTGCTGATCAGGATGACTGGGTCTCTTTTTTGCCTTTGGCTGAGTTTGCTCTTAATAATAGGGCTAGCTCTGCCACTTTGATGTCTCCGTTTTTCTGTAATTCTGGGTTTCACCCTCGATTTTCTTCAGGACAGACGGAGGCTTCTGTCTGTCCAGGTGTTGACTCTGTTGTGGAGCGTATGCAACAGATTTGGGACCAGGTAGTGGAGAGGTTGTCCCTCTCTCAGGAGAAGGCCCAGCGGTTTGCTAACCGGCATAGGACTGATGGTCCTCGGTTTAAAGTGGGGGACTTGGTCTGGTTGTCCTCAAAAAATATTCCTATGAGAGTAGCATCTCCTAAATTTAAGCCTAGGTTCATTGGACCTTATAAGATCATGGAGATTATTAATCCTGTTTCTTTTCGTTTGCTTCTTCCAGGGACATTTAAGATCCATAACGTGTTCCACAAGTCCTTGTTGAAGAGGTTTGTTGAGCCAGTGGTTCCTGCTGCTGTGCCTCCTGACCCTGTTTTGGTTGAGGGCAATCTCGAGTATGTGGTTGAGAAAATATTAGATTCTCGTTTTTCTAGACGGAAACTCCAGTATTTGGTTAAATGGAGAGGTTATGGTCAGGAAGACAATTCTTGGGTGTTTGCTTCGGACATCCATGCTAGGAGACTTATCCGTGCGTATCATAGAACTCATCCTGACCGACCTGGTTGCTCAAATGAGGGTTCGGTGACCCCTCCTCAAGGGGGGGTACTGTTGTGAATGGGTTTGAGATGAGTTCTGAGCAGAGGCTTCCTCTGGTGGTTACAAGCGGTGCTGGTCTGTCCAGTGAAGATTGTGAGGACTGGGAATCAGGTGTTACTGACTGGTCTTATATAAGGGAGTCACCTTCCCATCAGGGTTGCCGGTGATCAATTGTTCTGGTCTCAATCCTTGAATCCTGTTTCCCTTGTAGCCTGCTGTGTCGTGTCTGCATCTCCTGCTATCAGATAAGACATTTCTTCTTTTGTTTTTGTGCTATATTTTTGCATTTTGTCCTGCACTTCTGTGGGGGCCTTCAGGATCCCCTCCGGGGGCTTTTGCCCTCTCAGTTTAGTTCAGCCACTGATGTTTGTACTTTGCTTTTTCCAGTTTTTTCAGTGGCTGCTGTTTTGATTTTGTTACACCAGAGAACTAATTTAGGTGGTAGAGGTCGTGTGATCTCAGGTGTTTTTGAAATTAGTAGAGTTGGTGCTTTTCAGGGTTTTCTGGATTGCAGTAAGTGCCCTTCCTATCCTTTTCTATTTAGATAGTTTGGGCCCCAGCGTTTGCTCATACTATTTTCTTTCTGTGTCAGTATTTCATCTTGTCTAACCGCCATTACATGTTTGGGGGTTTTCTATTATCTTTGGGGTTCTGCTCCGGGGCAGATAGCTTTCCTCTTACTATCTTTAGGTGTAGTTAGTTTCTCAGGCTGTGACGAGGCGTCTAGGACCAACGTAGGAACGCTCCACGGCTGCCTCTAGTTGTGGTGGTTAGTCAGGGTACTGCAATCTCATAGATTCCAACTGCTCTGGTGTATTGCCTTTTTTACCTGCACTCCTCAGCTACCAAATCATAACAGTGTTCCACAAGTCCTTATTGAAGAGGTTTGTCGAGCCAGTGGTTCCTATGGCTGCGCCTCCTGACCCTGTTTTGGTTGAGGGCAATCTGGAGTATGTGGTTGAGAAAATATTGGATTCTCGTTTTTCTAGACGGAAACTCCAGTATTTGGTTAAGTGGAGAGGTTATGGTCAGGAGGACAATTCTTGGGTGTTTGCTTCGGACATCCATGCTAGGAGACTGATCCGTACGTATCACAGAGCTCATCCTGACCGACCTGGTTGCCCAAATGAGGGTTCGGTGACCCCTCCTCAAGGGGGGGGTACTGTTGTGAATGTGTTAGAAATGAATTCTGAGCAGAAGCTCCCTCTGGTGGTTGCAAACAGTACTGAACTATTCAATGAAGATTGTGAAGATTGGCAATCAGGTGTTACAGACTGGTCTTATATAAGGGAGGTTCCCTCCCATCAGGGTTGCCGGTGATCAATTGTTCTTGTCTCAACTTTGGTTCCTGGTTCACTTGGAAGCTTGCTGTGTCTTGCCTGCATCTTCTGCTAACAGATAAGATATTTTCTGCTTTTATTTTTGTGCTTGCTTTTTGCATTTTGTCCTGCACTTCTGTGGAGGTCAGCCAGGTCCCCTCCGGGGGCTTGTGCTCCTCTCAGTTTATCTGAGCCACTGTTATTTGTTCATTTGCCTTTTCCAGTTTTTTCAGTGGCTGCTGCTTAGTTTTGTTACACCAGAGAACTAATTTAGGTGGTAGAGGTCGTGTGATCTCAGGTGTTTTTGTAATTAGTGAGTTGTTATTTTTTTAGGGTTTTTTGGATTGCAGTAAGTGTCCTTCCTATCCTTTTCTTTCTAGGAAGATTGGGCCCCAACGTTTCCTCATACTATTTTCTGTCTGTATTTCCTCTTGTCTAACCGCCATTACATGTTTGGGGGCTTCCTATGTTCTTTGGGGATCTGCTCCGGGGCAGATAGTTTTCCTCTTTCTATCTTTAGGTGTAGTTAGCTTCTCAGGCTGTGACGAGGCGTCTAGGACCAACGTAGGTACGCTCCACGGCTGCCTTTAGTTGTGGTGGTTAGTCAGGGTACTGCAATCCAGTAGATTCCAACCTCTCTGGTGTATTGCCTTTTTTTGCCTGCTCTCCTCAGCTACCAAATCATAACAGACGCCATCATAAGCATGAGCATCCCACTTATGCGTCTGCTCATGCAAACTTTGACGCACATTAAGGATCAGGCGTCTGCAGCGGAGGAGGAGGAGGGAAGCCTTGATGACACTCAGGCATTGTCTGCTCAGGGAACTGTCCTGGACTAGGTGGAGGAAGAAGAGGAAGAGGAGGAGGATGAGGGGGATGATTTTGGGGAGGAGGATGCTTCTCAGGGGGCAAGAGAAAATGTTGGCTTGCCAAGGTCAGGTACAGAGTTTGTGCGTGACTGGAGGGATGTGGATTTGGCAGAAAGTGCTCCTCCACTCACCACTGGCAGTGCATCATTGACACCTGGAACATTGGCCCACATGTGTGATTATGTCTTGCAGATCCTAAAAAGGGACCCCCGCATTGTCAAAATTATAAAGGATGAGGACTACTGGTTGGCCAGCATCCTCGATCCACGCTATAAAGGCAAATTACATAACATCACGCCACAGGAGAACCTAGAGCTAATATTGGCGAACAAACAAGCAACTCTGGTAAACCGTTTGTTAGAGACATTCCCAGCAAACAGCAGCGGTGCAGGTTCTACCACGAGCCGTACTGGGCCAAATGGAAGAGGTGTTCGTGGTGCACACAGCCTAAGTGGCGTTGGAGACAGGAGTTTCATGTCCATGTTGTGAACTGATTTCTCGAGTAACGCTCACACGAATCGATTGCAATAGACAGGAGAAAGCAGTTGTCAACTATGGTTCAAAATTACCTTTCCTCCTCTATCGATGTTCTCCCTCACAGTTCATTACCCTTTGACTACTGGGTCTGTAAACTGGACACTTGGCCTGAATTGGCACAATATGCCTTACAGGAGCTCGCTTGCCCTGCTGGTAGTGTGCTATCAGAAAGAGTCTTCAGTGCTGCTGGATCAATCCTGACAGAAAGAAGGACCTGGCTGTCGACCCAAAATGTAGGTGATCTCACCTTCATTAAAATGAACTATGCCTGGATTTCAAAGGATTTTGTACCACCTTCCCCTGATGACACATAGATTGCCAGCAAAATGGCTCGCTTTGTCCTCCTCTTCCTCTGACTTCTCCAATTTCTCCATTTGCAGCTGCTGAACGTCCATCCTATATATCAACATATGCCAGTTTTTCCACCTCCCGAACTGGGCTGTACCCCCTCAGGGCCGGTGTCAGCACCTGGCGCACCCGGGCAAGTGTCGGGGCCCTGAGCAGGTGGGGGGGCCCACTCGCCGTCAGAGACACCGGCGTACTATGAGGGGCCCTGTATCAGTGCCGGTGGCCACAAGTGGGCCCCCCTGCTTGCTCAGGGCCCCAGCACTTGCAATACTTACCTCTCCCTGCTCCACCGCTGTGACGTCGTCCGCGTTTCCTGACAGTGACATTCAGGTGAGAGAGCGCGATGATGTCACGTCTGTGCACCCTCTGCCTGAACAGTCACAGTGCAGAGAGCTGGAAGATGGCGACGCTGAGGAGTCCAGAGTAGAGCAGTGCCCAGTGAGGATATGTTTATCCGAGTCACCAGCCTCAGAAATCTCAGGTTAACAGCAGCTCAGATTAGAGACCAGGTCAGTGCCACACAGAGTTCTAGCAGCAGACACATCTCTACAACAACTGTTAAGAGGAGACTTTGTGCAGCAGGCCTTCATGGTAAAATAGCTGCTAGGAAACCACTGCGAAGGACAGGCAACAAGCAGAAGAGACTTGTTTGGGCTAAAGAACACAAGGAATGGACATTAGACCCGTGGAAATCTGTGCTTTGGTCTGATGAGTCCAAATTTGAGATCTTTGGTTCCAAACACTATGTCTTTGTGCGACGCAGAAAAGGTGAACGCATGGACTCTACATGCCTGGTTCCCACTGTGAAGCATGGAGGAGGAGGTGTGATGGTGTGGGGGTGCTTTGCTGGTGACACTGTTGGGGATTTATTCAAAATTGAAGACATACTGAACCAGCATGGCTACCACAGCATCTTGCAGCGGCATGCTGTTCCATCCGGTTTGCGTTTAGTTGGACCATCATTTATTTTTCAACAGGATAATGACCTCAAACACACCTCCAGGCTGTGTAAGGGCTATTTGACCAAGAAAGAGAGTGATGGGGTGCTATGTCAGATGACCTGGCCTCCAAAGTCACCAGACCTGAACCCAATCGAGATGGTTTGGGGTGAGCTGGACAGTAGAGTGAAGGCAAAAGGGCCAGAAGTGCTAAGCATCTCTGGGAATTCCTTCAAGACTGTTGGAAGACCATTTCCGGTGACTACCTCTTGAAGCTCATGAAGAGAATGCCAAGAGTGTGCAAAGCAGTAATCAATGCAAATGTTAAGTAATTCCACATGTGTTTTGATGCCTTCAGTATGAATGTACAATTTTCATAGTCCTGAAAATATAGAAAAATCTTTGAATGAGAAGGTGTGTCCAAACTTTTGGTCTGTACTGTATATATATTGTGGACTTCAAGAAGGCCTTCGACTCACTGTGGTACCCAGGACTATTCCTAAAACTGCTGGGGACCGTAATAGTAGGCAAAACATATGATGTCATCAGAAGCTCCTACACTGAGAACAGTTGCAGCGTGAGGGTCAACGGAAGGAGGCTGGCCTATTTCCAACAGAGCCGAGGAGTGAGACAGGGCTGCAGCCTCAGTCCAACGCACTTTAACATCTACATCAATGAGCTAGCGGTGTCCCTAGAGTCCTCCTCAGCACCAAGACTCACCCTCCATGACACCAAGGTGAAATTTCTGCTTTATGCTGATGTCGTTGTGCTATTATCACCAACCAAGAAAGGCCTCCAAGATCATCTGAAAATCCTAGAGACCTTCAGCAGCACATGGGCAATGCCAATCAACCAGAAGAAAATTAATATCACGGTGTTCCAGAAAAGAAAGCAGAAACCTACTGGCCATCCTACCTTTATGATAGACAAATGTCCACTTACAGAAACCAACAAGTACACCTACCTGGGCCTAGAACTCAGCCAGTCAGGAAGCTTCAAGCAAGCCACAGAATTACTGAAAGACAAGGCATCCAAAGACTTCTATGCCATCAGAAGACATCTGTACCATCTCAAGGCACCAGTAACTGCCTGACTAAAAATCTTTGACTCCATCATTGTCCTTCTGTACGGCAGTGAGGTCTGGGGCCTAGTCTAATACTCAAACTGGTCAAAGTGGGATGCTGGGCCAACTGAAATAATCCACCTAGAGTTCTGCAAGCATCTTCTCCAAGTCCATCGGTGCACATCAAACAGCGCCTGCCGAGCAGAGCTGGGAAGATTCCCACTACACCTCACAATCCAGAAGAAGGCGCTGTCATTCAAGGCTCATCTACAAAGTAGTAGTCCCAGCTCCTACCATCCCAAAGCCTTCCTACACCAGGAAGCCCCAGGAAGCCTCCCAACACAAAGTACCCAAAACCAGCCTGACCAAGCTATCAACCTACATGGCCTGACAAAAGGCAAAATCCGGAAGATGGTACACAAAGTCAAAGAGGAATATCTCAGCATCTGGAGGAATGACATAAACAAATCCCAGAAACTGACAATATACCAGAACCTACAGAGGGAGAACAAACTGGCCCCATATCTAGAGAAACTAGAAAACCCCAAAGAGAGACAGATCCTGAGCCGGTACAGACTGATCGCCCATGGCCTACTCATCGAATCTGGGCGGCACCGACAGAACTACAAGCCCCGAAAGAGCAGACTCTGACAGCATTGCCCCCAGAAGGCCATGGAGCATGAGGCCCACTTCCTGCTGAGGTGCCCAAAATACTCCGCAGTGAGGGACACTCACTTCAAGAGACTGTCTGATCTCCTCTCAGACTTCACTCCACGATGAGGAAAATAAACTGCCGATAATACTGGGGGAAGAGGAACGTGCAGCAGCCATAGCAGCGGAATCTGTCAGTGCCTGCCACAGACTAAGAGGAGCCTGATATGTCATGGACGTCTATACCCCACCCTGGACATGTCCCTATCCCATACTAAGAGGAGCCTGATATGTCATGGACCTCTATACCACACCCTGGACATGTCCCTATCCCCCAACTAAAGAGCCTGATATGTCATGGACTCCTATACCCCACCCTGGACATGCCCCTATCCTCTAAAAGGAGCCTGATATATCCTGGATCTCTATATGCCCCCCCTACCCCACCCTGCTATTTTTACCACTTGCTTTGGCAATGCTAACATGTACTTAGTCTTGCTAATAAAGCTCATTTGAATTGAATTGATATATGTATATACAGAGAGAAATTAGGACATCAAATAATATGTACAGAATAAACTAAAATTAAAATATACATATAATTTTGTAGGCCCTAAGCATGGTCTCCGACAGAAACTTTGGCCTGAATTATGTACAGACACTTCCTGCTGCATAAATAAATCACGTCTGATTCACTTGAAATTCCCCTGTGCCGTGGAATTACATATAATATAATGTAGATGAGTAGAGTATATCTCAGTTACTGAATCATCGCATACATAAGAAAGTATATGAAAATACATTGGGCATAAATAAAGCTATTAACAGTAATATAAGAGTGATACAAATAACTCAATAATGCAAAAGATAAACTATAGGATCACCCATAAATCTATTCATGTAAGCAACTAGTGTAAATATAAAGAATTGCCATTAAAGTAATAAATAACTCAGCTGCTATGAACAAACAGATAGCACAGACAAAAAATGATAAACTCAAAATGGAGCTATTTCTCAAAATACAATTACCTGTCCCATGGGAAGAAAAGCGCACTCGATGCACATTTCGCTTAGGCTTTGTATGGGGTAAATAGCGGATGAACAAGAGAGCTATTTAAATGCCTGGGAATCAATGAGGATTGAGAACATAATGAAGGACCCAATAGCATCTGTAAAGATGGCAAGTAACTACCGGGAACCTTGTCAGAAATGCCGCACCTGGGCAGACTAGACCCGAAAGTGAGGATGTGAGCGTGATTAGAAAAAGTCAGTTGATCACGGGTTCTGGTCAGGTGATCGAGAGTTCTGGACACGTGATTGCTAGTGATGAGCAAATTTGTTCAGAAAACGATCGTCAAACATAAATTCGGCACGAATATGGTACATTCGGATTCGTGATTGGAAACATGAGCAAAATTTTATAAAATCGGGAAAAATCGGTGACGTTCGGTAAAAAGTGCGGCAAAATATTTGCGCTGCCACAAAAGTAATTTCAGCACTTTAGCAACGATAATGGTGGTGCATCATAAGCGTTTGACACGTGTTTGATGAAGGGAGGGGGTTTGCAGAGCTCAGAGGCGCGGCGTTCTTGTAACCACCATTTTGACACTGTAACAGTGCAGAGAGGCTGCTCCTGACACTGCCAGTGTTAACTGCAAGATTTTAGCTGGTTAGTTAGGCGGCTGTATGTCAGTCAGATAGTGTAGCTAGCTAGTGTCCAGTGTGGCTGTTAAATTTACCTTCCAGCACTTTTTTTCTTTTTTGGCCATTACTGAGGTCCCCAAAAAAAGCCAGCAGGGCACATGTCCTACTAGTGTGTTGTGCACTGCTTCTATTGTGCTCCATGCACGAGTATAGGATTCTAATTAATATTTTTTCACTAGCTAAATGTGAAAAAGTCTGCTGTATGCTACATTTTAGCTAGTTAGCTAGGTGGTTGTATATCAGTCAGATAGTGTAGCTAGCTAGTGTCCAGAGTGGGTGTTTAATTTACCTTCCATCATTTTTGTTTTGGGCCATTACTGAGGTCTACAGACAAAGCCAGCAGGGCACATGTGTGTTGTGCACTACTTCTATTGTGCTCCATGCACGAGTATAGCATACTAATTAATATTTTTTCTTAGCTAAATGTAAAACAGCCTGCTGTATCCCACCTTGTCATCTATTGATGTGGTGATATGAAACTGTCTGCAGACCTAAGGCACATTAAAAAAAATTATAATATTTTCTGTTGCTGAATGTGATACAGCCTGCCGTATCACACATTGTCATGTTGTGACGGTGATATGAACCTGTCTGCAGACCTAACGCGCATTAAACAAAAAATTATAATTTTTTATGTTGCTGAATGTGATACCGTCTACAGTATTCCACATTGTCATGTTGTGGCGGTGATAAGAACCTGTGTGCAGACCTAACGCGCATTAAAAAAATTATAATATTTTCGGTTGCTGAATTAGATACAGCCCGCCGTATCACACATTGTCATGTAGTGGAGGTGATATGAACCTTTCTGCAGACCTCAAGCACATTAAAATATTTATGTTTTTCTATTGATAAACGTGATATAGCCCGCTATATCCAACCTTATCATTTAGTGGCGTGAAATTGTCCTGTGTGCAGAGCTGTTGCACATTAAAATTAATTTATTTTATTTTTTTTACAAATGTAATACAGCAGCCGAGATCTGAGTTTGAAATTATTTTGAGCCACTCTTCTAGATTATGTGCATCATTGGCATCCAATTTCTCACAGGCATCTTTTACACCTATCTTGAGACGTGCATCTGTTACACCTGTCTTCTGACGAGCATCAAACGCTCTATGGTAATTGGTGTTGGGTAAATGAGTAATCGTTGTAGGCTGGATCCTGTATCTCGTACTTTCCATAGCCACCCTGTTATTGATCCTGTTGTACGTTCCCATTCCCGCCGTCGTCATGGCCCTTTTTCTGATCAGTTCATGTAACGACACATTGGCCATATTTCTCCAGCAAACCTGCACCCTACCAGCAGCAACTGTAGGAAATAAGGCGTTCCAACGTCACTGACAATCTTCTAGATTATACAGGCCTCATCCACACTAAAAAAAATTTTTATTTTATGTTACTAACTGAATGCAGAAGGGAGATCTCAGTTTGTTTTAAGCATCTAGTCAATGTTATACACTAGAAAAACCCAAAAATATGGAATGCCAAGAATTATCCAGACAAAAGTTATATATATTTTAAAAGAATATATCTTTATTATTATAATAATAAATCAGATAAAAATAAGCAAACAAATGGCATATGTGCACGAATCAAGATTAATAAAAATAAAAATAAAAAATTATATATATATAAGGCAAGGAAGAGAGGCAAGGTAGTCAAGACCGATGGAGTGGAATTAGCAGCAGGGCACGTAGCAGATGTACAGACATGCTACAAGTACCTTGGCATCCCACAGGGATACGGTAACCATGATGAGGAGGCAAGGAAAGCAGCAACATCCAAATACCATCAAAGGGTAAGACAGGTCCTCCTGAAGAGCCAGCTCAATGGGAAGAATAAGATTTGTGCCATCAATACATATGCCTGCAGTTATCAGATACCCTGCTGGCATAGTGTGCTGGTCAAAAGAAGAGATGGCAGCTGCAGATGTGAAAACACGAAAGCTCCTCACAATGCATGGAGGTCTCCATCCTAAGTCTAGCACCCAAAGATTGAATACCAACAGAAAGGAGGGTGGTCGAGGCTTGATAAGTATCCAAGCCACCATCACAGATGAAACAAGGAGTATCCAGGAATGCATCAGAAAAATGGCACCAAAAGATGAGATGCTGAGAGAAAACCTAAGAAAGCAACAACAGATCTGGAAGGAAGAACAGGAACATAAAGTGCCATGGCAAGACAAGACAAGCAGGTGTTGGCTAACCAACCAGACACTGACATAGTAGACAAGGATCAGAAGACTGCAATGATAATAGATGTGACAGTGCCAAGTGACAGCAACATCAGAAAGAAGGAATATGAGAAGCTGGAGAAATACCAGGGCCTCAAAGGAGAACTGGAGAAGATGTGGAAGGTGAAGGCAACAGTGATTCCAGTGGTGATAGGAGCACTTGGAGCAGTGACCCCTAAGTTGGAAGATTGGATACAACAGATCCCAAGAGCAACATCTGAGCTCTCTGTCCAGAAAAGCGCAATGCTGGGAACAGCTAAGATCCTGCACAGAACCCTCAAACTCCCAGGCCTATGGTAGAGGACCCGAGAATGAGAAAAGACAACGAAGACCACCCCCAGTGGGGGTGAGAAAGAAGTTTTATATATATATATATATATATATATATATATATATATACATATATATATCAGACCAATACTGCAGATTGTGGATAAAGGCATATATAAAAAAAATAATAAAAAATAAATCAAAAACCAAGAGCACAACTAGATGTGTGATAAATGTCATAAAAAACATAAAAACTTGTGGAAAAAAAGAGCAATATGTGCCCAGTATGGATTAATAAGTGTAAAAAGTATACATAATATCAAATGCATTAACCATGCGTGATTAACAATATAAGTAGGAATTAATGTGCACCAGTGACGAAAAGGTCATTACCTAAGAAGGCAATTAAAAAGTGGCAATTAAAAAAGTAGATTTCCAGCCAGAGACAGGAGTGTATGCTGGGCCCGGCCAAAGGAGTTGCACATGTGAGGTGGGCTACCGGCTGTTAGAGGCGGAGCGTGAGGAGCTGAGGCTGTGTGGAGACACAAGACGGTGAGCTGGGCCCGGCGGTGAATTTTTTTTTTTAATGTGTCCCTTTGCCACTATGCCACTATGCTGGCACTTCTTAGAAAATAATATGTCTGGCTGCTGCACACAATTTGGAGGGGGTAAATAGTGGCTGCACTGCTGCAGTTTGCACCTTATAGTGCGGGGGTGCTGGAGGGGAATATTCTGCCTGCAGGCTCCTGCACACAATTTGGAGGGTGGAAGAGGGGGATAAATAGTGGCTGCAGTTTGTACCTTAGAGGGTGGGGGGAATATTGATTGTTTTATTTTTTTGGGGGGGGCCCATTCAGACATTTGCTATGGGGCCCCATGATTTCTATGTACGCCCCTGGGTGCCACCACTGAGGACTGTACTGTGTGTGATGTTAATGTGGAGGAAGAGGAGCAGAGGCCACTTGATGCAGCGCTTGCCATCTACTGGAGCACATGTTCTTTCTGGCCCTCATCTACAAAGCGTAACGTTGTGCGGCTGCCAAAGAAAGGGAGCGGAGTTGCTCGCCCCGTAACAGAAGTTGGAAAAATGCTGCAAAAATTCTGACTGCAGCAAAACAAACCGACTTTCATCATTCATATCATACCTGTCTCACAACCCTAAACAGCTATTCAGTACTTTCAATTCTTTCCTGCATCCACCAGTTCCACCTCCCTATCATATCAGCTGAATACTTTGCCTCACCACCTGTGAACTTGACACAATAACGTCCCACCTTCCAAACTTTACCACACTCTTCATCACAAGCCTAACCCACCTCTTCAACCTGTCACTAACAACTGGTGTCTTCCATCTTGATTGAAACACATTTCGACAGACACATCCTCAAAAAGCCCACCCTTGACCCATCCTCTGTGTCTACTTATCGCCCCATATCATTTCTCCGCTATGCTTCCAAACTACTGGAACAACACTTCCATTTTGAACTGTCCTCCCACCACTCCTCTAGCTCCCTCTTTGACTGTGTACAATCTGACTTCAGACCACACCATTCCAATGAAACTGCTCTGACTATAGTCACCAATGACCTACAGTCATGGCCAAAAGTTTTGAGAATTACACAAATATTAATTTTTACAAGTCTACTGCTTCACTTTTTCTAATGGCAATTTGCATATACTCCAGAATGTTATAAAGAGTGATCAGCTTAACAGCAATTACTTGCAAAGTCAATATTTGGCTAGAAAATGAACTTTATCCCCCAAAACACATTTCAACATCATTGCAGCCCTGCCTTAAAAGACCAGCTAACCTCTTTTCAGTGATTGCTCCATTAACACAGGTGTGGGTGTTGATGAGGACATGGCTGGAGATCAATCTGTCATGATTAAGTAAGAATGACACCACTGGACACTTTAAAAGGAGGCTGGTGCTTGGCATCATTGTTTCTCTTCTGTTAACCATGGTTATCTCTAAAGAAACACGTGCAGTCATCATTGCAATGCACAAAAATGGCCTAACAGGGAAGAGTATCGCAGCTAGAAAGATTGCACCTCAGTCAACAATCTATCGCATCATCAAGAACTTCAAGGAGAGAGGTTCCATTGTTGCCAAAAAGGCTTCAGGGCGCCCAAGAAAGACCAGCAAGCGCCAGGACCGTCTCTTAAAAGTGTTTCAGCTGCGGGATCGGGCTACCAGCAGTGCAGAGCTTGCTCAGGAATGGCAGCAGGCAGGTGTGAGTGCATCTGCACGCACTGTGAATATGCCTTCACAGTGTTTGCTCCGTTAATCCTCTCTCTCCTTCGCTATCCCCAAACCCCAGCACCCTCTAATCAAATAATCATCTCCCCTTCCCTCCTTCCTCCCCACCTGTCCTCCTCTGCTGACCTGCTCCTCAACCTCAAATCTGTCCTAATAAAACACAAAACAAGCTTCCCTCTCTCCTTCTCCCACCTGCTCTCCCTTTCTCTGCTCCTCCTCACTGCTGGTGACATATCTCCCAATCCTGGACCTCCACAGTTCATACCCACCATTAGTACTCCTTCCTACCGCTCCCTATCTAATAGGAACTACCGCAATCTTTCCAACGTAAAACCTGTGCCATTGACACCCACCCCCCTGCTCCCTCTCTCTGGAGCACTCTGGAATGCCCGCTCCATCTGCAATAAGCTTCATGTGATACATGACCTCTTTCTCTCTCGCAATCTTGCTTTCCTCGCCCTCACAGAAACATGGCTGACACCCTCTGACACCGCCTCCCCTGCTGCGCTGTGTTACGGTGGCCTCCAATTCACCCACACTCCTCGCCCTGGAAACAGACACGGTGGAGGAGTGGGTGTTCTCCTTTCCTCTAACTGCAACTTTAACCCAATCCCACCTCTTCCCTCCCTAATCCTCCCTTCCTTTGAAATCCACTCTGTCCGCATCTACTCTCCCTCCAACCTCCAAGTGGCCGTCATATACCGACCTCCAGGCCCGACCACTGCCTTCATCGACCAATTCACTACCTGGCTTCTTCACTTTCTCTCCACTGACATCCCCACCATCATCATGGGTGACTTCAACATCCCCACTGATACCCTTCAGTCAGCAGCCTCCAAACTTCTGTCCCTTACTTCATCCTTTGGACTTACTCAGTGGTCCTCCTCAGCCACCCACACGGATGGTCATACATTAGACTTGGTCTTCACCCGCCTCTGCTCTCTATCTAACTTCACCACCTCCCCTCTCCCTCTATCCGACCACCATCTACTCACTTTCTCATCCCTGTCCTCCTCTCCTGTCACCCATGTCCAGCAACACGTGCACCCCCACAGACACCTTGCACACCTAGACATCCATACACTCTCTGACTCTATTCTTTCACTGGCATCAATATCCTCACTCCACGATACAGACAGTGCCACTGCTTTCTACAATGCCACTCTCACATCGGCTATTGACACAGTCGCCCCTCTCGTTCATGGCAGAGTGCGACGTACCAACGGACAACCTTGGCACAATAACACCACTAAAAAGCTCCGGCAAGTGTCCAGGATTACAGAGCGGCGTTGGAAAAAAACAAATTCGCAAGACGACTTCACTGCATTCAAACAAGCAACACTCTCTTTCAAATCTGCCCTCACCTCTGCTAAACAGGCCTACTTCACAACCCTCGTATCTTCCCTATCCTACAACCCCAAACAGTTATTCAAAACTTTTAACTCCCTCCTCCGCCCACCACTGCCCCCTCCTACCTCCCTCATCTCTGCTGAGGACTTTGCCACACACTTCAAAAATAAGATCGACCAAACAAGGCAAGTCTTCATTGTTCAACCACCTCAACCACTTTGTATACCAGACCAATGCCCCAACCCCATAACCTCCCTCTCCAACATAACTGAAGGGGAGCTTAATTGTCTTCTCTCCAAATCGCACCTCACAACCTGTGCACTTGACCCCATCCCAACCCACCTCCTCCCCAACCTCACCACCACTATTATTCCATCCCTAACCCACCTCTTCAACCTATCACTAACTTCCGGTACCTTCCCTTCTGCTTTCAAGCATGCCACAATCACGCCTATTCTTAAAAAGCCAACCCTCGACCCAACCGCTATATCCAGCTATCGCCCAATATCGCTGCTCCCATTCGCTTCCAAACTCCTGGAGCTGCATGTCCACGCTGAGCTTTCCTACCACTTCTCTTCTAACTTGCTCTTTGACACTCTACAATCTGGTTTCCGCCCCTATCACTCCACTGAGACAGACCTGACCAAAATTACTAATGACCTACTTACAGCCAAAGCGAACAGACAATACTCTATACTCCTGCTTCTTGACCTGTCCTCTGCTTTTGACACAGTTGACCACTGCCTTCTACTACAGATTCTTTCCTCCTTTGGCGTCAAAGACCTCGCCCTATCCTGGATCTCCTCATACCTTTCCAACCGCACATTCAGCGTCTCCCACTCACACACTACCTCCTCGTCCCACCCTCTCTCCGTTGGAGTCCCCCAAGGATCTGTTCTAGGACCCCTACTCTTCTCAATCTATACACTTGGCCTGGGGCAACTCAAAGTCCCACGGATTCCAGTACCACCTTTACGCTGATGACACTCAGATCTACCTCTCTGGCCCAGACATCACCTCTCTGCTATCCAGAATCCCGGAGTGTCTATCAGCCATATCCTCCTTCTTCTCCTCCGCTTCCTCAAACTCAATGTGGACAAATCTGAACTCATAATCTTTCCCCCATCCCACAGATCTTCCTTACCTGACCTATCTATCACAATTAACGACATCACGCTTTCCCCCGTACCAGAAGTCCGCTGCCTCGGAGTAACCCTTGACTCTGCCCTGTCCTTCAAACCGCACATCCAAGCTCTTTCTACCTCCTGTCGCCTTCAGCTCAAAAATATTTCAAGAATCCGTCCTTTCCTCAACCCTCAATCTACTAAAATGATTGTGCACGCCCTCATCATCTCCCGCCTCGACTACTGCAACACCCTTTTCCCTGGCCTCCCTGCTAACACCCTCGCACCTCTCCAGTCCATCCTTAACTCTGCTGCACGACTAATTCACCTCTCTCCTCGCTACTACTCCGCTTCTCCCCTCTGCAAATCTCTTCACTGGCTCCCATTCCCTCAGCGTATCCAGTTCAAATTACTAATACTGACCTACAAGGCCATCTATAATCTGTCTCCTCCTTATATCTCTGAACTAATCTCCCGATATCTTCCCTCACGTAATCTCCGATCCTCCCAAGACATCCTTCTCTCCTCCACACTTATTCGCTCCTCACCCAACCGCCTCCAAGACTTCTCCCGAATATCCCCCATCCTCTGGAATTCTTTGCCCCAACACGTCCGACTATCAAACACATTCGGATCCTTCAGACGGAACCTGAAAACCCACCTCTTCAGGAAAACCTACAGCCTGCAATGACCCTGCTACCTCCTCACCACTACCGGAGATATTGCCTCAACCAACACCGGAACTGCTGCAACCCCTCGACCTACTGTCTCCTGCCTCACAATCCTGTAGAATGTAAGCCCGAAAGGGCAGGGTCCTCTCCCCTCTGTATCAGTCTGCCATTGTTAGTTTACTGTAAGTGATACCTGTAATTTGTATGTAACCCCTTCTCATGTACAGCACCATGGAATCAATGGTGCTATAGAAATAAATAATAATAATAATCTGCACGCACTGTGAGGCGGAGACTCTTGGAGCAAGGCCTGGTCTCAAGGAGGGCAGCAAAGAAGCCACTTATCTCCAGAAAAAACATCATGGACAGACTGATATTCTGCAAAAGGTACAGGCAGTGGACTGCTGAGGACTGGGGTAAAGTTATTTTCTCTGATGAATCCCCTTTTCGATTGTTTGGGACATCAGGAAAATGCCTCATTCGGAGAAGACAAGGTGAACGCTACCACCAGTCTTGTCTCATTCCAACTGTTAAGCATCCTGAAACCATTCATGTGTGGGGTTGCTTCTCAGCCAAGGGAATCGGCTCTCTCACAGTCTTGCCTAAAAAACACAGCCATGAATAAAGAATGGTACCAGAATGTCCTCCAAGAGCAACTTCTCCCAACCCTCCAAGAGCAGTTTGGCGATCAACAATGCCTTTTCCAGCATGATGGAGCACCTTGCCATAAAGCAAAGGTGATAACTAAATGGCTCAGGGAACAAAACATAGAGATTTTGGATCCATGGCCTGGAAACTCCTCAGATCTTAATCCCATTGAGAACTTGTGGTCAATCATCAAGAGACGGGTGGACAAACAAAAACTAAAAATTCTGACAAAATGAAAGCATTGATTGTGCAAGAATGGACTGCTATCAGTCAGGATTTGGTCCAGAAGTTGATTGAGAGCATGCCAGGGAGAATTGCAGAGTTCCTGAAGAAGAAGGGTCAACACTGCAAATATTGACTTGCTGCATTAACTCATTCTAACTGTCAATATAAGCTTTTGTTACTCATATGTTTACAATTATTATATTTCTGTCTGTGATAAAAACATCTGTCAAACACACATAAAAACCAGAGGGCAGCAGATCACGTGAAAATATAATATTTGTGTCATTCTCAAAACTTTTGGCCATGACTGTACTAACCGCCAAATGAAATTGAAGCGATTTTGTCCTCCTCCTTCTCCTGGACCTGGCATCTGTCTTTGACACAGTGGACCATTTCCTCTTACTGCAGACTTTCTGATCTGTTGACATTACGGACTTTGCCCTTTGTTGGATCATACCTAACAGACAGGACATTCAGTGTCTCCCACTTACACACCACCTCCTCATCTCGCCCACTATGTGTCGGTGTCCACCAAGGTTCAGCTGTAGGACCGGGAACTATGCTTAGAGGGCACACCCGTGTGCTCACTCCCTATTAAAGGGACCACCCGAATCAACCTAAGGTAATCCCAAACCTATAGCTGGGCAACACCTTCTATTTAAGGCTTCTCCTCCAATATGGAGGTGCCTGAGCTACGTTGTTAGTTTGCTTTGCATGCTTGCTAGTTGTCAAGTTCCCAAAGTGCGGCTGTCTGCTTGTCTACCCTGTACCCGTCTGCACCCATCTGCTGGTACCTGTCTGTGCTCTTCTGTCCATTAGCTGGTCCAGATCGCACTTGCCAGCGCCCATCTGTCTAACACCCGGTCCAGCCCACACCTGCCAGTACTTTTCTGTTCCTCAGCCGGTCCCATCTACACCCATGGTTCCAGAGTCCCTACAGTGCCTGCCTACATTTTTCATCCCTCCTTCGGGCTGTAGCATCTTACCTGCTGTGGGGGGTCAGCTGCCACCTTCTGTAGGTCAGCCATGGAGTAGCACATGGTGCCACCACTTTGTACCTCTTTAGGTCGCAGGTTTCGCCTGCTGCCACTTGTCCAAGTAGGGATTTGGTAGGCCACCTAGTTATGCCCCTTCTAGGCTTTCAGAGGGATGCGGAACAGTGATTCTACCACCTTGCCCGTTACAGTCTCCATCTGCTGGCTTGGCTGTAGTGGAAGAAGTGTCGGTCCCCGCTATACTAATTCTACTTTATTGCAATTGATGCAACTTTGTTGGTGTCTGCCACTAATTTTTGTAAATGTGTAGACTCCTGGTTGGGTCTCCTTTATGCGTGTTGCTTGTAGCAGTAGGCCTCCAAGACAGTCAGACCTCCACTTCTTTGACTCCGTGTTACTATCCTTAGATTTTTCTGACAATATTAATCTACAAAATTTATATAATATTTGTGCCACCTGAGCGTGGCTGAGTATGAAAGCAGGTTGAGATGTTGCATGCGGTATCAGGGCTCCCAGCACTTGAGGCCTACACCAATCCCTCACCCACCTCATCTTACTGTGATGTTCAATTGAAAGCTGTAAATGCCGGACCAGACCCCGATACCTCATGCCTGGCTGATTGCTGCAGTGCCATGCTACAATTAGTACTGTGGGTGAATTGAGGCACTTTTCTGGAGTCTTCCCCTCATTTGATGTGTTTTGGCAGCATTTGGGGCCATTATAAGGTGTTGTGCATGCATTTGTTTTTTGCCTCCCATTGAGCTGAATGGTGTTCGGTTATATTCGGTGAATATTCAACATATTAATCGGTGAATATGCAAATTCGGCGATCGTTATCCGAGCCGAACATTGAAATATTCGCCTCTAGTGATCGCGACACACACACCACAATGTGATGACTCATATTCACCATACAGGTTAAATAATTTGATCGCTTTATAGCTCGGTTGTTCCGGATGTAGCCATATTAATTATGTATATTTTTTATTTTTGTTTTTCACTACAACCTACATCGGTGACCCTATTCCATCACATCTCCTCCAGTCTCTCTCCTTAGCTGTCACTACCTACCTAGCTAAATGTTTAACCTCTCTCTTTCTTCCGGTATCTTTTCCTCTTCATTCAAACATGCTGTCATAATTAGGGATGAGCGAGTATACTCGTTAGTAATCGGTACTCGACGAGTAATGCGGTACTCATCATGGGACAATTGTTATTATATGGACTATGTCGGAACAGGGAGTATACGGTTGTGTTTATTATTTTATTTTTTTTCCAGGTGATCGAGGGCGTCGCATAATTAGGCGTACAATAAATATTGGAAATCTGTGTGTTGTTTTATTTCATTAAAATACTTTATTCTGGCTGTGTCTTTTTTAACCCATTAATAACTATAGGATTAGTATTGGATAGGCGTCTTATTGACGCTTCTCCATTACTAACCGGGTTGATGTCACCTTACAATATAAAGGTGACATTAACCCCTTATTACCCCATATGCCACCGCTACAGGGCAGTGGGAAGAGAGAGGCTAAGTGCCGGAATTGGCGCATCTTAGTGATGTGCCATTTCTGGGGTGGCTGAGAGCTGGAGTTTGTAGCCGGGGTGGGCGATATCCATGGCCCCTTTCTAGGCTATGAATATGCTGCTAAACAGGCCTACTTTACATCCCTTGTATCTTCCTTATCCCAGAACCCCAAACAATTGTTCAATACTTTTAACTCCCTCCTCCGCCCACCACTGCCCCCTCCTACCTCCCTTATCTCTGCTGAGGACTTCGCCATGCACTTCAAAAACAAGATAGACCAAACACGGCAAGTCTTTATTATTCAACCATCACAACCCCTTTGTATATCTGACCAATGCCCAAACCCCATAACCTCCTTACCCAACATCACGGAAGGGGAGCTTGCTCATCTTCTCTCCAAATCACACCTCACCACTTGTGCACTCAACCCCATCCCATCCCACCTCCTCCCCAACCTCGCCACCACTCTTATCCCATCACTAACCCACCTCTTCAATCTATCACTAACTTCTGGTACCTTCCCTTCTGCTTTCAAACATGCCACAATCACGCCTATCCTCAAAAAGCCAACCCTCGACCCAACCGCTATGTCCAGCTATCGCCAAATATCGCTGCTTCCACTCGCTTCCAAACTCCTGGGACAGCACGTCCACGCTGAACTTTCCTCCCATCTCTCATCTAACTTGCTCTTTGACAATCTACAATCTGGTTTCCGCCCCCATCATTCCACTGAAACTGCCCTGACCAAAATTACTAACGACCTACTCACAGCCAAAGCTAGCTGACAATACTCTATACTCCTCCTTCTTGACCTGTCCTCTGCTTTTGACACAGTTGACAACTGCCTTCTACCACAGATTCTCTCCTCCTTTGGCATCAAGGACCTCGCCCTATCCTGGATCTCCTCATACCTTTCCAACCGCACATTCAGCGTCTCCCACTCCCACCATACCTCCTCGTCCCACCCGCTCTCTGTTGGAGTCCCCCAAGGCTCTGTTCTAGGACCCCTACTCTTCTCAATCTAAACACTTGGCCTGGGGCAACTCATAAAGTCCCACGGATTCCAGTACCACCTTTATGCTGATGACACTCAGATCTACCTTTCTGGCCCAGACGTCACCTCTCTGCTGTCCAGAATCCCAGAGTGTCTATCAGCCATATCCTCCTTCTTTTCCTCCCACTTTCTCAAACTCAATGTGGACAAATCTGAACTCATCATCTTTCCCCTAGCTCACAGATCTTCCTTACTTGATCTATCTATAACAACTGACGACACCACGTTTTCCCCTGTACTGGAGGTCCACTGCCTCGGAGTAACCCTTGACTCTGCCCTGTCCTTCAAACCACACATCCAAGCTCTTTCTACCTCCTGTCGCCTCCAGCTCAAAATATTTCCAGAATCTGTCCCTTCCTCAACCCTCAATCTACTAAAATGCTTGTGCATGCCCTCATCATCTCCCGCCTCGACTACTGCAACATCCTTTTCTGTGGCCTCCCTGCTAACACCCTCGCACCTCTGCAGTCCATCTTTAACTCTACTGCCCGACTAATTCATCTCTCTCCTCGCTACTCCTCCGCATTTCCCCTATGCAAATCTCTCCACTGGCTCCCATTCCCTCAGCGAATCCAATTCAAATTACTAATACTGACCTACAAGGCCATCTATAACCTGTCTCCCCCATATGTCTCTGAACTAATCTCCCGATACCTTCCCTCACGTAATCTCCGGTCCTCCCAAGACCTCCTTCTCTCCTACACACTTATTCGCTCCTCACCCAACTGCCTCCAAGACTTCTCCCGAATATCCCCCATCCTCTGGAATTCTTTGCCCCAACACGTCCGACTTTCAACCACTCTCAGATCCTTCAGACGTAACCTGAAAACCCATCTCTTCAGGAAAGCCTACAGCCTGCAATGACCCCGCTGCCTCCTCACCACTACCGGAGATATCACCTCAACCAACACCGGAACTGCTGCAACCCCCCAACCTGCTGTCTCCTTCCCCCATCCTGTAGAATGTAAGCCTGAAAGGGCAGGGTCCTCTCCCCTCTGTACCTGTCTGTGATTGTTATTTTGTTTACTGTAAGTGATATCTGTAATTTGTATGCAACCCCCTCGCATGTACATGGAATCAATGGTGCTATATAAATAAATAAATAATAATAATAATCAGCCCGCAGCTGTCTATATAGCCTTTCTGGCAACTAATTATAGGGGGACCCCACGTCCTTTTTGGGGGGTCCCCTATTTTAATAGCCAGTAAAGGCTATGCAGACAGCTGCGGGCTGATATTCATAACCTGGGAAGATCCATGGGTATTAACCGCTTCCCAGGCTATAAACATCTGCTCCCGGTCGCTGGTTTTCCTCTCTGGACTGGAAAATTGCGGGGAGCCCACGCCATTTTTTTTTTAAATTAAATAGATCTGGATCTCTCTGCAGCATTCGACACTGTGGATCACCAGCTTCTCCTCACTATGCTTCACTTTATCGGTCTCAAGGTTTTTTGTTGGTTCTCCTACCTATCTGACCCTTCCTTCACTGTATCTTTTGCTGGCTCTTACGCCTTAAATCTTCTCCTTACTAACGGAGTTCTTCAAGGCTCAGTCCTAGGCCCCCTCCTCTTCTCTCTGTATACCGCCCTATTGGACAAACCATCAGCAGATTTGGTTTCTAGTATCATCTGTATGCTGATGACACTTGATTATCTACCTCTTTTCCTGACATTACCCGTACCTTAATACAAAATACCAGGAACCGTCTGTCCGCTGTTTCTAGCATCATGTCCTCTCTTTATCTGAAGCAGAATCTCTGCAAAACTGAACTTTTTGTGTTTCCTCCTTTAGTAACCGGCTTATACCCAATATTGCAATTGCCTTGTATGGTTTAATCATATCTCCCAAGCAGCACACTCCCTGCCTTGGGTTATATTTGGCACAAAACTTTTGTTTATTCCCTAAATCCAATCACTCATTCACTCATGTTACCTACATCTTAATAACATCTCCAGAATCCAACCTTTTTTCAACTTTGAAACTGCAAAAACTCTTTACTGTCGCTCTTATTCATTCTCATCTGGACTACTGCAATTCTGTACTGATCAGTCTCCCTCTAACCAAACTTTCTCCTCTCCAATCTGTCCTGAATGTGGCAACAAGGGTCATCTGTCCAGCGCTACACTGATGCCTCTACCCTGTACCAGTCATTGCACTGGTTGCCCATTCCCTACAGAATACAATACAAACTTATCTCTCTTACCCACAAAGCTCTCCACAGTTCTGCACCACCTTACTGTATATCTCCTCCCTCATCTCCGCACCCTAACTGATCTAAAACTAAAATTTACTATATTCCGAACCTCCCACGTCCGACTCCAAGACTTCTCTCATTCTGCACCAATTTTATGGAATGCAATACCCAGGATGATCCAATTAATACCTAGCCCCCATATTTTTAAATGAGTTTTAAAAACGCATCTCTTTAGACAGGTCTATCACCTTACGTTACTAATCTAACTCTTCCCTGTCCCCTCTTTCTAAATTTTGCTCAGAACCTGGTTCCTTCTATTCATCTGTGTCCATTTCCTCCTTGCATCCAGGCTCAGACTGGCCCATAGGGTAGCAGTGGAATCCCCTGGTGGGCCCCTGTGCAGATTTGGGCTCCCAACACCATTGTATGGGCAGTACTTGGCATAATTCACTTGGTTCACTTTGCACAGAAAAATGCAGCATCTCATTATTCATTTACCAAACTACCCAGTTTATTATTATATAGAGATATACACTGTGTTCCAAATTATTATGCAAACATTGTTTAGGAGTGATAAGGTAAGAATTTTTTTGTTTGTCATTAAACTCATTGATGGTGATGTGTGTCAGGGCTCTTTATATCACTGTAAGCAATTGCAGACACCTGTGCTAATTAGTTTGGCAGGTGTGTCCAATGAAAGGCAAGACTACTTAAGAAGGCTGTCCCACATTATTAAGCAGCCTACATTTTCTGCCAAAATGGGAAAGAAAAAGGATGTGTCGGCTGCTGAGAAGCAACAAATTGTGGAGTGTTTAGGACAAGGCATGACTACAATCAACATTGCCAAGACACTTCATCGTGATCATCGCACAGTCAAGAAGTATGTAGCTGATTCACAGTACACACGTGTGCGTGCTGATAAGGGAAAATTGAGGACTCTTTCCTACAGGCAATTACGTCAGGTTAAATGAGCAGCGGCAAAAAAGCCTTGTCATAGCAGCAGACAAGTTTTTGAAGCTGCTGGTGCCTCCAACGTCCCCCGAACAACGAGATGCAGGGTCCTTCAGAGGTTTGCAGCTGTGCGTAAGCCATCCTGTCGACCTCCTCTATCCACTGCACACAAGCAGAAACGGCTCCAGTGGGCCAAACAATACATGAAGACTGACTTTAAAACTGTTTTGTTCACCGATGAGTGCCGTGCAACGCTAGATGGTCCAGATGGATGGAGTGAGTATGGCTGGTTGATGGACACCCCCTGCAAACACGGCTACGGCGCCAACAAGGAGGAGGTGGAGTAATGTTTTGGGCTAGAATCATGGGAGAGAGATTGTCGGCCCCTTTAGGATCCCTGAAGGGGTAAAGATGAACTCCATAGTGTATGTTGAGTTTCTCAAACAGCACTTCCTGCCATGGTTCAAGAAGAAGAACCGTGCATTCCGCAGCAAGATCATTTTCATGCATGATAATGCACCGTCTCATGCTGCACATAACACATCTGCATCTCTGGCTGCTATGGGCATAAAAGGGGACAAACTTATGGTGTGGCCCCCATGCTCCCCTGACCTCAACCCCATTGAGAACCTCTGGAGCATCATCAAAAGGAGTGTCTATGATGGCGGGAGGCAGTTCACATCTAAGCAACAGCTCTGGGAGGGTATTCTGTCCTCATGCAAAACAATTGAAGCAGAAACCATCCAAAACCTGACAAATTCAATGGACGAGAGAGTTCAGAAGCTCCTTTCGAACAAGGGGTCCTATGTGCAAATGTACAGTCATGGCCAAAAGTTTTGAGAATGACACAAATATTAATTTTTACAAAGTCTACTGCTTCACTTTTTCTAATGGCAATTTGCATATACTCCAGAATGTTATAAAGAGTGATCAGCTTAACAGCAATTACTTGCAAAGTCAATATTTGGCTAGAAAATGAACTTTATCCCCCAAAACACATTTCAACATCATTGCAGCCCTGCCTTAAAAAGACCAGCTAACCTCTTTTCAGTGATTGCTCCATTAACACAGGTGTGGGTGTTGATGAGGACATGGCTGGAGATCAATCTGTCATGATTAAGTGTAGAATGACACCACTGGACACTTTAAAAGGAGGCTGGTGCTTGGCATCATTGTTTCTCTTCTGTTAACCATGGTTATCTCTAAAGAAACACGTGCAGCCATCATTGCAATGCACAAAAATGGCCTAACAGGGAAGAGTATCGCAGCTAGAAAGATTGCACCTCAGTCAACAATCTATCGCATCATCAAGAACTTCAAGGAGAGAGGTTCCATTGTTGCCAAAAAGGCTTCAGGGCACCCAAGAAAGACCAGCAAGCGCCAGGACCGTCTCTTAAAAGTGTTTCAGCTGCGGGATCGGGCTACCAGCAGTGCAGAGCTTGCTCAGGAATGGCAGCAGGCAGGTGTGAGTGCATCTGCACGCACTGTGAGGCGGAGACTCTTGGAGCAAGGCCTGGTCTCAAGGAGGGCAGCAAAGAAGCCACTTCTCTCCAGAAAAAACATCATGGACAGACTGATATTCTGCAAAAGGTACAGGCAGTGGACTGCTGAGGACTGGGATAAAGTTATTTTCTCTGATGAATCCCCTTTTCGATTGTTTGGAACATCAGGAAAACGCCTCATTCGGAGAAGACAAGGTGAGCGCTACCACCAGTCTTGTCTCATGCCAACTGTTAAGCATCCTGAAACCATTCATGTGTGGGGTTGCTTCTCAGCCAACTGAATCGTCTCTCTCACAGTCTTGCCTAAAAACACTGCCATGAATAAAGTATGGTACCAGAATGTCCTCCAAGAGCAACTTCTCCTAACCCTCCAAGAGCAGTTTGGCGATCAACAATGCCTTTTCCAGCATGATGGAGCACCTTGCCATAAAGCAAAGGTGATAACTAAATTGCTCAGGGAAACAAAACATAGAGATTTTGGGTCCATGGCCTGGAAACTCCCCAGATCTTAATCCCATTGAGAACTTGTGGTCAATCATCAAGAGACGGGTGGACAAACAAAAACCTAAAAATTCTGACAAAATGAAAGCATTGATTGTGCAAGAATGGACTGCTATCAGTCAGGATTTGGTCCAGAAGTTGATTGAGAGCATGCCAGGGAGAATTGCAGAGGTCCTGAAGAAGAAGGGTCAACACTGCAAATATTGACTTGCTGCATTAACTCATTCTAGCTGTCAATATAAGCTTTTGTTACTCATATGTTTGCAATTATTATATTTCTGTCTGTGATAAAAACATCTGTCAAACACACATAAAAACCAGAGGGCAGCAGATCATGTGAGAATATAATATTTGTGTCATTCTCAAAACTTTTGGCCATGACTGTAACATCACCTAGAATAAAGTTGAAAGGTGTTTGATTTCAGTTTGTAATAACCTGCTAATGCTTATAATTTCAAAACTGACCATTTTTTTGTTCTTTATTAAAATGAAAAGGTTGAAAACTCTGCTGTGCATAATAATTTGGAACATGCATTTTGAGTGCAGTTTGAGTGTTTTATTTTTTAAAAAATATACTGTTATCATAGGCAGTTTGTAGAAAAACCTTCCAATTGTCCTCTAATAGTTATTTGACTGGAAAATTACAATGACTGCAATTCATATTGGTAATTTGGGAAAATCTGAGAAAATATTATTTGCATAATAATTTGGAACACAGTGTAGGTAAATTTGTGAATGAGGGTCATGTAATATTTGTATGCAGGTGAAAAGTGGGCCCCCCCAAAGTTAATGTTATTGGTGGGCCCTTAGCACCCCAGTCCGACACTGCTTGCACCCAATAGCACATGGTAGCTGTACCTAGACAGATAGTGGCTGATGCCCGGATCATGCAGTTTTATATGAAATCCATTATTATAATGATGGTTGGACCAGACATAACAGCACGTTCTACCTATTGTGTCCCCCCCTATTTCCTTATAGATTGTCAGCTTGTGAGTAGGACACTCGCTCCTGTAACTGGTGAACTACAGCTTGTGCTACTCTGCATTGTTTTTATTGTCTGTACATGTCCCCGCTTCATTGTAAAGTGCTGCAGAGAATGTTGGCGCTATATAAATTGACTTATTATTATATTATTATGTCTTTAATGGCAAAACATGTTTGATTTGTTTGTGATTTATTTTTTTCTCCCACTTTTTGAATTGAATATTTTATACTTTGATCTAACACACTGCAAAGTTACATGCACATAGCGTCATTGAAACGTTGGTCCACTCACCGAGTTTTCTCAGGCGAAGTCGCTTCATGAGATCACTGGCGGTCGTTTTCTTGAGACGGTTTCTCCGGTCGCTTTGCCATTGTTCTCGCGGCGGTGGTGACTTTCACTTTATACTGAGAAACACAGAGAGTAGCCGGCATCCCTGCAGAAGATGCCCGAAGAACGGGCGTGTCACGTTTTTTAACCGCTTCGGTATTTCCAAAGTCTGATGTGGCTAAAAGAAGTGACCTAAGACAGGACATGTGCACAGCAAGTCACTTTGACATTGCTGTGCGTTATGTTCATTTTGCGTGCGTTTTTTTTTTGCACTTTCTAGGTGGGTTGCAAGCGGATTCTGGGCAAAACCCCCTTCAAAAGATGCCAGGCACATATCCCTACACTTGGCCCCTTATGAACTTTCTTATGCAGGGCCTATAGGGCCCCTCGTAGCCCCGCACACAAGCGATTTTTCCCAAAGAGAAAAAAGGGAACCTCTTTTTTCTTTACCATCTAGTGTATTGTCACAAATTTTAAGTAAACATGGTTAAATTGGTTGTTAACACAGATTATGGCCATTGCTCAAGTACAGCTGCGCACCTCACCCACAGGGGGGACAAAACTTATTACGCATTGTTGCAAAAAAACAGAGTTGAAGAATAAAAAAGCTAATGACTGCCATAAAAAAGCTTAAATTTATAAACATTGTTTATTACACTTTTCTAATTTGCCGGGGAAAAAATTTTATTACTTTGAAATCGAACTAAAGGTTGGACACTATTTATCTTAAAAAAATTAAAAAAAAATTTCTCTTAAACTTTTTTTTTTTTTCAGGAAACAGGTTATGCTGATTAAACTAATACCACGTGCAGCACCCAAAAAACCCCAGCAACACCAACAACTACCAGACTAAAAACACGTGCCCCAAAACCCACGGCACCCTATACCCAAAACCCCGAAAAAACGTTTTTTC
>JARQOD010000004.1:504450343-504510367 GCA_033576555.1 Oophaga sylvatica
GCTTAAGAAGCAAGAGGGAGAGAATCAGGGCGGGAACATGAAAGCTGGAAACTCCATATTGACTGAGGGCAAGATAGCTGCAGCAAGACAGAAAGCAAAATGGCTGACGGAAAAACTGAGTTTCAAGAAACATGTACAAAGAACCTTACACTGTGTCTCTGTACAACAGTGCTAGAGGTTCTTCCATGGCGATATTTGTGGTATTGAGGTTGCTGACCCTTTTCCCTCTTTTCACTTTCTGATTACACAGTTTGCATTTGACAAAGCAAATGTCATCTGCAACTGTGTCAAAAAAGTACCTGGCACTGCAAGTCTTGGGAGCGCCCATTTGTGGTTTTGGAAGAGGCATGCTCCTAATGTGTGCTGAAGTGGAGGCTAAAGGCAACCGAGTCTGCCCCCTCCCTCCTTTTTTGGCCGTTTGGGGAATCTCTTCCTCAGAGCTGCTCCCACCACCTTCTTGTACCTCACGCCATGATGGGTCAAGGACCTCATCATCTACACTACCCTCTTCAAACTACTGCTTCTCCTGGGTAGTCTCAACAGCACAGTACGCACCAGAAAGTGGTACCTGAGTCTCATCATCAGATACGTACTGAGGTGTGTTGACCATAGGCACTGGCCCACCCGCCTCTTCAGATTCAGAGAGACAAAGCTGTTGCGCATCACTGTATACTACCTCTTCTTCTAATTCTTGAATGCTGCTTGGCTGGCCCCCTCTTTCCAAGCCAACAGATTCAGAGAACAGAAGTTGAAATGGCTCCTGTCCAGAGCTCTCTGACTGCCTAGGCAATTTGGCAGGTGTTGAAGAGACAAATGGGTGCTCATCAGTGCTCTGGACCTGAGAGGATCTGGAACTAATTGAAGCCGATGCGTTAGCTGCCATCCATCTGACAACGGGTTCAATTTGTTTGTCCCGCAGCAGTGGGGTACGGCGAGCTCCTACAAAGCTGTGCATAAAGGACTGTTCCCTGCTAAAATTGGGGGATGCTGAGTCACTGGTGCCCGCAGCAGGCACAGAATCCTCACGTCCTCTGCCTGCAGAACCTCCACGCCCACGACCACGTGCCTTACTCCCTGCCTTCTTCATCTTGCTAGACTGATAAAGATAGGCAGAAAAGTACTAAGGGCTTAGTATGCTTATTCCTGAACAGCTGCTAAAGGTATAAGAAACACAAATTTTATAACGTGTGGACTAGACTTTAATATGAGCTAATGTGGCCTACACAACTGTAAAGTGGAGTGTTTGGTGAACTTTATTAACTTTTTTTTTCACAAAAAGACACTGGATGTGCCCAAAGATGTAAAACCGATAGTATCACAAACTTTTTGTAGCTATTACAATGCAGGAAGGTAACCTCCAATGCAATAGATGAGGCTCTAAAAAATAGGCTAATACTAATCTGGCTGGGGCTGAAGGGCACAAGCCAGCAGAAAAAGAACAGCACTGCCACTAATGCTGTGTGACCCGCACCACAATTGTGGGTTACCAGGGATATGGGGTACTCGGAGCCGAGCCTGTAGATTTCTATAGGGAATGTCACTGGTAGCGTGGCTCGTTCCGTGTCCCTGGCGGTCAGGCGTTAAAGGGGGGAATATTTACAGGGGATTTGGTATATAACGGTTCGTGACGCCACCTGTAGTTGTCTGATCACTAAGACCAGCGCTGCAGTAGATCTCTGAGGGGATGTTGTGGCAGCTAGATGACGGGTCCCCCACAGGTGGGACTGGTCCCTCAAAGTCTATGGTATTAATGATGTCGGGTGCAGATAAATAAATCAGTCTCACACCATCCAGCGTCTTTCCATACCTTTTACTTGTCAGATGTTTAGGCAGGTCCCAGGGAGGCTGGTCGGGTGGAGGATGTGTTTTGAGGTAACGGATGAGCAGATTATAGGCCTCCTTAACTTTCCAATACGATGAGTCCAACCTGCATAGAGCTAAGTTCACTCCGATTTCTCCAGCTAACTCCTCAGCTGTACTGCCCGGTCAGTTTTGTGGTCGGAGTCTTCCTTTAATGTGAGAGAGCTGAGTTCCTACTGTTGTCCTGCATCGACTCAAGGTTCCACTCTCCAGACTCCAGTTACGTACCGACACTCCAAGGGCTGCTTTCTGTGACCTAAGGTCCAGTAAGACTCTGGTTTTTCTACCACTACGCCTGAAGCTGTAGTGACACTTCGGTCTCCAGTGACCGGAGAACAATGCCGGATAGTTCAATCCTTAAGGCACTTCTGAATTCTTCCTACTGCGCCCTTCGCCCTGCTCAACTCTTGATATCAGCACTGACTAGGCTAGGATAATATTCAGTTATCCGTACTAGCCTCCACTTTTGTACTGTCTCTCTGTATTGACAGGAATCTCGTTTCTCCAACAGGCACTAGTCCTGACTCCCTCCACACTCAGGAGAAGCCTTCCGACTCCCCTTTCTGCACGCTTACAGGAGAACTCTCAGACTGCACTGTGCTACAGGACACTCCCCTATACACCCCTGCTGGGTGTGTCTGAGTGTATGTGAGTGATGTCGAGCCCTTAACCGTTACCTCTCCGCACATCCTCCTGGTGTTGTGTGCCTGACATACCAGGGCTACACAATGCAAAAAAGGACAATGTATGAGGCAGTGACGCACGCTGAGCGTACTACAACTGGAGGTGGCTGCAGAACACACTACAGCGTGAGCTGCACGCACACATAGAGACCTCGCAGACAGCCGTGAACAGTGCTGCAAGGCTGCAGAAAAGCTACTCTATCTACTCCTATATAGTGATTTCAAGCAATCTAGCTGAATATGGATGGAACCACACTAATAGGAGAAATCTGGAAAAATAAGCAGCACTAATGCAAAAAAGGACAATGTATGAGGCAGTAAGTGATGCACGCTGAGCGTACTACAACTGGAGGTGGCTGCAGAACACACTACAGCGTGAGCTGCACACACACACAGAGACTCGCAGACAGCCGTGAACAGCGCTGCAAGACAAAAGAAAGCCTCAAGTTCTCAATTCTCACACAGCGGTTGCTAAAGTAGCCTGGGTAAGGCCTCTTTCACACTTCTGGCGGGCACCTAACGGCGCCCCCGGCATTTTGCCGCAGCGCCGCATCAGAAAACCTGATGCGCCGCATGCGGCTTTTTTTCGCATTGACATGCATTAGCGCCGGATGGCGCCGCATGTCAGTGCGTTGCATGCGATTTTGTCCGGATGCGGCGCAAATGTACATTGCGGCGGCCGGACAAAACGCAGCATGTAACGTTTTTTGTTTTTGCCGGATGGTTTCTGATGTCTCCGGGCATCAGAAACCATCCGGCAAAAAAACGCATGCGGCCGCCAGCGGCGCATCAGGTTTTCTGATGCGGCGCTGCGGCAAAATGCCGGGGGCGCCGTCAGGCGCCCGCTGGAAGTGTGAAAGAGGCCTAAAGCACAATTAAGCAAATCGCTAGCTCAAACTGTCCCGCACAGTCAGAACAGTAGCGTCCTGTCCCTAAGTAAATTCACAGCAGAGTGAACCCAAAATGATGGCGGCGGCTTTTATAGTGCATCATGACATCACTTCAGCAGCCAATCACAGCCATGCCATTAGTTAACATGCCCGCAGCCTAACATGTGTAACAGGATGTGTGCACACTTCTTAGGATTCCTCATTGGCTGAATAAAATCAAACTGGCTCATTGCATTATGGGAACTTCCGATTCCGGTATTCGATATTCTAAAAGTATCGGAACTCAGTATCAGAACTCCGATACCTCGAATATCGGCCAATACCCGATATTGCAGTATCGGCATGCTCAACACTAATTGTGGGGGGTCAGGTTGATTTACATCTGACTGAAATCCAAAGGTTTCACTGGGCAGGTGATCAGTTGCTTCACCAATTCTGGTTCTCATTTCCATGTTATGCTTTGTATGCAAATTGTCTCTTCAGAGAGGAAGAACACTAGTATTCTAGCGCCACCTGTTGGAAGCAGCAATTCTAAAAAGCAATATTGACTCTTTATCAAGCCTTGCAATATGACTTAGGATAAAAGCCAAGACAGAATCTCAATTTGCAGACAGTGTTTCGGGGTGTTGCACCTCATCAGTGCAAAGCATAAGATCTGATTTGGCTAGGTAAGATGTTCTGGTCTTGGGTCTAAGGTGTAACGTTTAGAGATAGGGGGACACTTGGATGTACGGGTTCTGGCGGGTTTGGCCGAACAGTTACAAAAAGTTCAGGTTCAGGTACAGTACCCAGACCTGAACCTGGACCGCATTCACTTTATATAAATAATTAAAAAATACGGCGTGGTGACCCCTCTATTCTTGATAACCAGCCTTGATGAAGCTGACCGCTGAGGGTTGCAGCTCCAAGCTGACAATTTTGCCTGGCTGGTTATCAAAAATACAGGGGAACCCACGCCATTTTTTTTTTTTAAATTATTTATTTTGTCATGGAAATATATATGTATTCCATATATTCAAAGTATATTCACATATATGTATTCACAGTTCACAGTTAGATAGATCTCACTTGCTAAAAAACCCTGTGCTCACATATTTCTAGGCCACCTATAATCAGTCTTTTTAAAGAAATCTGGCCTTCATAAGGCCTTCGTAAAGGAACAAATGCATGAAGTACAAAAAGTCTTATTAGATATCTGTTGTTTACATTATAGTTATGCAAGACAACTAGGTCACAAGAATATAAACAATAATTCTGCAACTTCAGCTCTTTTAATCATGATTATCATAATTATCATATTTACACTAGAACAGCCAATAATCTAGCAGCTTTTAATTGTATGTTAATTGACTAACCAGCCCCTTTTTGTAAATGTATAAAACCTTGAATGAATAATAAATGTATGTCTTTGACGAACTGTTATACTGACACTTTCGTGTGGACAGTCCTCATTTCGTTCTGAGCACTCAAAAAGACATTATATAGAGATTTGGACATGGCAAGCAGCAAACACTGAAGGATATTTTTATCCTAATTAAATTTCCATATCAGTTGGCGCCTGCACGCGGGGCATTGGACGAAAGCACGAGGACCGGCCGACCGGAGAGACGGGGTGTGTTGTCCCTGGCCTTGGCACACGGGACGGAGACTGCAGCTCCATCAGTAAGGTAAGAAAACTTTGTCATCTTACCTGAATGTTCCCTGTGCCTAGTCCTAGCCTACACTTCCAGCCGGTCGGACGTGGTCATCACCGCATTCCCAGGTTGTGTAAAAAGTCCATACCCTTATCCAAAAGCCCTGGGATATAAGCCGAGTTGTTTGCTGCTGTGCTGTATATGTTTCATGTTTTATGTGAACCGGGAGAAAGTTGGAACGGTGACTGTGTTTTTGCTTGCTGATTTCTGGGGGCTGTATAGCAAAAGACAATTGCTGCATAAGTTCCCGCAGTAAACTTTCACGCACCGGGAGGCCATCCCAGTCAAATCAGACGTGGAGGGCGGGAGCTTTGTTTGGATAAGTCCACGCAGATAGTCTTCACATATTGGAGGGAAGCTATCCCAAAAAATCCAGTTGTGGAAGCGAGGGCTTTGTTCGGTTAAGTTTCTGCAGTAAACTTTCACGCACTGGGAGGCCATCCCAGTCAAATCAGACGTGAAGGGCAGAAGCTTTGTTTGGATAAGTTCTCACAATAATTGTCCACGCACCGGGAGGCCATCCCAGTCAAATCAGACGTGGATAGTGAGAATTTTGATGAAGGCTATTGCAGATTACTGTGACCAGCGCACCGGCCAGGGTGTACGGTACAGAGCGATAGAACCTTGAGCCTCACCGCGCTCAGTGCAATTGGTGAGTTATCAGTTACCAGAGCAGCTTGTATGAGTCACAGATCATCAAAAGAGGGATTCGTATTCTCCCGGGTGTCTGTCTCATTGTACCTGTCAACTGTCTGTATCAGGTACTGTCGCTTTAAATCACATCTCCGTGCGCTCTGTCAGTATCTCATTCAGAGCAGTGTGCTGGCTGCAGCAGCGAGAAAACCCCTTTGACCCCCCTCCTCTGCTAATCACGTTATCAGGCATTCTGTTTCTTGGCTTTGATTTTTATTTTATTTTTTTTTTTTTTAAGCTAGTTTTTTTGGCTACAGGTTTTAACGTGAGAATTATCAGGCATTCTGTTTCTTGGCTTTGATTTTTATTTTATTTTTTTTTTTTAAGCTAGTTTTTTTGGCTACAGGTTTTAACGTGAGAATTATCAGGCATTCAGACTGAACTATATTCATTTTTTGCTATTCTGAGGAATAATAATTTTTTTTTTTTTTTTTTGATACGTGATTTCAGTGCCTATAGAGACAGCAAGCAGAGATATAAGGAAGGGAGGGGGGAAGCAGCCAGCTGACATTCCAGAGATTTTTAATTAGCTGTTTTAGTAACAAGGGTTGTTTTTCAGAGTTTTATGATTAATACGGTTTTTCTTTTCTCCCCTTTTTGGTGAATTTATTTTTTGTTTCCTTTTTCTAGAGGTTTTTTTTACTAAATCTAACTTTTTGTTTTTTAAAATTTTTCTTTTAAGTACATTTTTTAATGATTTTGGAGAGATTTTTTCTCTAAGCAATTTATTTTAGAGCTTTATTTCTCCAGCCATTTTTTTCTTCTACAAGCTTGCTTTAGAACAAGGTCACATAGATAAGGAGAATTACAGGCTGAGGGAGAGAGCAGACACAAACTACGCAGTGGTCTGAGTAGCCCCTCCCGTCGGGCATTCGGCGAGAACAAACAGAACCAGAGTGCAGCAGTTTTCAGATTTTTAAATCACCTTTGTTGAATAGGTTTTTGGAATAGACACAGTAGTAAGAATCGAAGGGCTAGGCATGTGAATAGAATGTCAGAGTACGTGAGAAGCAAATAGACAGGCAGCCTTTACGCTGCATAATGAAATGTTTTTTCTTGTTTTTTGTTATTTGAAAGGTAACGGGAAAGTTTGTTAATAGATTACCATCTGCTATAAAAGAGCAGCGGTGCATCGTGTAAAAGATACAGCAAGGTAATTTGAACGGACCAGGAAGTGATTTTTTTTTTTTTTTTTTTTTAATGTGAATAAGTTTGAAAAGGTGTTAAATCATCTGTGAGAAAAAGATCACTGACATGTCACAAGAGCAGAATTCAATCACACATCACATGTCCATCATGTGGAGACACGGGACAGGTGTAGGCTGCTCTCATTGAGTAAGGAGCCTTGTACAGGGAAAAACGCTCCCCGCCTCTCTCCACAGGGAGAAGGCATTTCTGTTTCAACCATCCCCTCTCAAGAGTCACAGGGGGGACACCCTCTCCTTTTTCTTCTCTCGGTCCCTTTCTCTTTCTTCTTCAGACTTTTCTCCTCTTTCCTCGCTGCCATCCCTCTCATTCCTTCTTTTCCCTCCATCACATCTCTGACACATCCATTTTCTTCATCTTCCTCTTCTTCTATCTCTTCCTCTCCAACTCTCAAATCTTGTTCTTCATCTTCTTCTACTTCTCCCCCTCCATCTTTCTTCTCTCTCTCTCCTCCATCTTTCTCTCTTTTCCCCCTTTCACTCTTCTCTCCCTCCCCTCATCTTTCTCTCGCTCCTCCCTCACACCTCCCTTCTCTTCCTCTTTTTTCTACTTCGTCATCAACTGGGTCAACGCCCAATCCAAGCAATGTGGTGTCCCTGTATTCAGTGTTTCCAGCACAGGGCACCTTGTCTATCCCAAGCACAGTACAAACATTGCCAGTCATTATATCAGGAGAAGAAAGTGCAGATCTCCCTACACAAAACGCTACATGAAGCCCCCAGACACAACAGTCCACAGCTAGGGCTTCACAGGGGGGTGGTATAGCTACAGGGCTGCTAGCATGGAACCATGACACTGATCCACCGCAGCCTCAGCAAGGAAGTGGGAAATCCCCATGCAGCAAGACAACTTTAAAGCCCAAATCTCACCCAGTGTATGCACCAAGTACACCATGTCACTTCTTATCTGATGAAGATGAAGATGCAACGTCACACATGCTGCCCAATACTAGGGAAGAAAACACACAAGCACCAATAGAGCAGGGACAGGTAGAGGCACCATCCTATGAGCCCTTCATCCCAAGCCAGGTGATCAGTATGCTGCCAGACCCAGGGATACACCCCATGCCATTTTGCCAAAAAATGCAGCAGATCCAGCGAACGTATGCAGCAGCCTGGACTGATCTCTGGACCGTAATGGAAATAAAAGCAGGTGATGCATTCTGGCCAATTATGAGAGAACACTTCAAGCTTCCAACAGAGTTAGATGCGTATGCCTGGGAGACAGGACCAAAGCTAATTGAGCAACTCAGAGAATGGGCCAAAAGCAGACTGACAGGACAAACTCTCAGCCTACATGTCACGAGTCAAGACAAGACAGAGTCTGTGGAGAAGTTCCATGACAGAGTAATGCAAGTGTTTCAAGATTTGGGCCTCATTACCCATGATCAGACACACAGACGGATGTTGGCACAGGCTTTTGTGCATGGACTGAGAGAACCAATCAGGAAACCACTGGTAGCAGCCAGGCCTGAGTACACGTCAATAGCAATGGATACCCTGCTCACAGTAGCAAAAAGGATTGAGTCCCGCCGGGACAGAAGGAATGTCAAGTGTTACAACTGTGGCAAGCTTGGCCATTACCGGAACCGCTGCAGAGAACCCCTACGACCCACCACTTTGTCTAGAGAAGCAAGCCAAGGAGAAAACAAAGAAAGCAGTGAAGAACCCCGTGCATAGGACAAGAGCACACCAAGTCCACAGGGAACCCCACCAGTGGGACCAATATCCTGAGAGTGGATGGCGTAGTCAGATCTTTTCTTGTGGAACTCCGCAACCTCACCTACCTATCAGAATCTTCTGCTTCCTGCATGGGAATTGATGGTCAAGTCAGATATTTCCAGATTATGAAGCCCCTGAGCGTGTGGACTCAGCCAGAACACTCCATCATGTCCCAGTTTGTTGTGTAAAAAACCTGAACCCTCAACCTATTGGGAGTGGACCTACTGCAGAAGCTGAAAGCGACCAGAGTGTTCCAGGAAGATGGGACCATGACACTTTCTTCACCCCTGACCCAAGAAGAAACAGGAACCTCAAATAACCATACTGCAGACCTATCACAGGAGGTGCTGGACATAGTACCAGAAAAGCCACTCCATCACCCAGAGTCAAGATGTCTCTGACCAACTGAAGGTCTAAGTGAACTCGCCTAAGAAGACGGCCTGAGAACTTTGACATTGGCCAGGATATTTCAACTCAAGAAGGACCCTACTCGCTTCATGGAATGGCAACACCTCATCCAGCTCTAACGCCAGAGGTTCATCTTTTGCAAGCACCAGGAGGTGCCCCCTGCAATCAACCAGTTCACCCAGGCCCTAGACCGGAAAAAGGCCACTCAGCTCTTCAAACTTGTGCACAAATACTGACCTGAGACCGAGCTGGAGAAAAAGAAACTACTGATGGCCCGTGCTGAGAGAAAAGCAGCCGTTTAAGGAGACGTCCCAACAAGAAGACCCCCTGTGACCAGAGCAGGTGCTAACACAGTGACTGTCTTGGTGGAGAACAAGAAAGCCAGCTGGTCGTCATCTCTCATGATGTGGATCCTAGTAGACGGCTTGTTTTCCCGCCAGCTCTGCACCAGCAGATGGGAGTCCCCTGCCGCATACTGAAGGACAAGGCCAAACTGGGCTGCCTCGCCATCGGAATCAATCCCAGCTTTCCACAGTGAAGAAAAAGATTGTAAACCCCACTGAGTTCAGAATGGTGCAAGGCCTGGAGGCCGCGAAAGAGGCTACGGTATTTGAAACCCCAACAGTGCTGAACCATCACACTCTGCTCTCAAGAGTCCCAGTCACCGCAACGGTATTCACGGTGATCAACCTGGCCAGTACCTTCTTCAGTGTTTCCCCTCCACCTGGAGGCCTGCTTTCACGCACCAGTGCAGTGCATATGGACAGTGTTGTCTCAAGGTGCTCAAAACAAGCCCTTCAAGTTTCACCAAGACAATGTCCTCCATCCTCGTCAACTGGATTGCAGAATATGCAAGAGTCACTCTTCTACAACACGTGGATGACTTTCTCTTTTGTGTGGTTGACATCGACACCTGCACAGTCTATTCCTTGTCTCTCCTACTCTACCTGGAAGAACAGCAACGCAAGGTCTGGAAGAACAAAGTCCAGTGATGCCAGAAGCAAGTTACATCCCTGGGACACTGTATTGCCCACCAGACGAAACACATGTCAAAAGACTGGAAGACCACTGTGGAGAAGATGGCTCCCCAACAACTCCAAGAATGCTGCAGGCTTTCCCTGGTCTAGTGTCATATTGCAGAACCTGGATCCCTGATGCCTCAGTCCTAATGCAGCCTCTGTGCGCTTGCATCAACGCAACCCCGCTCCTTCTATCAGACGCAGCCTTCAACCCATTCAGGAGATTGGAAGAACTCCACAGTCTCAGCGCCAATACCAGGCCTACCTGACTATGAAAAGTCTTTCCGTCTACCTGATGGAAGAAAGAAGGTCATGCTACTGGAGTCCTGGCACGGATTCACGGGGGAAAACAGAGACTTTTAGGCTGCCTCTCAGCCCGCTTGGATCCAGTTGCAAGAAGAGCACCCTCCTGCCTGACGGCAGTATCCGCAGCACACACCCTCCTGGACAAGGTTGCTGACATCACTCTTGGACAGCCACTGAAAACTCTCACTCCGCATGACATCTTGGCAATCTTCAATCAAGCTCAACCAACAGTAATCTCCCCACAGCCAGGCATCTTTGTGGCGCCTCTATTGCCTTTGTCTCATAATGTCACCGTCTCCAGACCTACAGTCCTCAGCCCGGCCACTCTACTCCCACTCCCAAGGGGGGATACTTGGATGGCTCCAGATTTGCAGATGATGAAGAAGTTTCAACACAGGAAGTGCAGTGACCAGCAATCAAGAAATCCTGTGGTCCAGAAGTCTGTCACCTAGCCTGTCAGCCCAGGAAGCAGAATTGATAGCGCTGACGAAGGCCTGTCAGATGGCAGAAGGCAAGACTGCAAACATCTACACGGACTACAGTTACTCGCATGGCATAGCACATGACTTTAGACCCATCTGGGCTACAAGGGACTTCATCACAGCAAACGGGACAACCGTGAAGCATCATGGAGCCTTCAGGGACCTGCTGGGTATACTCCAATTTCCAAAATGGTGGCAATTTGAAAAATCAAAGTGCATGGAAAACTGAAAACAGAAGAGGCGTGAGGCAATAACATGGCGGACATGGCAGCCAAAGAAGCAGCCAAAGGAAGACAACATGGAGAAGTGGGAGAGGTCGTAGAGCCGGACGGCTACTACATGACGACTGAAGACAAGAAACCTGACAAAAAGACGTCCTGGGATCTGCTCAAGAAGTTACAAGACCAAGCTCCAAAAGGAGAAGAAGAGCTGAATGCGAAAAAAGCAACATGTGAAGAAAGAAGGCTATCAATAATAGACTTCAAACTCTGCCTACCACAAAGTATGCACCCTATGGTGGTCCAATGGGTAGATGGACCCACATCCACATATCAAAGACACAAATGAATGATCTGATTGGTGCTTACTGGTTTCGCTTCAGGGATCTCCACCCTAACAGCCAAATTCACCAGCAGCTGTCTGACCTGCGGCAAATGCAAGCCTGGACGTATGGAAGAAAGTCCCCCTCACCTCATCTGGAAAGACCACTCTACCAGCTTCAAAGGATCCAGATAGACCACATCCAGATATCGCCAAGTGAAGGATTCAAATACGCCATTGTGGTCAAAAGAAGTATTTTCAAGATGAACAGAAGCCTTCCAAGTCAGCAAAGACTACTGCAAAGCAGCTACTTTCAGAAAATAGTGTGCAGATACGGGGTTCCAAAAAATGATAGAAAGTGATCAGGGACCCGCATTCACAGCAAATCTGACACACAAGACCCGATTAGCAGTAGGGTCAGATTTAGGCCTACACCTCCTTACCACCCCCAGAGCAGCAGGAAGGTAGAAAAACTGAACGAAACACTTAAGAATAGAATGCTGAAAAATTGCCCAAGAGACACGCAAACCATGGCATGACACACTCCCTATTGCACTGTTTAGCATAAGGCACACTCCCAGAGACCCAGAAAAGCTGTTTCGTGCCTGCATCTTCTGCTAACAGATAAGACATTTTCTTCTTTTAGTTTTTTGGTGCCTGCATTTTGTCCTGCACTTCTGTGGGGGTCTGCCGGGTCCCCTTCGGGGGCTTATGCTCCTCTCAGTTTAGTTCAGCCACTGTTTGTTCATTTGCCTTTTCCAGTTTTTTCAGTGGTTGCTGTTTAGTTTTTGTTACACCAGAGAACTAATTTAGGTGGTAGAGGTCGTGTGATCTCAGGTGTTTTTGTAATTAGTAGAGTTGGTACTTTTCAGGGTTTTTTGGGGTTGCAGTAAGTGCCTTTCCTATCCTCTTCTATCTAGACAGATTGGGCCCCAGCGTTTGCTCATTCTATTTTCTGTCTGTGTCTGTATTTCCTCTTGTCTAACCGCCATTACATGTTTGGGGGCTTCCTATGTTCTTTGGGGATCTGCTCCGGGGCAGATAGCTTTCCTTTTTCTATCTTTAGGTGTAGTTAGCTTTTCAGGCTGTGACGAGGCGTCTAGGACCAACGTAGGAACGCTCCACGGCTGCCTTTAGTTGTGGTGGTTAGTCAGGGTACTGCAATCCCATAGATTCCAACCTCTCTGTGTATTGCTTTTTTTGCCTGCTCTCCTCAGCTACCAAATCATAACACTTATGTAATTGAATTGGTCAAAAACTAATGTCCATTCTCGAGTTTTTCTCCTCACTGCCAGATTTGATGATCCTGCCCAAGAGCCCCAGATGACATCAACCTCTGTGTAACTAGAGGGAAAGCCTGTTTGAATCCACGTATCGCATTGCAAGGAAGCTCCCGTACCAGGAGAGACACCTAAGCCATGAAGGATGTCGTGGATGCTCTGACTGACCAGACAGATGACCAGATGACCTACCTGATGAGTTCAAGGCCAGAGACCAAGTTAAAGCAGGATTTGAGTCACTATAAACAAAAATGTTGATTGGATAAATTACATCTATTATAACCAGCAGGATTTGTTAACTTCACCATAGATGCTGTAAAAGGTTTGGCAGCACAATTAGGCCCCACTTCCATTATGGCATTCCAGAATAGAATGGCTTTGGATATGATTCTAGTTGAGAAAGGAGGTGTTTACAAAATGATCAAAGACACCTGTTGCACCTACATCCCAGACAACACTGGCCCAAATGGTAAAGTCACAATGGCAATACAGAAACTTAATGAGTTATCAGAGGAACTGAAACAGAACTCAGGTGTCACTGACCCATGGGATCGATACTTTGGGTGGATGAGTGGGTGGCAGAAAATGTTGGCACAGGTTGGGACAGCCATTATGGGGGTTCTCATTTTTGCATTAATTACTGGTTGCTGTGTTATTCCTTGTATCCGCAGGATAATGGAAAAAACTGTTCAGGAGACAACCAATTTGATGCCACTCACCATCTTAGACCTCGCACCAGTCCGGATGGAACTGCCTGGCTTGACCAGATCTCCGAACTACCTCCAGGCTGAGAATACACATCCTTGATGAAACATCCTATCAACTATGAGATTATGATTGCAAACACATAAACCCCCGACAGGGACAGTCCTCCTGACCGCCCATTTGCGAAAAGTCTGTATTCGGTGGGGGAGACATGCGCTAGGCATATTCTCAACCCGCCGGCAGCACAAAAGAGTTGCAGCGCTTTGGGCCAGGAGCAGGTTTTTAGGGCAAGTGGTATCTAAGGGGGGACTGTCATGGAAATATATATGTATTCCATATATTCAAAGTATATTCACATATATGTATTCACAGTTCACAGTTAGATAGATCTCACTTGCTAAAAAACCCTGTGCTCACATATTTCTAGGCCACCTATAATCAGTCTTTTTAAAGAAGTCTGGCCTCCATAAGGCCTTCATAAGGCCTTCGTAAAGGAACAAATGCATGAAGTACAAAAAGTCCTATTAGATATCTGTTGTTTACATTATAGTTATGCAAGACAACTAGGTCACAAGAATATAAACAATAATTCTGCAACTTCAGCTCTTTTAATCATGATTATCATAATTATCATATTTACACTAGAACAGCCAATAATCTAGCAGCTTTTAATTGTATGTTAATTGACTAACCAGCCCCTTTTTGTAAATGTATAAAACCTTGAATGAATAATAAATGTATGTCTTTGACGAACTGTTATACTGACACTTTCGTGTGGACAGTCCTCATTTCGTTCTGAGCGCTCAAAAAGACATTATATAGAGATTTGGACATGGCAAGCAGCAAACACTGAAGGATATTTTTATCCTAATTAAATTTCCATATCAATTTATAGCACAGGAGCCGGCTGATTAATACTCCCATCAACCGCTCCTGCTCTCATTGGTATTAGTGGCAGCAGGCATCGGCTGATGGGAGCAGTAGTCCCATCAGCCGACACCAGTGACCAGATGTAAGCTTTATACCTCTTGTCACGGCTGCGGGCTCATACTGTCATTTGACAGTGTACAGTCATGGCCAAAAGTTTTGAGAATGACACAAATATTAATTTTTACAAAGTCTACTGCTTCACTTTTTCTAATGGCAATTTGCATATACTCCAGAATGTTATAAAGAGTGATCAGCTTAAAAGCAATTACTTGCAAAGTCAATATTTGGCTAGAAAATGAACTTTATCCCCCATAACACATTTCAACATCATTGCAGCCCTACCTTAAAAGGACCAGCTAACCTCTTTTCAGTGATTGCTCCATTAACACAGGTGTGGGTGTTGATGAGGACATGGCTGGAGATCAATCTGTCATGATTAAGTAAGAATGACACCACTGGACACTTTAAAAGGAGGCTGGTGCTTGCCATCATTGTTTCTCTTCTGTTAACCATGGTTATCTCTAAAGAAACACGTGCAGTCATCATTGCAATGCACAAAAATGGCCTAACAGGGAAGAGTATCGCAGCTAGAAAGATTGCACCTCAGTCAACAATCTATCGCATCATCAAGAACTTCAAGGAGAGAGGTTCCATTGTTGCCAAAAAGGCTTCAGGGCGCCCAAGAAAGACCAGCAAGCGCCAGGACCGTCTCTTAAAAGTGTTTCAGCTGCGGGATCGGGCTACCAGCAGTGCAGAGCTTGCTCAGGAATGGCAGCAGGCAGGTGTGAGTGCATCTGCACACACTGTGAGGCGGAGACTCTTGGAGCAAGGCCTGGTCTCAAGGAGGGCAGCAAAGAAGCCACTTCTCTCCAGAAAAAACATCATGGACAGACTGATATTCTGAAAAAGGTACAGGCAGTGGTCTGCTGAGGACTGGGGTAAAGTTATTTTCTCTGATGAATCCCCTTTTCGATTGTTTGGGACATCAGGAAAACGCCTCATTCGGAGAAGACAAGGTGAGCGCTACCACCAGTCTTGTCTCATGCCAACTGTTAAGCATCCTGAAACCATTCATGTGTGGGGTTGCTTCTCAGCCAAGGGAATCGGCTCTCTCACAATCTTGCCTAAAAACACAGCCATGAATAAAGAATGGTACCAGAATGTCCTCCAAGAGCAACTTCTCCCAACCCTCCAAGAGCAGTTTGGCGATCAACAATGCCTTTTCCAGCATGATGGAGCACCTTGCCATAAAGGAAAGGTGATAACTAAACGGCTCAGGGAACAAAACATAGGGATTTTGGGTCCATGGCCTGGAAACTCCCCAGATCTTAATCCCATTGAGAACTTGTGGTCAATCATCAAGAGACGGGTGGACAAACAAAAACCTAAAAATTCTGACAAAATGAAAGCATTGATTGTGCAAGAATGGACTGCTATCAGTCAGGATTTGATCCAGAAGTTGATTGAGGGCATGCCAGGGAGAATTGCAGAGGTCCTGAAGAAGAAGGGTCAACACTGCAAATATTGACTTGCTGCATTAACTCATTCTAACTGTCAATATAAGCTTTTGTTACTCATATGTTTGCAATTATTATATTTCTGTCTGTGATAAAAACATCTGTCAAACACACATAAAAACCAGAGGGCAGCAGATCATGTGAAATTATAATATTTGTGTCATTCTCAAAACTTTTGGCCATGACTGTACCACCAATCAGAAGCAGTGTTTGCAGCGCAATCATGCACATGACAGCACTACAAACACCCAGTGTTCGAGGGCCAAACCTGAACAGTAACACAAACTTCCTGGTGAATGCCCGAACAGTAGGTGTTCAGTACAGACGCTGAACTTTACTGTTCGGTTTCACCCATCTCTAGTAACGTTAATCCTTGGGGAGAGTGATATGTCAAGCCTGGCATGTCATAGTGAGGAGACTTTTATATGCCATGCGTGCTCCTCTGGGAAATTAAATATGCAAATTGTCTGAACTGTAGCGCCATCTATTGGAAGCAGCGATCGAAAAAGTCAATATCGACCCTTAGACCCTAGTCCAAAGACTCTTACTGAGCCAAATCAGATCTCATACTTTGCACTGATGAGGGGCAACACGTTGAAACACCGTCTCTGCAAATTGAGATTCTGGTTTGGCTTTTATCCTAAGTCATATTGCAAGGCTCATTGATGGGTCGATATTGACTTTTAGATCTTTCTCCGCCTGGGCCAGTCGCTGGGCTTGCCGCTCTCTCTCCTTCTGCTCCAGCTTTAGGACCTGCCCGCGGCAGAATTCCTCGGTGGTAATGGGGAATCCCATGAGGTCAGTCCCATTGTCCCCCCAGATGATGACCTCCGGCCTGTACTGCACTATGGGGGATGGCTGCGGTACCTGAACGGGTTCCAGGATTCCCCCCCTGGGTGCAACCTTCCCGTCCCAGGCGACATCTACTACCACCTGGCCAGACCTCGGGTTTGGCGGTAGCTCGATAGGACCCAGCAGGTCCTCCCATGTCCCAGGGGCGATGTTTGTACCTACGCTCTCTGTGCGGCGGTCGTCGGTCACAGGCTCCGGTGGTGTGGGGACTGATATGGCAGGTACCAGTGGCATTGGTACCCGGGGACTGCCAGTGGGTACTGGGTATCTGGCGACTTCCTCCTTTGCGGCATGTCTCCCCTTTTCCAGAAGAGCCCATTTCTGCTGTAGACGGCAGGCCAGCTCTTCAACCTCCTGTTCTATGCAGGCCAGGTCATCATCCTTTGGGGAGCTGGAGCCTGATTCCATAGAGCCAGGGGAACCTTCCTTCTCTTTCCCGCACTCCACAGGCCTCCCTCCGCTCTCCGTCATGGCTTCCTGGTGTACTACCTTCTCCTTCGCTCTCTTTCCCACCGCTGGGCTTCGCTCCACCCCGAGAGGCGGTGTCTTTTTCTTTTGCTGCCATACCAAGCAAGTGTTGTGAATTCTCTGGATTCGGAGTTGGGGCTCCCTCTTGTGGCTGTTGATATTAATGAACCAGTCTTGACTGACAGAGACCTTTCAGCTGCTGACGATTGGCAATCTGGGAGTCATGAGACTGGGGGATTTAAGGGAGTAACTTTCCCATAATCCTCCCCGGTGATTAGTTTCTCTTCCTGGTCCAGTTTGGAAGTCAGCTGGTTTTCTGCTGTCTCCTGCGAACATTCAGATAAGTTATTTTCTGCTTGCTTCTGTGGTTTTGCTTTTCTTTGTTTTTGCTGCCCTTCTGAGTGAGGTCAGCCGGGTCCCCTGCTGGGGCCTGCGCTGGTCTCTGTTTCTCATTTATTTCTGTTCATTTGCTCTGTCCCTGTTATTTTTGTGGCTGCTGGGTAGCTGCTTGTTCACACCAGAGTTCTGATATAGCGGGGGCGAGATTGTGTGGTCTCAGCATTTTTGGAATCAGAAGTGTTGGAATTTTCCCTAGGGTTTTGCTGGGTTGCAGACAGTATTCTTTCCTATCCTATACTATCTAGATAGTTTTTGGCCCCAGCGTTTGCTTACTCTATTTTCTGCCTGCGTTTGTATTTCATCTTGTCTAACCGCCATTATATGTGTGGGGGCTACCTATTCCTTTGGGGCGCAACTTCGGGGCAGTTAGCTTTTCCCTTTTCATCTTTAGGTTTAGCTGAACTCTCCGGCTGTGTCGAGGCGTCTAGGTCATCATGGGTACGTCCCACGGCTGCTTCTAGTTGTGCGGTTTGTTTAGGGGTCTGCAACCCATTAGTTCCAAACCACTCTGGGTGTTTGGCTACCTTGGCTGATTTTGCTCTTGTCCTCCTCGGCTACCATATCATAACAATACGGACCCCTCTGGCGGTCGGCCATGATGCAGTTGCATAGAAGTACAGACGGGGAGGTTGATGCTTTTTCACGCCCTTTCTTGGGCACCGCCCACGACGGCACCGCCTACTGCAGACCTCGTGGAACCGCCATGGCAGCCATCTTTACAGTTCAAATCACAGTCCAATAGGTTTACTCCTTTACACATTCTGTTAGGCGCACAAGACCCTCGTTCAAGGGTAGGTTCATCCTGTTCGTGACGCCAAGTAGGATCGCCCGCCAGGGCAGTGGGGTACTTGGTACCGGGCCACTTCTTAAAGGCGAAGTGTCACAGCGGCAGTGACCCGGCCCATGGCCCTGGGCATCCAATAAAAGGGGTATATTTACAAGGGGATAATAGAGTTTGTAATAAGGTGACCAGCGCTGCAGTGCAGATCCTCTGGGACTGATGTTGATGCAGCATAGTTGGTAAAGTTCCCCGCAGGTGGAACTATGTCCCAGGGCAGATGGAGAATGTAAAAGATGTACTATTTGGCAAGGAATGTAGCAGTGCTGAGTGAATGTCGCAGGAAGAACTTGAGAGGACACAATCAGATGCAGTTTCCAAAGCTTTACTCACAGTTCTGGTGCTCACAGATGCCCGCTTGGTGCTACGTCCTCCTGGTGAGGAATCCAGGCAACTTCCAGTTAGATGGAGAACACCTGTCCAGACCTTCCTTTCAGTATGTGCCTTCCTGGCTGTCTCACTGTGCTGATTTCTATTCCTCTTCCTTCCCAGCACCACACTATCAGTGTCCCAGGCCAGCAGCTGCCAACCCTGTCGGATAACGTGCCAAAGCATTTCCTTGATTTTTTATAGCTGCCTTTCCAGAGAAGATAATTGTGGTTGTTGGCTGTGACCCCTAAAGTTGCCACAGCTGTCGGCTTGCTAGCTGAGTCCTGTTGTACGCTCCACTAGGCTAAGGGCCGAGACCCTTCTGTGACCTGGATTTTCCCCCAGCTGACATCCGTCAGCCTGGAACGAGCCCCACGGGTAACACTTGTCCTGCCCGTGCCTCTGAGGGATTTCCTTTCCTCTTCAGGGAGCTTCCTTTCAGTCTTTCTGTCTGTCTAGCAGCTCCTCCAGACCTGGAGACTGCTGTATGGTTTTATCTCTTTCCTCCTTCCCCTATGAGAAGGATGCCTATGCACATCTTCCCCTTCTTCCCTATAGGAGGACTCTTCCTTTCTTCCCTCAATTCTCATGCTCTAACCCACAAGCTCCACCCACCATCTCACACTCTTTCCCAGCCAGCAGGGACAGGAGTGGAATCCTGCTGCTATAGTGTGTGATGGATGCAGTGTTGTGTCAGAGCCAGGTTAAATGCCTCTATCTTACCTGAAAGATGGGATACCACACCTCTGGTTGAGATGCAGTACCTCTGTGGCGACTGGACCCTCAGGGGCACCACACAGCACCATCTTCTAACAGTATGCACCGAGCATATTACACTTGCAATGCTTTTCACACTCTATCTTATGTCATCATGTACCTAAAGTCACTAGCTATCTCTATCCTAAATATTAAACTATGTCCTATGCTTTCCCTACCCCAGAGCTGAGTGTACCACACTTACTTTAGGCGGTACCCTGCAGTACCCAAACAGCAGCATCAACACTGTACATTAGTTACATTACACTCTACACATTTCATATTACACAGTAAAATGCAATAGAACCGCATGTCTACATTCACAAATTGCTGTCTTCAGGGGCAGGAATATGACAGTCTCTGTCACACCCTTACACCAATGCTGAGAAATTAAGCTTTGAAGGTGCATGAACATTAGCCTGGAAGTGCTTTGGGGGGTGTTGATATACCTAATGATCTCCAAGGGTAATTTGCATGAAAACTTCAGAGCTTGATTTCTTAGCACTGGCAGATAAAACTGATATTATTTTTAATGCTATATTAGTCACGCCATTCGTTTCAGTAATAAAATCATCCGGACACGTTACTTTTAATGTAAACCTATCACATTGAAAATGTAGTCCAATTTTCAATATGTTTTGAAATAGGAGATTTTCCCAACCCGGGGCGTGGTGACCATACTGGATAGGGGGCTGTGGTGAATATCATACTGTTTGGGGTGTTATTTGTGGGTCATATTACTGTATGGGGTGTTGTGTGGATAACGTAATATGGGGGCTGTTTTGAACATCGTACTATATATGGGGGTCTGTGGTGGTCATCCTACTATATATATATATATATATATATATATATAAGGGGCCCTGGTGGTGACCATACTGTATATTGGGGGATTGTTGCTGATATAATACCATATAGGCTACTGTAGTAAGCATCTTACGATGTAGGGAGACAGTGTAAGTAGTGGTTACAGTTTGAAGAGGGCAGTGTGGTGGCCAGTATGAGGGAATAGTGTGAAAGGGGTTAGCATGGTAGGGGGATAATGTAACGATATAGAAAGTGTAATGGAAAATTAGAGATGGGACAGCCATTATAATGTTTTTTGAACCATTGTCGGTGGTGCACATCTCCGGGTTGGGAGATTTCCTAAAGCTCAGCTGCCAGCAATACAGAATGGTATGCTGACCTCTACAAGGCTCTATGTGTATATACCTTTAGGAATAACAGAACCTCTGGTCCTCTCCTCCACTCTTGTCCAGGGTTTAAAGGAGGATTAATGGGAGACATAGAACTGCTGTTTTAAAGTTTGGGATCCAACCCTTAAGACATACTCTATATGATGTATGGTATTGATCTGTAGAATGTAAGCCCGAAAGGGCAGGGTCCTCTCCCCTCTGTATCAGTCTGTCATTGTTAGTTTGTTTACTGTAAGTGATACCTGTAATTTGTATGTAACCCCTTCTCATGTACAGCACCATGGAATCAATGGTGCTATAGAAATAAACAATAATAATAATAATTGATATACCAAAATGTCAGTGACAATCAATTAAATTCAAAAAGACATAAATCAATTTTAAATGTTTTTTATTTAGATTAATAAAAAAATGCATGGAAGGATGAATGTTCTTTGGAGGAGCCTTCAACTTTTGCAGGTGTTTGTTGCGGATCTGGAGGCCACAGGTAGATGGTACATGTCCTTCCACACAGGTACAGCATTGATGGTGGACGTGCTGTAGTGTCTTCAGGGCGCTAGATGTGGGGTTTTCTGTCCCCAAGATGTTTATGGTGCCTCGATGACAAGGTGCAAAAATGCAACTTTCTCTGACAGCGCGAGCAGCCCTGGATAATCCACGCCGGCAGGATGATATCATCCGGCGGAAGATAGAACCTACGAGAAAAGATGTAAAACTAATATAAGGAATGGGACTCCATATTAGAGGGTACTAGTGTGGTGTCACTGTGACAGAACGGTAGAGGAATCTACTTCATACAGAGGTGCGGGATTATTCTCAGTCATCACACATGTGACAATCCCACCTCTGACATCAGCCATCATACATGTGACAATCCCACCACTGATGTCAGTCATCATACATGTGACAATCCCACCACTGACGTCAGTCATCATACATGTGACAATCCCACTACTGACGTCAGTCATCCTACATGTGACAATCCCACTACTGACGTCAATCATCATACATGTGACAATCCTACCACTGACGTCAGCCATCACACATATGACAATCCTACCACTGACGTCAGGCTTCACACATGTGCCAATCCCACCACTGACGTCAGTCATCATGCATATGACAATCCCACCACTGACGTCAGCCATCATACATGTGACAATCCTACCACTAACGTCAGTCATCACACATGTGACAATCTCACCACTGACGTCAGTCTTCATACATGTGACAATCCCACCACTGACGTCAGTCATCACACATGTGACAATCTCACCACTGACGTCAGCCATCATACATGTGACAACAATCCCACCACTGACGTCAGTCATCATACATGTGACAATCTCACACTGACGTCAGTCATCAACTGTGACAATCCACCCCTGAGCGTATCATACTTGTGACAATCCCACCACTGACGTCAGTCAAAACATCACCATGTGACACACATTCCCACCACTGAGCAGCATAACAATGACAATCCACCACTGAATTCTTCTCATCATCACACATGTGACAATCCCACTACTGCACAGATACATCCGCTCCACTTATTCTTCTCACTTATAACTTAAAACTTGGAGCTTATTGTCACACTTTACCCCGCTACTTTCCACCAATCTTACTTTCTCTGTTTTTTGTCGTTTTCTCAGATTTAAAAATAATTTCTTTTCTCTGAACTGAGATCAATAAATCAGAAAAAAAATGTTGATAAACTCGTAAAAGATTAGCTTTGTATCTTTATAGTGTTATACAAACTGATTAATATGCACCTGTAGCTTTTCTGTGTGCTGCCATGTGGGGTCTCCCCAAGGAACCATGTCCCCTTATTATCATGACATTACTTGCAGCAAGCCGCAGTGTTATTATCATGTCATTATATGACATTATCATGTCCCCTTATTATCATGCAGCAAGCCGCAGTGTTATTATATAATCAGTAGGATAAAACTTCAATGTCACCAGATGAAAAGTGTCTGAGATTCACTCTTCTTTTATGACTGCTGCTCCCCTTAGTATTCTGATATTTGTCTTCTTAAAATCCACCATACGGTTGTAGAGATATGGGCCTTTTTATTTAGTGCTTTTATGGTCTTTACCATGGGGGTGTAGCTCACAGCTTAATATTGCAGAGCAACCTAAAGACACGCCCCAGAGGATCCCGAGAGCACCGCACTCTAGGTAAAGACAGTAAAGTTAGCACTAAATAAAAAGGCCCATAACACAAACACAGAATACTCAGGGGAGCAACGGGAATAAAGTAAGATAAAGTAAGTAAGCTTTGGAGCCTTCATGTGCTGATTCACATCATTTTGAATCATAGGCTATAATTGGACGGCCACTAAACCTGTACATACCTGGCAGTGAGGACGAGGAAGACTCGCTGGTTTTAGCAGTTAAACACTGATTGTCTCCATTAGTTTTGGAAGAAGATGATTCTTTCTGCCTGTTTGGTAGAAGAAAGACAAGTAATTTACAAGTAAAAACAATAGAAAACGGGAAGAACGCCTGTCTGAAAGCCAATTAGGACAACATGGAGGAGATCCCATGCTCAGGACCCCAACTAGTAATATTGGCCTGTAATGAGCTGGAAATGAATGGCTGGATGAAATGATCAGCTGTTATGGCCGAGTAACACAAGCCAGACCCACAGAGATCATCAATGATGAAGTGGTGGATTCTGCATTTAAAATTGTGTTACTTGTGTCGTGTGTTTGGTTCTGAACATAGATCAGAACGAAATCTCATAATAATGATAATCTACTCACATGTCCGCATGCTTTTCACTGTTCTCTGGGGAACACACTGGAGGTGACATAGGTTCTTCACTGTTTCCATCAGTTTTGGAAGGGGAAGATTCCTTCGGCCTTTTTGGTGGAAGAAAGACAAATTAAAAATAAAAATAATACAAAGGGGAAGAACACCTGTCTGTAAGGCCAATTAGGACAACATGGAGGAGATCCCATGCTCAGAACCCCAACTAGTAATATTGGCCTGTAATGAGCTGGAAATGAATGGCTGTTATGTTTCGGTAGCTGAGGAGTGCAGGTAAAAAAGGCAATACACCAGAGCAGTTGGAATCTATGAGATTGCAGTACCCTGACTAACCACCACAACTAGAGGCAGCCGTGGAGCGTTCCTACGTTGGTCCTAGACGCCTCGTCACAGCCTGAGAAACTAACTACACCTAAAGATAGAAATAGGAAAGCTATCTGCCCCGGAGCAGAACCCAAAGATAATAGAAAGCCCCCAAACATGTAATGGCGGTTAGACAAGAGGAAATACTGACACAGAAAGAAAATAGTATGAGCAAACGCTGGGGCCCAAACTATCTAAATAGAAAAGGATAGGAAGGGTACTTACTGCAATCCCAGAAAACCCTGAAAAGCACCAACTCTACTAATTTCAAAAACACCTGAGATCACACGACCTCTACCACCTAAATTAGCTCTCTGGTGTAACAAAATCAAAACAGCAGCCACTGAAAAAACTGGAAAAAGCAAAAGTACAAAACTCAGTGGCTGAACAAACTGAGAGGGCAAAAGCCCCCGGAGGGGACCCTGAAGGCCCCCACAGAAGTACAGGACAAAATGCAAAAATATAGCACAAACACAAAAGCAGAAAATGTCTTATCTGATAGCAGGAGATGCAGACACGATACAGCAGGCTACAAGGGAAACTGGAAAGAAGGATTCAGACCAGAACAATTGATCACCGGCAACCCTGATGGGAAAATGACTCCCTTATATAAGACCAGTCAGTAACACCTGATTCCCAGTCCTCACAATCTTCACTAGTACCGCTTGTAACCACCAGAGGGAGCCTCTGCTCAGAACTCATCTCAAACCCATTCACAACAAATGGCTGGTTGAAATGATCAGCTGTTATGGCCGAGTAACACAAGCCAGACCCACAGAGATCATCAATGATGAAGTGGTGGATTCTGCATTTAAATTTGTGTTTCTCGTGTCGTGTGTTTGGTTCTGAACATGCAGTAGATCAGAACTAAATCTCATAATAATGATAATCTACTCACATGTCTGCATGCTTTTCACTGTTCTCTGGGGAACACACTGGAGGTGACATAGGTTCTTCACTGTTTCCATCAGTTTTGGAAGGGGAAGAGTCCTTCAGCCTTTTTGATAGAAGAAAGACAAGTAAAGCTTTTGTTACTCATATGTTTGCAATTATATTTCTGTCTGTGATAAAAACATCTGTCAAACACACATAAAAACCAGAGGGCAGCAGATCATGTGAAAATATAATATTTGTGTCATTCTCAAAACTTTTGGCCATGACTGTAAGGGTCTGTGCACACGTTGCGGATTCCTAGCGTTTTTGCCGCTTTTTTTGCGGCGGAAACGCCGCAAAACCGCTTGCACAACACAACTCATTATGGCCTATGGGATTCCGCAATGCTGTGCACATGCTACGGGTTTTTCCGCGGCGGAATCGCATCGCGGAAGAATCCGCAGCATGCTCATTCTTTTTTGCGGAACCGCGGCGATTCCACTGCTATAGGAATGCATTTAACCGCTTACTTTCCGCATGTGGCTGTGCCCACCATGCGCAAAGTAAGCGGTTCATGTGCGGATGGTACCCAGGGCCTGGAGGAGAGGAGACTCTCCTCCAGGCCCTGGGTACCATATCCATGTAAAAACAATAATTAAAATAAAAAATAGTGATATTCTCACCTTCCGGCGGCCCCCGCAGCTTTCCCGCCTCTCAGCGACACTCCCGGCCAATCCCGTTCCCAGTAATGCATTGCGAGAATCACCCCAGATGACGTAGTGGTCTCGCGTGATGCTACGTCATCGGGGTCATTGTCGCAAAGGACGCCTGGAAACGGGATTGGCCGGGAGCGTCGCTGAGAGGCGGAATACCTGCGGGGGCCCCCGGAAGGTGAGAATATCATTATTTATTATTTTTTTTTATTATTTTAACATTAGATCTTTTTACTATTGATGCGGCATAGGCAGCATCAATAGTAAAAAGTTGGTCACACTTGTCAAACACTTGTTTGACTCGTGTGATCAACCTGTCAGATCGCTTGTAAAACGCTAGCATTCTACAAGCTAATTACGCTTGCAAAACGCTAGTGTTTAGCGGGAATACGCATACCATAATATGCGTATTTCCCGCGGCAGGGAGGTGCGAATTGCCGCGGAAATTTCCGTGGCAATTCCGCAACGTGTGCACATAGCCTAAACTTTCATGTGCATGAGGCATAATAAACAGTGGAAAATGGACAGCACAAGGATGTCACATGGATGACATCTGAGGGCTGTTGAATTGATTCACAAATCCACTCAGTCGCAATAATACACTGAAATGTGAACAGTTCCATAGACTATGATAAGTGAAAAACACAGAACTCATATGAGAAAAAATGACATCTGAATGAGTCCTAATATTGGGAGCTTCTGATATATATTGTAATAGTTTGTACGTTTGATTGATGCAGTTATTCACTAGGAAACTCCTGGAAAAGGAAGTGGAAATTTCCAACTAATACATCAATACTTAGTGGAAAATTAAGTGAGGTAATGGAGGATGCTACAATTATAATAGACCCCATTATTACACATTTTTACATCTCTTCCTAAAGTCTCATTCCCATCAGTGAACCTGAAACAGAAAAATATAGTTCCGGAAAGCCATCCTGATATGTCACCCAACTATAACCCAAAAGGGCATTCTTTTGACAAATGCTTGTCTAATGATGTCTATGGGCAAGTTAAAAGCATAAGATGGCAGCATTTCCTGATGTATACAAAAAGTTCAGACATTCCTGTTTCTATCCACGTCTTTCTCGGATGGACCACATCTAGTTAATGGACATGCCAACATGTCCTTTTTTTTAGTGGAGCTCATTTCTGAAAGAAAAAACAGACTTGTCAATTTTTTTCATCAGATTTGTGGATCAAACTCGTGTGCAAGTGAATACGTCAGTAAAGAAAAAAAAAGAATAAAATGCAGAAACTGAATATTGAGATGTGTAAAGCAGTGGAAAAGCTGTTTACACCCCCCACCTTGAAGCTCTTATGATTATATAATTCATTGTGAGGTTTTGAATGTTGTTTTATCTATTTTATAGCCTGAAGCTCTTAGCTAAATAGTGGATAGGGTTAAATATGGGGGCCAGCCATGGTGGGAGGATATAAGCAAGCATAGGAAATTCTGTAGAGCAGACCTGGGCAAAGTGTGGCCCGCGGGCCACAACCAGCCCCTGGCTGTCTCAATCCAGCCTGCGGACCCAGACAGTCGTGGGGCTGGAAACCAGAGGTCCGCGGGCCGCACCATGCCCACCTGCTCGTTGTCTCCATTGTGTCCATAGGCGCTGACTGCATTGGTGGAGGAGGGGCCTCCAGCCACTTCCTCCACCAATCAGCATGTGAAACAGCTGACGCGAGGACTTCATTTCGTCGCGTCAGCTTTTTACTGCGGAGAGTCAGCACACCGAGGCAGGTTGAGAAGCAGAGCGCCGGGGAACAGGACCAAGGTGAGTATATGTTGTTTTCTTTTTATGTGGATGGGATGTTTGGGTGGGCATGGGGAGGCTATGGGGGTGACATGCTGCACATGGTGCTGCATATGGGGGTGACATGCTGCAAATGGAGCGCCCGCCAGGGCCGTAGGGATACTCAGTATCGGGCCGGTTCTTAAGGGGATGTGTCACGGCAGCAGTGACCCAGTCCGTGGCCCTGGGCGTCCAATGAAAAACGATGATTAAGGGGAAATAAAGTTTATGAAAGATAGTTCATGACGCCACCTGTGGTATTCGGCAAACAAGATGTTAGTCAACGCTGCAGATTCAGTCCACTGGGGCAGTTTTTGATGCAGCAGAGTTGGTTCAGCTCTCCACAGGCAGAGCTATTCCCCAGAGCAGTGAAAGTGTAAAATGATGATGATGACTGTTGTAGTGCAGGGCTGAGGTGATGCAGCAAATAAAACAGGAGGACACAGCAGTGTGCAGTCTTTACAGGTTTTCCTCACAGTTCTGATGTTACAATCCCCAGCCGGGGTGCTGTGTCCTCAAGGTCTGTGGCCCAGTCAGCTCTCAGGTAGCTTGAGGTGCACGTTGCCAGGGCTCCCTTAGATGTTCCTTTCCTGGCCATCTCACTACTATGCTGGCTACCGCCTCTCCTGCCCTGCACAGTGTCCTGAGCCAGTAGACTTGGATCTTGTCGGGCGATGTTGGTCAGACCCCTGGATCCAATATTTCTGCCTTTTCAGCGAATGTGTTGGATGTGGCTGCAGCACATGCAGATAATGCAGTCTCCAGTTTTCTAGCTGAGTCCTTAGTTTCACCACTAGTTTTGGGGCCGGTCCCCTAAATGCGACCTGGTCCCTCCACCAACCACACTGGTGGATGTGGGCCTCACGGATGGATCTCTCACTATCCGTGCCCCTAGGACCCCTTCTGTCCTCCTGGGAGCTTCCTTCTGTAGTCTTTCCTTCAGGAGCTACTCTCTGCTCTTCACTACTCCTCTTCCTCCAGCAGACTCTTTCCAGAAACTTCTCAGACCACTGTCACACTCTCTGACGCTTCCCGCCTTTCCACCTTCCCTACCCATTCCCGAACACCCTTTCCTACCCAGCCTGGGATGAGGCCATCCTACCAAAGGGTACACCAAGATGCCCTCACTGAACTGGTGTGTGCTGGGTGTGAGTGTTAGAGTCCTGGTAGTGCCCCCTCCTTACCTGAGAGTGGGATACCACACCTCTGGATGAGGTGCAGTACCTCTGTGGCGACTGGACCCCAGGGGCGCCACACACATAGTGCTGCATATGGGGGGTGACATGCTTCTGGCTAGGGGGTGACATGCTTCACATGGGGAGGCTATGAGGGTGACATGCTGCACTTGGGGAGGCTATGGGGTGACATGCTGCACATGGGGAGGCTATGGGGGCATCATGATTCACATTGAGAGGCTATGGGGCGTCATGCTGCACTTGGGGAGGCTATGGAGGCCTCATTCAGTATATGGGGAGGCTACGGGGGCCTCATGCAATGTATATAGGGAGGCTGTGTGGGGCTCATGCAGTGTATATAGGGAAGGTGTGTGGGGCTCATGCAGTGTATACATTTGGAGGCTAGTGTGGGGCTCATGCCGCATTGGGGGACGCTGTGTGGGGCTCATGTCGCATATGGGGGAGGCTGCTGTTGGGCTCATGCCGCATATGGGGGAGGCTGTGTGGGGTTCATGCCGCATATGGGGGAGGCCAACTTACTTGGGTAGGGCAGGTGGGTTTTCCTTTGGTAAGCTAAAACCGCCAAAATGGCTTTTTTGACGCCAAACACCCCCATATACCTATCAGAGCCCTCTTTTCTTTCCGCACTTTTAGTAATCTTTTCATACTCCCTTGCAGTCTCTGGGCCTATTCTTAATCAGTTCACGCCCTATTAGGGGAGAATCAAACAGGAGAGGATGAGGATAAGCATGCAAACCAGCTCCATGCTAAAATCTTCTAAACAACTCTCTAACTGCCTACTCCAAACACTGAATTTTTCCTCAAACACCTAACCAGGAAGTAAGAACTATCACTGGCTATTTCCAAGTGCCAGTGGCATGCATATATACTAGAGGGGAATGGACAACACAGAACAGCTGATGCAATTCAGGATGGAGAACTCCAGGAGATCAACTAAACTAATTAACCCTTGCAATGACAGAGCAAGGAAAACTTAAACTGTTTAATGGGAAGGTGATGCAGTTCTAATCAATGCAGGATTTCGTCTGACCAGATGCTGCGATCTTCTGGCTACTATCTGTCACGGTATTCCCCTGACAGCATCATTCTATAGTATGGGGTGGAGTGAGATGAACCCTAAGGGGTTAATACAACCTATAAAGTGATAAGTGCAAACTTAATTGATCCTACGTAAATGTATCCATCTTAGTTCACTTAGTTGTTAATAATTTGTATATTTTTTACTTCGCATTAGGCTCTTTCATTTCCAGCCTCTCCCATTTAGAGTCATTTTCCAGTTAGACTTGACATTGCCACAAGCATTTTGAGATATATTTAGATATTAAGATAGAATATTGCATAACTTTGCTATAAGAAAATTATAAGCCATGAGGTCAATTTGTGACGTGTTAACCATGCAGGGAATACTTGTCGGAGTTCCATAGGGCTTTTCTTATCATTTTTTTTATCTTAAGTGATTTGCTGTAAGTATGTCTTTTATGATGGCTGTATGTGGAAATATTCTACATGCAAAATGTAGAAACCCGGACATAGGTCTATAATTTTAATATCCATGATATTTCAGTTACTCCGAGATCATATGCAGGATGCTAGTGGTGCTAACACAACACGTTGGGTTTACCCTCATTGTTGACATTCTAGATATTTCCATATTCTGACTATGTAGGTTCAGTTAGAAATCCAGTGGGTTTTGTTTGTCACGGTATCCACATAACCCGTTTCCATTTCAGGTAACATGTTCTTCTGGTCCTTCTAGTAAGGTATAAATGAAGGTTAGATACAATATATACGGTAAGCCCAATATTCAGAATTGATTCCTGTCTGAGGTTTGACTAAACTGAATATACTGTATTTTTGTGGACTCTTTAGTGTCATAAAAGGTACCAGGAATTGTCATTAAATTTCATGGTATGAAAAAGTACTGTAATGTACAGACTGTCTGCTGGTCTCCTGACCCATGCAGACTCATATATGGCATCAAAACTATGAATTAACACATGTGGAATTATATACTTAACAAAAAAGTATGAAACAACTGAAAATTTGTCTTATATTCTAGGTTCTTCAAGTAGACACCTTTTGCTTTGATGACTGCTTTGCACACTCTTGGCATTCTCTTGATGAGCTTCAAGAGGTAGTCACTGGAAATAGTCTTCCAACAATCTTGAAGGAGTTCCCAGAGATGCTTAGCACTTGTTGGCCCTTTTGCTTTCACTCTGCGGTCCAGCTCACCCCAAACCATCTCGATTGGGTTCTGGTCTGGTGACTGTGGAGGCCAGGTCATCTGGCGTAGCACCCCATCACTCTCCTTCTTGGTCAAATAGCCCTTACACAGCCTGGAGGTGTGTTTGGGGTCATTGTCCTGTTGAAAAATAAAAGAAGGAGGCGGAGCCTAGCTGCACATGAGGAAGGAGCTGAGTCTGTGAGCTCCTCTCTTCAACCCAGCCAGCTTTAGCATTGTCACAGCGTATTTCTGCCCAAAATGGGGAAATCAGGAAGAGAAAAGGCTAAAGACTCCACTGACACCCCAAAACCCCCAAGAAAGACGGGGGATTTGGATCATTATCTCCGGAGAAAGCCAGCTTCTGCACCAGTGCTTTCACCTAAGATGGCACCCGGAACCCTCTCTCTGTCTGACGCAGAGGACTCGGATATAGACACTGATGCTTGCTCAGGGCAATCACCCCGCAGGCCGGAGCGTTCCAACCAGGTCACCCGCTCTTTCATCCGCCGGATCATTGCTCCAGTGCTACAGGAGCTAGCCAGCATTAAGGCGGAGGTGTCGCATGTGGGACGCCGTGTGGAGGAGCTGGAGCAGGCCCACACTTCTTATGTGGAATTCGGCGATGGCATCTGTACCACGCTCCAGGACCACTCCAAGCATCTTAATGCGGCCCTCGGTGCTGCCGAGGACCTTGAGAACAGGAATCGCCGCCGCAATGTGCGAATGAAAGGTATCCCTGAGTCCTATGCCCCCGAGGCCCTGCGCTCTGTGGCACGCACTTTATTCTCTGCATTGCTGGGGGAAGAACCTGCTGAAGCTGTGGTTGTGGAGCGCATCCACCGGGCCCTCAGAGCTCGCCCCAGGGACACTGATCCCCCCAGGGATGTTATTTGTGGTATACTGGACTACAACCATACTGCTGCGCTTCTCACTGCTGCGAGGGAGCAGGGGTCCCCGATGCTAGACGGGTCCCCAGTGGCCTTCTACCAAGACCTGGCCAGTTCTACCCTCCAGAAACGCCGCTTGTTAAAGCCTCTTCTGATCCACCTGAAGGAACATGACGCCCAGTACAGATGGTTGTTCCCCTTTGGGCTCTTTGTTACACGCCACGACAAGAAAGTTACTATACGTCATCCAGAGGACTTACCTACTTTGTGGAAGGCCTTATCCATCCCTTCACTGCCTGTGCCGTCCTGGCTGCCTGTTCCGGAGTCGTCCATACCACCGATCCAGCCGCGCCCGGACGATTGGCAAGTCACCCGCTCCAAGAACAAGTCGCATCGTCGCTCTCTATCTGCCCGCGATGACCCGGCTGGAGACTGAGCTGTTACCAGACTGGCTTGCTGCTCTTGTTCTTGCCAGGACATGGTAGACCCGGTGTAATGCCTTTGTTCTGGAGGTCTTATGCCCTCCTTCTACCTGAAACCTGAGGTTTACATTTTCCACTTTGCAGCCTCCCTGTTGAATTGTTGACTCACTGTGGTTATATCCAACTTATGATTCTGTTCACTCAGGCTCGTATTGTTGCTAGTGCTGACTGCTTTCCTGTGCTCTCTTCACCCTTGTCCCTCTTCCCCTCCCCCTCCTCCATCTTCTCTTCTTTCACCTTTGAAACTCAATGTGATATCTAGGTTTCCTATGTGCTTTGTAGATTGCTGTAGTGTGCTGTTTACATGACCTATTGCACTGCACTGCCCTCTCTGATTTTCAGGATCTACCTGTTGTCATTGCTGATTTTGGACAACAGAGATGGCTTTTGTTCCCCTGTGGTCTGTTTTAAAATTACCTGCAATTTTTCAACGTTTCATTATGCTGTTATTTTCTGGTACATTGCTCACTGCTGCCATCTGCAGTTCATTTACAGTTACTACTGTTGTTACTCTACACAGCACTTTCTTCTCCTCCCTCTATCTTGCCATTCTCTGCATTCCTTTATCTTTTCCCTCCCCACTCTCCCCACTCTCCCCTCTCACTGTTCCCTCTTTCCGGCTACCTTTTCCTTCCTCTCCCTTTTCTCTCCGTTCCCTCTTCCACTCATCCTTGGGGGACCTGACCCTACTTCTCATAATCTCCCCCTCACCTTCCACACTAGGGCACCCTTGCCCTTCTCTACTATATCATAGGATCCTGATACACAGGACACGGTCCGCCTTACGGTCACAATCTTTTTCTCCCCCATCCTCCTTCCCTACCCTCCTGACCCCGGCCTCTCTCCTCCATTACCCTATTCTTCACCTTCTTGGTCCGGGTAGTCGCCCCACCTGTAGCTATATGTGGGTCTGGTCTGCTATCCTCTCCCTTCTCCCCCCTTCACTCTCTCCCCCCTCCCCCCTTTTTCTCTCCTATACGCTGCCCCTTCTGCTTGCACCTGGGAAGGCATCATCTCCTGCTGTTCTTCTCTTGGTCCCTTCCTTTCTTTTTCTTCCTTACCTTTCTCTCCCCACTCTCCTCCCCATTTTTGGGCAAATACATTTCACTATGACCCAGGTTTTCTTGGGTTCCACAGGCTGGCTGGAGGTTATTGCAGGTGGGCTCTTATGCGACCCTTGCATCGCCTCCACTGCCCCCTCCTCCTTCAGGAGGGGTGCAATGTCTCCCGGCTCCCCTTGTGGATCCGCCTAGTTCACATTTCTCCAAATGTTTACAAGCACCGCTACCTATGGTGCTTTATTTTTTGTCTCTGTTTTGATTTTTTTGTGTTCTTTCCCTCTTGTGTCCTCCTTGTCACACTCCTCTTTCCTTGGGGTCGCTCTCTGTCCTTGCTACGGTACACCGCTTTATCGCTTCTCTATCCTCCCAGTGCACCTCCATGATGACTCCACGTGATATTGTTATACAATCCTATAATGCTAAGGGTATGAATGCGCCTGCGAAACGTGCTCAGGTTTTGCGACTCCTTAAAAAAGATGGTGTCTCTGTTATTTTTATGCAGGAAACACATTTCCGCCACGATCATGTTCCACAGCTGTCTCGCTCTTCATTCCCATGTGGTTCCACAGTTGCAGCGACTCCCACGCGTCGAGAGGGGTGAGTATAGCTTTTTGCCGCAATCTTCATTTTCAGTTGCAAGCGCAGTTGGCAGATACAGATGGTCGATATCTTTTCTTGAAGGGTAAACTGGGAAACACTTTAGTGACTTTTGCTAATATTTATGCGCCCAATGTTCGCACAGTCGACTGGTTACTATCTACTCTACGTCTTTTACAGCAATTTATGTCGGGGCTAGTGGTACTGGGTGGAGACTTTAACCTCACTATGGAGCCTCTCGTGGACTCCTCCACGGGCCGCTCCGCCATCTCTTTTCGGAATCTCAGAAGACTTAAACTGCTATTGGCGGAGCTGTCCTTGGTGGACGCCTGGAGAGTCCTCCATCCTGACACTAAGGATTATACGTTTTATTCGACGCCGCATCGCTCATACCAAAGACTTGATTACCTCTTTCTATCCCGACGCCACCTGGGGTGTTATTCTACGGCGGATATTGGATCCATGACAGTATCGGACCATGCGCCTGTATCCTTAACACTGGCCTTACCTGGGGTGGGTGGTCTCGGATACACCTGTCGACTCAATGAGACACTGTTGGACGTTCAAGATAATATAAATGCCATTGAAATACCCCTTCAGGATTTCTTCCATAGAAATTACACTCCAGGCATGCCAATCCCTATCGTCTGGGAAACTCACAAATCTTTTGTCAGGGGTGAATTCATCTCACTGGCCTCTAGACTTAAAAAATCTAGGGAGAAACAAACCGATGCCTTGCTCCTTCAAATTTGCAAATTGGAGACGCTCCACAAGCGATCTCTGTGCCAACAACACCTCTCCGATCTCCTGTCCTTGCGTATGGCCCTTAAATCCCTCCTAAACCTAAAAATTGCGAAAAATTTCTTACACGCGAAACACCGTCTTTATGCTTCAGGTGACAGAGGTGGGAAACTTATGTCCGCCTACGTCAAAGAAACGTCTCCGCGTACATTCATCGCTGAGACGAGATGCCCCTCGGGTGCCGCACACACCGAGACGGCGCAAATCGCGCAAGATTTTCATCAATATTACACCGCCTTGTATAACTTACATAACCCCATGTATGAATCTGCCCCCACTGCAGACCCCCATCCTGCTATTGTGGACTTTGTCTCCTCCCTGAACCTCCCTAAATTGAAACCTTCCCATCACGCGGAATTGTTATCTCCAATTGCGGTGGAGGAAGTGGAGGAAGCTCTGAAGTCTACTCCATCGGGAAAATCTCCTGGCCCAGATGGTCTGACAATACTTTACTACAAAAAGTTTAAAGCTACCCTTCTCCCACACCTCACCCGACTTTTTAAAGCCTTGATGACTGGCTCCTCCTTTCCTCCCCAATCCCTTTCTGCGGATATAGCTTTAATCCATAAGGAAGACAAAGATCCAGCACAGTGTAGTAGTTATCGGCCAATATCTCTTCTTAACTGTGATTTGAAGCTCTGGGCGAAGGTCCTGGCGAACCGGGTGTCTCGCTTGGTCCCCCTCCTGGTGCAGAGCGATCAGACTGGGTTTGTACTGGGTAGGGAGGGGAGGGAAAACTCCACAAAGATCTTACACCTAATCCATGGAGCAGTTTCCCGAAAAACGCCTTTGTTGTTGTTAAGTACTGATGCCGAAAAGGCGTTTGACCGCATAGATTGGTCTTACATGAAGTCGGTCCTACGCCTATTTAATTTTCCCGATCGCTTTATAGACTCCATTTTTACACTTTACACCTCGCCCACTGCCAGGGTCAAGGTGAACAATTCTTTTTCGGCTCCATTCTCTATATCCAATGGAACCCGCCAGGGCTGCCCCTTGTCCCCCAGTCTGTTCGCTCTGTGCCTGGAACCTTTGTAACAGGCTTTTCGTACACACCCAGACATCCGAGGCGCGTCCACGCCTAAAGGCGAGGCCCTCGTGTCCGCATACGCTGATGACATCATGCTTAGTATCACTAACCCGGAGACTGCTATACCCGCTGTGCTGGATCTTTTTCACCATTTTGGTACTCTTTCAAACTTCAAAATCAATTATAATAAATCGGTCGCGTTTGCTATCGGCTTCCCCAGGGACACTCTAACCCGCCTCCAACGAATGTCACCGTTCACCTGGAAGACAGACCATGTAAAATATTTAGGCATTCTTATTCCGAGGGATATTTCTCGCCTCTACGCTCTGAACCACCTACGCCTACTCTCCTCGGTTAGGACACAGCTCCAGCGTCTACGAATACCGTTCATGTCTTGGTTGGGCCGAAAAAATTATCTGTCCACATATATAGTCCCAAAATTCCTCTACTTATTCCAGGCAGCTCCTATATTCCTTCCCAATTCCTTTTTTCGTGCCTTACACTTCTGTTCTCACGGTTCCTATGGAACCAACGTCCGGCTCGTATCACTTTCTCGACTTTGACTCTGCCCACAGATGCAGGTGGAGTGGGTATGCCCGACCTGAAGAACTATTACTTCGCTTGCCATCTTCGTCGTTGGGTGGAGATAAACAGCTGGAACAAAAGGTCTTTCTTGTCCTCCCTCGCTCTTCTTTCGCCTCGGGAGGCACTTGAGTTATGGGGTGTGCATACTCAGATCCCTCGTACACGCGGCTTCTCCCCTCTCCTGAAGGGTTTGCTCCACCATGCCTGAACTGTCTACATCATGACACTATGAGTAAGTTCCCCTCTCCGCTCATGCCTGTACGCTTACTCCCTTTGTTGACCTGCTCGGATGAGGGTTTTTGGACTTTTCAGGGTTTGTGGAGCAAACTGGTAACGCCCCTCAATTCCTTTTTTGCTGGAGGCAATGTCCCTTCGGCGGAGGGCCTGTCATCCATCCTCGGACCTACACACGCCAACTTTTTATCGCTAGCACATGTACATCATGTCTGTCAGACCTTTATGGAGCAACATCGTCCCTTGCGGGCTGCCTCCAACTTGGAGCGGCTGTTGCTGGCACAGAGTCCTGTCAAAGGCGTGATCTCCACCATTTACAAATGGCTTATGTCTCTTCGCTCTGATACTGAGCCTACTTACCTTGCTGCCTGGGAACGGGAACTGGGGCACCCATTGTCCCTACTAGTCGCCAGGTGTATTAAAAGACACGCACTGGGATTTTCTAGGTGCGTTCGCATTAAAGAGAATTCTTATAAACTGATTGCCAGGTGGCACCGAACCCCGTCCTTCCTATTTCGCCATGGCTTGCAGACCTCTGACATCTGCTGGAGATGTGGGGCGGGTTCAGGAACTTATGCTCACATCTGGTGGGATTGTCCCCTCATTGTGCCCTTCTGGAATGCGATACGACAAAAAATCAAAGATATCTGCCTTCTGCCTTGTGATTTACCCAGGGACTCAGTCCTTTTTTGGGTGCCGGCGACGGGTTATAACCCCATTAAGCACAAACTGGCGACCTTTATGTTGACGGCTGCCAAACTTCTAGTGCCTAAGCATTGGCTGTCTACTGTGGCGCCTTCTCTGGAGGAGTGGACTGTTGCTGTGGACCATATCAGGGACATGGAGGACCTGTCGGCATGGATCAACCATACCGGGATAAATTCCAGACCATCTGGTCCCCGTGGATTGCCTTTCGTACCCCTTCGCCTACATAGTGTAAGTGACTCATTGGAGTGCTATTTTTGTATGTAAGATTCTCTGCCACGTGGTGTGCTGTGGGCGGAGACCGAGGGCGCCCCCCCTCCCCTTCTTCCTTCCCCTTACCTTTAACCTTCTTCCTTTTTTCTTTGTCCAGTTATTTATTTTTCATTTAGGTTCATTTAATTCCCTTATTTTTCTTTATTTCCCCTTATATTTTCTGTGTCTTCTTGTTTTATTTTGTTCTTAGTTCTTGTTCTTGTAGAATGTTATTGGGGTTCGTTAGTCCAGGAACCCAATTTGTGTGCCAAATCTCACGCAATACTAGTAGTGATCCTCGATCACGCTGTTTCATTCATATATATTGTGCTCTGTTTTATTGGACATGACCTGATATGATGACGCTTGGCTTATATTATGTGACATGTTTTGTTACTGTTCATACCCTTGATATGTGTTATACATGTGTGTTAATAAATACATATTCAACAAAAAAATAAAAATAAAAGAAGGTCCAACTAAACGCAAACCGGATGGAATAGCATGCCGCTGCAAGATGCTGTGGTAGCCATGCTGGTTCAGTATGCCTTCAATTTTGAATAAATCCCCAACATTGTCACCAGCAAAGCACCCCCACACCATCACACCTCCTCCTCCATGCTTCACGGTGGGAACCAGGCATGTAGAGTCCATCCGTTCACCTTTTCTGCGTCGCACAATGACACGGTGGTTGGAACCAAAGATCTCAAATTTGGACTCATCAGACCAAAGCACAGATTTCCACTGGTCTAATGTCCATTCCTTGTGTTCTTTAGCCCAAACAAGTCTCTTCTGCTTGTTGCCTGTCCTTAGCAGTGGTTTTCTAGCAGCTATTTTACCATGAAGGCCTGCTGCACAAAGTCTCCTCTTAACAGTTGTTGTAGAGATGTGTCTGCTGCTAGATCTCTGTGTGGCATTGACCTGGTCTCTAATCTGAGCTGCAGTAAACCTGCGATTTCTGAGGCTGGTGACTCGGATAAACTTATCCTCAGAAGCAGAGGTGACTCTTGGTCTTCCTTTCCTGGGGCGGTCCTCATGTGAGCCAGTTTCTTTGTAGCACTTGATGGTTTTTGCAACTGCACTTGGGGACACTTTCAAAGTTTTCCCAATTTTTCGGACTGACTGACCTTTATTTCTTAAAGTAATGATGGCCACTCTTTTTTCTTTACTTAGCTGCTTTTTTCTTGCCATAATACAAATTCTAACAGTCTATTCAGTAGGACTATCAGCTGTTTATCCACCAGACTTCTGCACAACACAACTGATGGTCCCAACCCCATTTATAAGGCCAGAAATCTCACTTATTAAACCTGACAGGGCACACCTGTGAAGTGAAAACCATTTCCGGTGACTACTTCTTGAAGTTCATCAAGAGAATGCCAAGAGTGTGCAAAGCAGTCATCAAAGCAAAAGGTGGCTACTTTGAAGAACCTAGAATATAAGACATAATTTCAGTTGTTACGCACTTTTTTGTTAAGTATATAATTCCACATGTGTTAATTCATAGTTTTGATGCCTTCAGTGTGAATGTACAATTTTCATAGTCATGAAAATACAGAAAAATGTTTAAATGAGAAGGTGTGTCCAAACTTTTGGTCTGTACTGTATATACTAGGTAAGAATTGGAAGGGTAGCCATACCAGAGGGTCAAAGAGGAGAAGATCGCCAGGCTGGGACACATATTCTCCTATGGGGAACTACAGACACAGAGGCACACCAAGCGTCGTGTGGCCCACATCAAATGAACTTTGACAATAGTTCTGAGGAGTTGTAGCCACACACCTCAGCATGTGAAGTCCTGACACAAAGGGAAGATGGAGGTTCCCTTAGTGATTTGCTGGTCTAGTATATCATGTAGCAGAAGCAATGTACCGTCATGTGTAATCGTGAAGATCCTGCCTCTGGATCATGCAGAAGATGTGTTCTTTTAGTGTGGTGAAAAATATACTTTTCAGTAGTTTGTTCAGTAAAGAAAAGTTTATTTTTGGACTTTGTTCTCTCTTATTCATCTTTACTTCATTAAGTCCTGACCTACCATGTCAAGTGGCAGCATGCGCATGTGATCGCAGTGGTGTATCGCTAGGTTAGCAGCACACACACACACCCAGCCAGGATCCTCATTTTCCTGTAATGTTGTGGGGAGCAAATGCGACGCTTGGCTACGGCAGTCCGCCCATTACACATGGACTAAAAATAGATGAAAATTGTATACACTAATGATAAAAATGGTCCGTTTTTTCTAACTCTCATCTGCAAAGAAAAAACAGAAAACTAAGTTAGGCCTTAGGCTCAGTCAGCTCCTAAAAGCATTGATAAACGCGGCTTCCTCAATTTACGTGTTTTGCACTACATATTTTAATCTATAACGTTACATTATTTTGCTGCTATTCATCTAATTCTGCGATTTACATTTTTTTTTGTAAGGGTAAAAAAAGTGAAACTCTCACACAGACTGAACCAATATATTTGTGAGCCGTCCGCCAGGGCCGTGGGGTACTCGGCACCGAGCCCGTTGATTTCTATGGGGAATGTCACGGGTAGCACAGCTCGGTCCGTTGCCCTGGGGGCTCACTGAAAGTGGGGGATATTTAGAGGTGACTTGAATGATGATTTGGGGATTCGTGACGCCACTTGTGGTATCTGGTCAGGATGACCAGCGCTGCTATGCAGATCCACTGGAGGGTTAATGTTGTGCAGCTAGGTGTTAAGCCTTCCACAAGTAAGGCTGAGTTTTCCTCCAGGGCAGATAGATGTGTAGGGATGCAGGACAGATGTAGCAGAGTGGAGTATGCGACGGAGTAGTAATGCAGGACAGACGGGGACCCGGCAGTCAGGGGCAATAAGGGAGACACACACATAAGTCGCTTTGGTACCTTTACTGAAGATGTTGCAGTCACTTCCCCGGAGCGCTGTAGGGTGAAGGGTACACATCCAGATTCCTCCACTTGGTAGGTGTGTGGCCTCCTGTCCTCTGCCTTTATGTGATAAAGTCCTGACCTGCTTGTAGCTAGGTCTAACTTGGTCTCCGTCTTGCACCTGGCTGATCTTGTGAATGGACCTTCTCTTGAAGCACACAGTCTCTATTTGCCGTGCACGGCTAGACTCCGTCCTCCTGATCCTGCTACGTATCAGCTCTGTGGTACTCCTGGGACTTGTAGTCCTCCAGGAACTCCGGTGTTCTCCTAATGGGTCGTGGAGATCCCTATAGGCTCGGACCCCGGTGTCCGGTGGTACTTGCTGAGATGAGCTATTAAGGCTCCACTGTCTCATAAACTTCCACTCGCCTTCGGCCTACCTGGATCCTCACACGATCACACACACTGGCAGTTGGTGGGCTGCCTCTTCGCCGCTCTCTAAGCGTCGGCACGCTTTCTACTGAGCTACACTCCTAGATTCAGCTCTGACTAGGCTGGAGCAATCTCTCTGTATCACCCTCTACTAGACTCCACTTACTTGGAACTGAATAGCTCTACAGCCTCTCTGAGGTACTGAGGTACTGAGCTGCACTGAGCTGCTCTGAGCAGACTGAGCTCTCTGAGCAGACTGAGCTAAACTGAAACTAAACTTTTTATATGTCTAACACAGCTCCCTCTGGTGGTCTTTAGGGAATAAATGGACGTGTGTGCATGTGCATAATGACCTCTAGTGGTATCTTCTTTCAGTGCACCCTTCTGGAAGATATGGATCCAGTCGCAGCTGGGCTCACATTCCCCCCTAGTAGAACTCAGCACTCGGGGTGAAATACAAAAACAAAGAACAATAAACATTGCATAAATAACTCTTCGTTATACAGAGGTAAGGCACTCTTTAACTGTTGCATTAACGGTAAATAAACAACTATGTACATTAGCACAATGAGGATTTGAGGAATTGAGCAACTATAAAAGTCCAGTTCTCTTTTGGAAAAGGATGCTCAAAGGGGAAGAGAAAACAGTAAAAATAATGTCCATTCATTGTTTCATATCAAAGGAAACAGATTAATAAATAACAATATAATAAAGCATATTATAAGCAAAAATATATACATTTATGTACAGTGACTCTAACAATTATTTACATTTGCTAAGGGTTGAACTAATCTCTAAACCTAGCAGGGAGGTGTCCTTTTGTGCTACGTTCTGATCTGCATGGTGCAGTGACCGGTGAGGTAGCAGTTTCCCTGTTTGTTCTGCGTGAGAGTGAATTATAGAATTGCCTTAACCTCTCTACTGGACTGGCAAGCACACTGTGAGCTGGGTGAACTGGCTCGACTTCTGCAGGGGATCCTTCTTCCTGAGATTCAACTTCTTGGGATTCCGCTTCTTGAGGTTCTGCTTCTTGGGGTTCTGCTGGAGCAGGTTCCTCTGGAACTAACTCTACTGCAACAACTGGTGCAACTGGATGTAGAGGTTCTCCTTGTGGTTGATAGAATTGAAGCACGGGAACGATTACAGCTTCTCCAATTCTGGGCCAATCCGCAGGGAAATCTCCTAAGTCTGTATGTATGACTGATTCATCACGCTTTTCCTGATTGACAACAGGTTCTTCTTCCTGAGCTTTAATGGGTTTGGACACAACTTTAGGTGATCTCGGGATACAGTTGCAGTCGTTCTTCCTCCATCCTTGCTAATTATGCACGTTTTCTTATTGTCAAACCTTGAATTTTGTATGATGTAGGGCTCTCTTTCCCATTAATCGTCGAGTTTGTGTATCCTCCTCTTTCTTTTCAGTACGACTTCACCAGGTGCGAAAGGTTCAGCTGGCGCACTTTTGTTGTAGCGATCTTCTTGTTTATCCCTTACTCGATTGAGACTTTCTTCTACGCAGGCTTGTACTTTTCTGTACTGTTCCTGTCTGTTTGTGTCCCAGTCTTCAGTAGTCACATCTGCTTCGGGTTCTACAACACCAAGCTCCAGATCCATGGGCAGCTTTCCTGGTCTTGCCCGCATGAGGTAGGCTGGGGTACAGTTGGTGGAACTCACAGGTATGTGATTGTACAGATCTACCAGGTCAGGTAGTAGGTCTGGCCATTGATTTCTCTCCTTGAGTGGTACTGTCTTCAACAGGTCAATGACGATGTGATTCATCTTCTCACAGAGACCATTGGTTTGAGGGTGGTACGGTGTGGTTCTGATCTTCTTACACCCGTACAAGTGACAGAACTCTTTGAACAATTCTGCCTCGAAGGCTGGGCCTTGGTCAGTTAGCACCTGCTCAGGATATCCGTGTGGTCTGCAGAAATTTGCTTGGAACGTCTTTGCTGCTGTCTCTGCCTTCAGATCTTTGACAGGGGCGACCACCAGGAACCTGGAGTAGTGATCCACCATAGTCAGGGCATAGGAGTATCCTGACCGGCTGGGTGACAACTTGACATGGTCCAGGGCCACGATCTCCAAGGGACGAGTCGTCCTGATGGGTTGCAGGGGTGCCTTCTGACTGCGGTAGTCCTTTCTTCTGAGGCCACAGGGTCCACAGTTCTGGCACCACCTCTCGATGGAGCTGCGCATTCCCACCCAGTAGAAACGACACTTCAACAGGGTCTCCAGCTTCTTCCAGCCAAAGTGTCCCGCTTGATTGTGGTAGGCTTCTAACACCATCTGGATGTCTGCTCTGGGGACTACTATCTGCCATACCATCTCATGGGTCCTTGGGTTGACGTACCTCCGGCACAGCTTCTCACGGTAGATGAACAGCCGGCTCCTCTCATTCCACAGCTGCTTTGCTTGTTGAGGCGCATCCTTCTCCAAGGAGGAACCTTCTTGAGTTATCAGCTCCTTGATTCGGCTGACAACTGGATCGCTGTCCTGAGTCTCCTTCCAGCTGTGGTGAGGTAAAGGATTTAACGTCTTACCACGCGATCTCCTGCAGGCTTGTTGCTCGAGGATCATCCCATTCCTGTGAAAGGCAGGTAGTTCAATCTCTTCCAGATCATCCGCTTCTTCTTCCGTGTCCGATTCATGAGGCATCCTGGATAGGGCATCAGCGTTGGCATTCTTGCGGCCTGCTCGGTACTTGATTGTGAATTGGTAGTTTGACAGCCGAGCCATCCAGCGTTGTTCCATGGCTCCCAGCTTAGCTGTTTCAAGATACTTCAAGGGGTTGTTATCGGTGTAGGCAGTGAACTTGCTGGAGGCTAGGTAGTGCTTAAACCTCTCTGTGATGGCCCAGACCAGTGCCAGGAACTCCAACTTGAAGCTGCTGTAGTTCTTTGGGTTCCTCTCGGTCGGGCGGAGCTTCCTGCTTGCATAGGCGATGACTTTCTCCAGGCCATTTTGCTTCTGACTGAGGACAGCTCCCAATCCTTCATTGCTGGCATCAGTATACAGCAGGAACGGCTGGCTGTAGTCAGGATAGGCTAGGATCTCATCACCTGTCAGGATCTCCTTCATTTCCTTGAATGCTTCTGCCTGTTCTTTACCCCAATGGAATGGAGAATTTCTGCTCTTGAGGGACTGTCCCACCAGGAGGTCTTGCAGAGGCACTGCTTTCTTGGTGTAATCCTTCACAAACCTCCGGTAGTACCCTGTCAGTCCCAGGAACTGTCGCACCTCCTTGAGATTTTTCGGCTCCGGCCATTTCTGGATGGCGGTGATCTTCTCGGGGTCTGGCGCTACTCCTTCTGAGCTGACAATATGTCCCAGATACTGTACCTTTTGTTTGAGCAGATGGCACTTTGAAGGCTTCAGTTTCATCCCATACTTGGACAGTGACTCGAATACCTCCGCCAGGTGCTTCAAGTGATCTTCATACGTTTTGGAGTATACGATGACGTCGTCCAGGTACAGCAACACAATTTCAAAGTTGAGATGCCCCAGGCAGCTCTCCATCACTCTCTGGAACGTTCCAGGGGCACTGCTGAGTCCAAACGGCATTCTGTCAAACTCACAGAGTCCCATCGGGGTGGTGAAAGCCGTCTTCTCCCGATCCTCCTCAGCCACAGCTACTTGCCAGTACCCACTAGTGAGGTCAAGGGTGGAAAAGTAATTAGCAGTTTTTAAGGCAGCTAAGGATTCCTCAATGCGTGGTAAAGGGTATGCATCTTTATGTGTAATGCGATTTACTTGTCTGTAATCTACACACATTCTCATACTTCCATCCTTTTTCCTGACTAAGACTAGAGGTGCGGCCCAGGGACTACAACTATCCCTTATCACCCTTGCTTCCTTCATGTCACGCAACATTTCCTTGGCTTTCTGGTAGTGTGCTGGAGGTATAGGCCTGTACCGTTCTTTAATGGGAGGATGATTTCCTGTGGGGATGTGATGTTGAACCCCTTTAATTTTCCCAAAGTCGAGTGGGTGTTTGCTGAATACTTGTGCATACTCCTGAACTACTCGGTATACTCCTTGTTTTTGGTGGGCTGGAGTGGTGTCCGTCCCGACATGGAGCTGCTGACACCAATCCTCCACCTGGGTGGTCGGACCGTTATCCTCCACTGGTTGTGGGGAGGTTAAGGGCTCCGTCGTGTGAATGGAGTTATTATCCACAGCATGTAACTTAGCAACAGTGGCATAACGTGGTAATTTGACTTCATCCTCTCCCCAGTTGAGAAGACGCACTGGCACCCTCCCATTATGTACATCCACTACCCCTCTGGCAGTTAAGAGTGTAGGTCTGTGTTCTGAACAATGGGGCTCTACTACTGCTTGGTAGTTCTGTCCTCTCAGACCTATTGCTGCTCTACACCAAATAAGCATTTCACTCATTGGGGTATCACAATGGGATTCGGGTCTGTTACCCGTACATTACCAATCTCACCACCGGTCAGTTTCACTTGTTGCTGGCACATCAGGGTCCGAATCTCCTTCCGGATCACTCCCTTTTGCCTTGGTCGGGCAATTTCGGCGAGCTGTTGGAGTAAAAACACAACCTCCTCCAAACAGTTACTAATAATGTTAGTGCCTAAAACCACATTCAACCCATTTTCCTCATTAACAGTCTTTACTACAAGAAGTCCCTGATTCTTTAGCTCCACTCTCCCCACTTTTACGTCTACATTTTTAGCCCCCAGTAAGTCAAGAGGGAGGCCATTAGAGGCGTATACGGCAAAGTCAGGGTGTGGGGGTTGGAGACCGTCACTGGACCAGTACCTATTGTAAAGAACATCAGGTATGACGGTTACCTGAGATCCAGTGTCCAGCAGGGCAGGGATTGCGATCCCGTCCAGTATGATGGACAGGTAGGGTCTTCCTCCCACAAACCTGCGGTTCCAGTCTGAGGGGCTTGATGAGTCTATTCCTGGGTGTTGGCCCTCGGACCCAGGATTTGCTCGTTTAAAGGACACAGACGTGCTGGGTGACCTTCTCTGTGGCAGCGGTAGCAGATGATCTCTCGGCGAGGATGATGCTGGTCTCAGGTCCTTCCTGGGGGTGGCGTTGTCCTCCTCCGGTGGGGCGACGTCCTCCCTCTCCTCCGGCGCCTCCAAGGGACATCCTCTGGGCAGTCAGCTAGCAGTATCTTTCCTTCTTCCTCCGTCGGCAGTCGCAGGGCACTCATTACAGTGGCCAGGTTTTTGGTCAGCTGGCGCACTTCTGACCGCAGACAGTCCAGCTCAGTAGGGGGCGCCACCTGCGTTTTGGCTTCCGCAACCAGCGGGGAAAAGGTGGATGCTGCTGGCTTTAGGGTGGCTTCACTTGGGTGACACTGGGTTGCCATCTCGGGTGTTTCCAGGGGTCGCAGTCCTTTTATAGCCATGTCCTTAAGAGCATCAAAGGTAGCATCAGGATGATCCAAGGACCACCAGTGCACAGTCCTGCTTTCAGCTTGAGACCTCAGTCCCCGTACAAATTGTTCTTTTAACATTTTATTCTCTTTGTTGGCACTTATGGGGTTAACCTGTTTAAGTGCTCGCAGGGCCCCTTGTAGTCGGCAGGCATAGTCCCTAATGCTGTCATCTGGTTTATGGGAGCATTGGTAAAACCTCATCCGGAGATCTGTTTCAGTGCGGTCCTCAAAGATAGTCTGTAGCTTGAAGAAGATTGCAAGCACTGACTCCTGGTCTGCAGCTGTCCAAGTCTCTACCTCTCTCTCGGCAGCACCAGTTAATTGTCCCACTACCACTGCAGCTCTCTGCTTTTCTGTCATAGGGTACATGTCCATTATGCTGCATATTTTTCGCTTGAACCCTGACAGGGTATCTGGCTTGCCGCTGTACTGAGGGAGCCACTTCGCTCCAGGCATGTATGGCAGCGTTACGGTACTATTGGGGCCACAGGACCAGGTGAGGGGCCAGCATTTCCAACCTGTGCGGCAGCGCCAAGGGGTAAGTCATTAAGGCCGTCGGCCTGGGCCGCGTTGTCGGCTGGCTGCTGCGACATGTTTGCGCCCCCCTAGTTAATCGTAGCCTACCTTCTCTGAAGGCTGCAGCTCCGCAGGGCACGGGTGTGTAGGAGGACCTGCGTCGCTGGCGCTCTGACGTCAGAGCGTTCACTGTAGCTCTTCACAGGACCTGCCGCCACTCAGCGTTGGGGGCGTGTCCAGGACTCAGCGGCTTTTGCAGGTACGCCCACTAGTTTTCGTGCCGTGGCGCTGTAATTGGCGGGCAAATGGCGGGAAATCTTCACCACATACAAAACACAGTCTTTTAGTGAGGCACACAGTACCCGGTGGCAACGGGCACAAGTTACTCCGTTGCTGCAGGGCACGCAATCCTGTTCGTGACGCCAGAGATGAGCCGTCCGCCAGGGCCGTGGGGTACTCGGCACCGAGCCCGTTGATTTCTATGGGGAATGTCACGGGTAGCACAGCTCGGTCCGTTGCCCTGGGGGCTCACTGAAAGTGGGGGATATTTAGAGGTGACTTGAATGATGATTTGGGGATTCATGACGCCACTTGTGGTATCTGGTCAGGATGACCAGCGCTGCTATGCAGATCCACTGGAGGGTTAATGTTGTGCAGCTAGGTGTTAAGCCTTCCACAAGTAAGGCTGAGTTTTCCTCCAGGGCAGATGTGTAGGGATGCAGGACAGATGTAGCAGAGTGGAGTATGCGACGGAGTAGTAATGCAGGACAGACGGGGACCCGGCAGTCAGGGGCAATAAGGGAGACACACACATAAGTCGCTTTGGTACCTTTACTGAAGATGTTGCAGGCACTTCCCCGGAGCGCTGTAGGGTGAAGGGTACACATCCAGATTCCTCCACTTGGTAGGTGTGTGGCCTCCTGTCCTCTGCCTTTATGTGATAAAGTCCTGACCTGCTTGTAGCTAGGTCTAACTTGGTCTCCGTCTTGCACCTGGCTGATCTTGTGAATGGACCTTCTCTTGAAGCACACAGTCTCTATTTGCCGTGCACGGCTAGACTCCGTCCTCCTGATCCTGCTACGTATCAGCTCTGTGGTACTCCTGGGACTTGTAGTCCTCCAGGAACTCTGGTGTTCTCCTAATGGGTCGTGGAGATCCCTATAGGCTCGGACCCCGGTGTCCGGTGGTACTTGCTGAGATGAGCTATTAAGGCTCCACTGTCTCATAAACTTCCACTCGCCTTCGGCCTACCTGGATCCTCACACGATCACACACACTGGCAATTGGTGGGCTGCCTCTTCGCCGCTCTCTAAGCGTCGGCACGCTTTCTACTGAGCTACACTCCTAGATTCAGCTCTGACTAGGCTGGAGCGATCTCTCTGTATCACCCTCTACTAGACTCCACTTACTTGGAACTGAATAGCTCTACAGCCTCTCTGAGGTACTGAGGTACTGAGCTGCACTGAGCTGCACTGAGCTGCTCTGAGCAGACTGAGCTCTCTGAGCAGACTGAGCTAAACTGAAACTAAACTTTTTATATGTCTAACACAGCTCCCTCTGGTGGTCTTTAGGGAATAAATGGACGTGTGTGCATGTGCATAATGACCTCTAGTGGTATCTTCTTTCAGTGCACCCTTCTGGAAGATATGGATCCAGTCGCAGCTGGGCTCCACATTTGCATTTTTTTTCCATTATAGAAGAAATCTATACGAACAGATCAGTTGTGACCTCAAATTTTCAAGCCATTAAAATATCAGCACAGAACAAAAGATGAATATAAATATTTGTGCACTAGAGGGAGCACTGATAAAATCCTGAATGTGAAAGTCGGTCTACAGAAAAGCTTATTTTGGTTTCTAAAAAGTTATACACATGATGATCTGATGCTATTCTTGTTTTAGAAAATACTTGCATTCTCCATAAAATAATGATTCTGGAGCGTTTGTATTACAATTTTATAATGTACCATTACTCTATTATTCATAGGCGGATTATCAGGCTGGGGTCACACTTGCGAGAAACTCGCACAAGTCTCTCGCCTCAATACCCGGCACTGCCGCCGACACTCGGGACCGGAGTGTGCGGCTGCATGTATTTCTATGCAGCTGAACGCTCTGGTCCGAGTGCTAGCGGCAGTGCCGGGTATTGAGGCGAGAGACTCGTGCGAGTTTCTCGCAAGTGTGACCCCGGTCTAATGAGAGTAATCTGGATTACCAACTCCAAGGGGCCCATGGCCAGATTGCCCCCATTAGAATTCTTGTGCTCCACCTTAGGCAGGCACTAACCTTCGGGCAAGGAGCTTTCCTGGCACTGTGCTGCCGGCATTGCAGGATGTCAGTGAAGTTTCAGAGGAGCTCCCGTCACCTCTTTTGACACGCGCCTACGAGATGCCGGCACCAGAACGATGACAATGCGCATGTACGTAAAAGCTTTTTCTTTAAATATGTGTATGGGATGTATGCCTGCATATAGGAGGCTATAAGTGGACTCATGTTGTATATAGGAGGCTATGGGGGTTCATACTGTATATGTGGAGCTATGTAGGGGTTCATACTGTATTTGGGGAGATATGTAGGGTTCATACTGTATATGGGGAGCTATGTAGGGGTACATACTGTATATAGAAGGCTATGTTTGGGCTCACACTGTACATAGGGAGCTATGTGAGGGCTTATCCTCTATATGAAAAGGCTATTTGGGGTCTCACACTGTCTATCAGAAGCTATGTGAGGGTTCACATTGTATCTAGGGAGATATGTGGGGATTCATACTGTATATAGGGCGCTATGTACTGTATTTAGGGAGGCTTTGTGAGGGTTTATACTGCATCTTGGGAGGGTATGTGTCAGGAGTCGAACCCAGTACCTCTTGTCCACTGGCCAGCAGCTCTACCATCTGAGCTATTCTGCTGGCTGCAAAGTTCCTTGCTGAACCCAGATACCATTGACTGTTCTTCCTGATTGGCTACACCTAGTGCTCTTTTGATTGGGCCTCTGATTGCCAATTACACACCCTATATAAACCTGGCCCTGTGGGTGTGTCATTGCGAGATTATTGAGCTCCAAGCCTTTAGTCAAGCGTTTCCTGCTGATCCATTGCTACAAACACTGCTCTCCTGTGAACCGACCTCGGCCTGCCTTCTGACTACGCTCTCTGCCTGATCCATTGCTGCAAAACACTGCTCTCCTGTGAACCGACCTCGGCCTGCCTTCTGACTACGCTCTCCGCCTGATCCATTGCTACAAACACTGCTCTCCTGTGTACCGACCTCCGGCTGCCACCTGACTACGTTATCTGCCTGCTCCTCTGTTACCGAACTGCCTTTCCTGTGTACCGACCTCCGGCTGCCACCTGACTACGTTATCCGCCTGATCCATTGCTACAAACACTGCTCTCCTGTGTACCGACCTCCGGCTGCCATCTGACTACGCTACCTGCCTCTGCTTCCCCTAGTGTTTGCAGTAACATCGGCTCCAACCCAGACGGGATCTTGACAGAATAATCTCGCGCCAAAATGGACTCCGCTGTGAACACCCTGAGACGGCAAGTTACGGAGCTTCAAAGTTTTTGTACTGACTCTCAAGGAAAATATGCCAAGTTACAAACTGATTTCACGGCGATACAACAGGAAGTAATTGAGCTACAAAAACAACTTCTGGACGTGCGCAATTCAGGGTCCGAATCAAACGCGCGGCTGCCGCTGCCTGCAAAGTTCAGTGGGGATCGCAAGCAGTACCGAGGATTCCTCAATCAATGCCGCATATACTTCCAGATGCAACCTGCTCCCTTTACCAGCGAGAGGAAGAAAGTTTTTTTCATGATAAATCTCCTGACGGATGAAGCTCTTGCTTGGGCTTCACCTTATGTAGAAAAGGACTATGACCTCCTTAATGACCTGGAAGCCTTCACCGCAGCTATGAATCAAGTTTTTGATGACCCAAACCGCTGTGCCACAGCAGAAACCAAATTACATAATTTGCGCCAAGGACGTCGCTCTGTTGCGGAATACACATCGGAGTTCCGTCGCTGGGTGGCCGACACCACCTGGAATCCAGCGGCCCAGAGAAGTCAATTTCGACGAGGGTTATCAGAACCAGTGAAAGACGAGCTTGCCAGGGTTGAGACCCCTGACCAGTTGGAGGACTTTATTCAACTATGTATCCGGATTGACCAGAGACTTACTGAAAGGAGAAAGGAGAGACTGCGAGCACTTGGGAATAGCCCTGGCTTCTCATTTTCAGCATCGGACCACCAAGAAAAGACGCAAGGCGTGTCTGAACCGATGCAGATCGACGTCATCCGAAGACCACTCTCTGCACAGGAGAAGGAGAGGCGACGTGCAGAACATCTCTGCCTCTATTGTGGGGACCCTGGACACTATGCCATCAACTGTCCTAACAAAAGGACTATAGCCTTTACCAACAACAGGTCTGCCAGCAATATGGACCTTTCTCAGCAGTCGGATTCCATCTTGCAGACTATCTCATCAGTAACGCCAGAAATAGACAAAATACATACTACATCATCTCATTTTGTAATCCCCATTCAGGTTGTAATGGGCACCCAAAAAATACAATGCTCTGCCCTGTTGGATTCGGGAGCAGGAGGGAATTTTATGGACTTAAAATTTACACGTGATAATAATATTTCCAGTAGGACCAAATCCACACCAATTGAAATGGAAACGTGGATGGATCACCCTTGTCTTCTGGACCTGTCACGCATGAGACAATCGAACTGGAGATTTGTATCGAACCGGATCATCATGAAGCTGTCAGTTTCCACCTTATTCATCTCCGAAATTTCCGGTTATTCTAGGGATCCCCTGGTTTTCAGTCCATAACCCTTCTATCAACTGGGCATCAAGGACCATCACCTTTCCATCTGACTACTGTAAGAATAATTGTCATAAGGAACCCCCTGTTCTCCAACAAGTCCAAATCTCTGAGATTTCGCATGAGAAGGAAGAGAAACTACCACCTCAATATCAGCAGTTCTCTGATGTCTGCAGTAAGAAGAAAGCAGATCAATTACCTCCTCACCGTCCTTACGACTGTCCCATTGAATTGCTGCCAGGAGCAACCATTCCATTTGGACGGATTTACAATCTTTCCGAACCTGAATTGAAGGTATTAAGAAAGTTCCTGGATGAAAATTTAGAGAAAGGCTTTATTCGACCTTCCACATCTCCAGCTGGGGCACCCCTGTTCTTTGTTGAAAAGAAAGACTCCACTCTGCGGCCATGTATTGACTACAGAGAGATGAATAATATCACTGTCAAGAATCGCTACCCGCTACCCTTGATTCCTGAACTATTTGAGAGACTCCGTTCTGCGAAAATCTTTACGAAGCTGGATCTTAGAGGGGCTTACAACCTCATACGGATTCGCCCAGGAGATGAGTGGAAGACCGCCTTCAGAACGAGATATGGACATTTTGAATCTCTGGTTATGACCTTTGGTCTTAGCAATGCCCCAGCCACCTTTCAACATTTTATTAATGATGTATTTCGAGATTTCTTGGACCAATTCGTTGTGGCTTATCTCGATGACATTCTTATATTTTCAGACACCTTGGAAGAGCATCGCAGGCACGTCCAGTTAGTCTTGGAACGACTACAGGAGAACCATCTTTACATTAAACTTGAAAAATGTGAGTTTGAACAAACCAGTATCCAATTTCCAGGGGAGGAGTCCGAGGAGATAATTGCATTTCCCAGTGCCTTCTGGATAAGTGAAGAGTCTCCGCGAGCTCAAGAACACTGGATTTTGGCTGTGCAGCTGAAAGGAGACTCAGTAAACCAGGGAGGAGTCCCGAGGAGATAATTTGCATATTCCCAGTGCCTTCTGGGATAAGTGAAGAGTCTCCGCGAGCTCAAGGAACACTGGATTTTGGCTGTTGCAGCTGAAAGGAGGACATCAGTAAACCAGGGGAGGAGTCCCGAGGAGATAATTTGCATATTCCCAGTGCCTTCTGGGATAAGTGAAGAGTCTCCGCGAGCTCAAGGAACACTGGATTTTGGCTGTTGCAGCTGAAAGGAGGACATCAGTAAACCGCGCGCCGAGCGGCGCGCGAGTTTTGGCTTATATTTCAACCGCTTGATTATCTCTTGAACAATAAGAACATGGAAGAGGCCAGGAGCCATGTGGTAGCTGCATTTCTTGCTACATGTTCATAGACTTACCAGTGGAAAAGCCAAATTTCACATGCCACAAATGCAAGCTTGTGTCCCTGTTGGAGGAAAAGTTGCAAAATCTGGAAGAGAGGTTATCTACATTGAAGACCATTAAGGAAGGTGAAGAGTTCTTAGACAGAGCAGAATTATCTCTTCATGGTACAGAAAGAGAAGAAATTCGAAGTGCAACTGAAGAAACAGAGGAATGGAAGCATGTGACCCAGAGAAGCAGGAGGATCAGGAGGCAGTCAGCACCAATTCTGCTCAGAAACCAGTACCAGGCTCTTACACAGGAGAACGATGAAGAAATACATCAGGATAAGACTTTGCCCACAAAGAGTAACCTTGTACGCCCTCAGAGTCCTCCTGAATGGAGAAAGAAAAATGTTGTGAAGAAGAAACGGAGAGTTGTTGTCATGGGGGATTCCCTGTTGAGAGGAACAGAGGCTGCTATCTGCAGACCAGATATAACCTCAAGAGAAATGTGCTGTCTTCCAGGTGCAAAAATTAAAGATGTGTCTGACAGGATATCAGGACTCTTCAGACCTAAAGATGACTACCCATTCCTGCTAATACATGTGGGGACAAATGACACCACAAGAAGTGACCTGGAAACCATCTGCAGTGACTTTGAAAACTTAGGTAAGAAAGTGAAAGAACTGGGAGCGCAGGTGGTCTTCTCCTCCATCCTTCCAGTGGATGGCCATGGAACAAGGAGGTGGAATAAGATTCTGCAGGTGAACAACTGGCTACGTCGATGGTGCCGTCAGCAAGGATTTGGATTTCTGGATCACGGAGTGAATTACCTGTACGATGGACTACTTGCTAGAGATGGGGTGCACCTTACGAAGACTGGAAAACATGTATTTGGAAGTCGCCTTGCTACACTCATCAGGAGAGCTTTAAACTAGAACAATGTGGGAAGGGAAGCAAAACGCCAGCAAAAGCCATACACCTGACAAATGCTATTGAGAACTCTGCTATTAGAAGTGAAGGGGAAGAACAAAGACAAAAAAATCTACATAATAAAAATATTGAAGAAAGACAAACCAATCACAAACTAAAGTGTTTCTATACGAATGCACAAAGCATGGGCAACAAACAAGGAGAACTGGAGCTACTAACGCAGGAGAAGAAATATGATGTCATTGGAATCACTGAGACTTGGTGGGACGATACACATGATTGGAATACAAGGCTAGAAGGTTACAACTTATTTGCAAGAAACAGACTTGATAAACGAGGAGGAGGTGTTGCATTGTATGTTAGAAAAGCGTATATCTGCACAGAGATTGAAGCTTCAGAGACTGGGAGTTCTGTGGAAACTGTTTGGGTAAGAATACAAGGACAGAACAATGGAAAGGACACCATTGTAGGCATTTACTACAGGCGCCTGTGCAAGCTGAAGATATGGATGAAATCTTTATGCATCAAATGGCCAAGTTCTCCAAAAAATATGACATAGTGGTCATGGGAGATTTCAACTATCCAGACATTTGTTGGGAATCTCTCTCAGGCAAAACTAACAGGTCCAGGAAATTCTTATCCTCTCTTGCTGACAACTTTATCTTCCAAAAGTAATGGAGAAAACAAGGGGATCTGCTACCTTGGATCTAATCCTCATAAACAGGGAGGAAATGGTGGAGGAGGTAAGAGTGGCTGGGACCCTAGGAGGTAGTGACCATGCTATTTTAGAATTTTGGATAACAAGAGGAGGAAGACCTGTGAAGACTCAGACGTCAAGGTTAGATTTCAAAAAGGCAGATTTTAAGGAACTCAGAAAGAGAATTGGAGGGATCCAATGGCTGGATATCCTTAAGGACAAAAATGTCCAGGAAGGATGGAAAATCTTGAAAAATGAGATTCTCAAAGCACAATCGTTAACAATTCCGAAAAGAGGAAGAATGGGAAGCATTTAAGGAAACCAGGATGGATGAACATAGAACTTAAACACATGCTAAAAAGGAAGAAAGAAATGTTTATCAAATGGAAAGAGGGAGCATATCTAAAGAAGAATATAATGCCGTCTGCAGAACCTGCAGGGCACAAATCAGATTATCTAAAGCTGACAATGAATTAAGGCTTGCAAGTGACGTCAAAAGCAACAAAAAAGGATTTTGGGGATACGTCAAAAGTAAAAGAAAAGTCAAAGATGCTATAGGATTTTTACATGATGAAAATGATGAAATGGTAAGTCAGGATGTTGAGAAGGCTGAACTTTTAAATTCCTATTTTGCATCTGTTTTCTCTCAGAAAGGAAATGTAACACCAACTGATCTTCACTGTCCTATTAAAGGAATAGAAGAATCCAGGATATCTATAAACAGAAAGACAGTGAGGAAACACTTAGCTAACCTAAATGAATTCAAGTCTCCAGGTCCAGATGAATTACACCCCAGGGTACTGAAGGAGATAGCAGAAGAAATTCTTGAACCACTGTCCATAATCTTTGAAAATTCTTGGAGAACAGGAGAAGTCCCAGAAGACTGGAGAAGAGCAAATGTTGTTCCTATCTTCAAAACGGGAAGAAGGTGGACCCAGGGAACTACAGGCCGGTGAGTCTGACTTCTATACCAGGAAAGATCTTTGAACAAATTATTAAAGAACATGTATGCAAGTACCTGGATAAGAATGAAGTGATTAAACAGAGTCAGCATGGGTTTGTAACTAATAAGTTATGTCAAACTAACTTAATTTCCTTCTATGACAGAATCACTGACTGGGTGGATCAGGGAAATGCTGTAGATATAGTATATCTTGACTTCAGCAAAGCATTTGACAAAGTATCTCACACAATCCTTATTGAAAAAATGACTAAGTATGGAATGGACAAGGCAACTGTTAGGTGGATTCATAACTGGCTTAGTGATCGGACCCAAAGAGTGGTTGTAAATGGCTGCACATCCAGTTGGAAGAATGTCTCAAGTGGGGTACCACAAGGCTCTGTTTTGGGCCCTGTATTGTTCAACATCTTTATCAATGATTTAGATGAAGGAATTGAGGGTAAACTGATCAAATTTGCTGATGACACAAAGCTAGGAGGGGTAGCTAATACTAGAGAAGAGAGAGAGAGGATTCAAAAAGATATACATAAACTGGAGCAGTGGGCAGCAACTAACAGAATGGATTTTAACAGGGAAAAATGCAAAGTACTACATCTGGGCAATAAAAATGAAAAAAGCATATACAAAATGGGAGGAATAGGGCTAAGTAACAGCACATGTGAAAAAGACTTGGTATACTAATTGATCACAGACTTAACATGAGTCAACAGTGTGATGCAGCAGCAAAAAAGGCAAATGCAATTCTAGGATGTATCAACAGAAGCATACAGTCTAGATCACGTGAGGTCATTATTGCCCTCTACTCCTCTTTGGTCAGACCTCATCTGGAATACTGTGTCCAGTTTTGGGCACCACATTTTAAAAAGGACATCAACAAACTGGAGCAAGTTCAGAGAAGAGCCACCAGAATGGTGACCGGTCTGCAAACCATGTCCTATGAGGAACGGTTGCAGGATTTGGGAATGTTTAGCTTGCAAAAAAGAAGACTGAGAGGAGACTTAATAGCTGTCTACAAATATCTCAAGGGCTGTCACATTGTAGAAGGATCATCTTTATTCTCATTTGCGCAAGGAAAGACTAGAAGCAATGGGATGAAACTGAATGGGAGGAGACACAGATTAGATATTAGAAAAAACTTTTTGACAGTTAGGGTGATCAATGAGTGGAACAGGCTGCCACAAGAGGTGGTGAGTTCTCCTTCAATGGAAGTCTTCAAACAGAGGCTGGATAGACATCTGTCTGGGATGATTTAGAGAATCCTGCTTTGAGCAGGGGGTTGGACCAGATGACCCAGGAGGTCCTTCCAACTCTTACCATTCTAGATTCTATGATTCATGATCCCAAAGGTCTGAGCATGGATCCGCAAATCATGCTGTAGTGGACTGGCCTGTTCCAAGAAATTTAAAAGACGTCCAGCGTTTCATAGGATTTGCAAATTTTTACCGAAAATTTATAAAGAACTTTTCACGGATCATACTACCAATTACTACACTAACAAAAAAGACCAAAGCATTTTTCTGATCTCCGGAGGCACAGGAGGCTTTTGACAAATTGAAAACTCTTTTTACGTCTGCTCCATTGTTAGTACACCCAAATCCTGAATTGCCATTTACTGTCGAAGTGGACGCCTCGGACTCTGCAGTGGGAGCCATTCTGTCTCAGCGAGTTGGGGACAAATGCAACTTCACCCATGTGCGTTTCTTTCCCACACCATGTCATCTGCAGAAAAGAACTACGACATCGGTAATAAAGAACTGTTAGCCATTAAAGTTGCCTTCTCCGAATGGAGACATCTTTTGGAAGGTGCCAATCACCCTGTGACTGTCCTCACGGACCACAAGAATCTTGAATTCCTCCGTACAGCAAAAAGATTGTCTGCAAGACAAGCACGATGGGCCTTATTTTTCTCAAGATTCAATTTTATAATTTCTTACCGGCCTGGTTCAAGAAATGGCAAGGCTGACGCCCTGTCCAGGATGTGTTCGGAACCTCAGGAGAGGTCTAGTAATGACGATACAATTCTAGGCCCTAAAAATTTTTTGGGAATATTGCACTCTAGAGGACTATGTAATAGAATTAAAGATGGATATCAAGAGGACTCTTTCCTTAACCATCCTTCGGAAGACGTCGATCTTTCATTCAAAGAGGGGTTTTGGATGCAGAAACACAAAATATATGTACCTGAATCTTCTCGCCTTGAAGTCCTCAAAAATGTCCATGATTCTAAACTGGCAGGACATCCTGGAGTTGCAAAAACACAAGACTTACTACTTCGTTTCTTTTGGTGGCCTAATTGTAGGAAGGACGTGAGGAAATATGTTTCAACCTGTTTAACATGCGCACGAAACAAGACCCCACGATCGTCTCCTTTAGGACTCTTGCAACCACTTCCAGTTCCATCCAGGCCTTGGGGATCTATTTCCATGGATTTTATTGTGGAACTACCCCCTTCCAAACAGATGACCGTCATCCTTGTCATAGTGGACCGACTCACAAAAATGGCCCACTTTATTCCAACTGAAGGAATTCCTACTGCTGAAAAAACTGCAGAACTGATAATCAAAGAGGTATTCAGGTTACATGGAATTCCTGACAGCGTGGTGTCTGACAGAGGCGTTCAGTTTACGTCAAAATTTTGGAAGAGTTTCTGTACAGCCTTGGGAGTCACGGTGAATCTTTCTACCGCTTTCCATCCTCAGTCCAATGGCCAGACGGAGAGAACGAACCAGACTTTGGAGCAATACCTCCGTTGCTTCATTTCCTATCTTCAGGATGACTGGGTGGACTATTTACCAACAGCAGAGTTTTCCTACAACAACTCCATACATAGCGCTACATCTCAAACCCCATTTTTTGCTAATTATGGAGTACATCCAGTATTTATCCCTAATCTGCCAGTGAACACTCCCATTCCTGCTGTAAATGACAGGCTTGCAAAATTACAGGAATCCCAGAAGGAATTATCAGAGATATTACTCAAGACCCAGGAAGTATATAAGGATGCAGCAGATAAACATCGGAGAGTGCCCCCTGCTCTTCAGGTTGGAGACAAAGTTTGGCTGTCCACTAAAAACCTTAAGACACATGTGCCATCCTCCAAATTGGGTCAGAAATTCATTGGACCTTTTCAAATTTCTGCAAAAATTAACCAGGTTGCTTTTCGTTTGGAAACTTCCCAACAATCTAAAGATTCATCCAGTGTTTCACATATCCTTGCTCAAACCCTTCTGTGAAAACCCGTTTCCAGGAAGAATTCAGCACCTCCTCCACCAGAAAGGATCCGTGGTGAAGAAGAATACATTGTGGATAAGATTCTGGACTCCCGAAAATTCAGAGGTAAACTGCAGTATCTGGTGCAGTGGAAGGGTTACAGACCAGAGGAAAATTCATGGGAACCAAGGGACAACGTCCATGCTCCTAGACTAACAAGAGCCTTTCATCAGAGGTACCCGGATAAGCCAGCTCCTGAGATGTCCAGAGGCCATCCTGGAAGGAGGGGATACTGTCAGGAGTCGAACCCAGTACCTCTTGTCCACTGGCCAGCAGCTCTACCATCTGAGCTATTCTGCTGGCTGCAAAGTTCCTTGCTGAACCCAGATACCATTGACTGTTCTTCCTGATTGGCTACACCTAGTGCTCACTTTTGATTGGGCCTCTGATTGCCAATTACACACCCTATAAAACCGGCCCTGTGGGTGTGTCATTGTGAGATTATTGAGCTCCAAGCCTTTAGTCAAGCGTTTCCTGCTGATCCATTGCTACAAACACTGCTCTCCTGTGAACCGACCTCGGCCTGCCTTCTGACTACGCTCTCTGCCTGATCCATTGCTGCAAACACTGCTCTCCTGTGAACCGACCTCGGCCTGCCTTCTGAAATACGCTCTCCGCCTGATCCATTGCTACAAACACTGCTCTCCTGTGTACCGACCTCCGGCTGCCACCTGACTACGTTATCTGCCTGCTCCTCTGTTACCGAACTGCCTTTTCCTGTGTACCGACCTCCGCTGCCACCTGACTACGTTATCCGCCTGATCCATTGCTACAAACACTGCTCTCCTGTGTACCGACCTCCGGCTGCCATCTGACTACGCTACCTGCCTCTGCTTCCCCCAGTGTTTGCAGTAACATCGGCTCCAACCCAGACGGGATCTTGACAGTATGTGGGGACTTATACTGTATCTGGGGAGATATGTGGGTGTTCATACTGTAAAATGGAGAGCTATGTAGGGGTTTAAAACTGTATATGGGGAGCTATGCAGGGGTTCCTCCTGTATATACAGATGTTTTGTGGGGATGCATACTGCATATAGGAAACTATGTGGAGGTTCACACTGTATATAATGAGCTATGTGGGGGCTCATACTGAGTCTAAGTAACTATGTGGGGGCACATACTGTTTCTAGGGAGTTGTGGGAGCTCATACTATATCTAGGAAGCTAGTGATGGCTTATACTGTATCTAAGGATCTATGGGGGGCTCATACTGCATAGAGGGGGCTGTGTGTGGCTTCAAACTGTATATAAGGGGGATGTTTTGGGCTCATACAGGGTAGGAGGATGTCAGAATACCTAATTCTGCTCAATATTAGTAATTGAATTATAATAGTAATCTAAAATAATTCTTAGGGTTTAAAATCATTGTTAATAATTACATTGAGCAGAATTAAATATAGGTTTC
>JARQOD010000004.1:504510467-504531038 GCA_033576555.1 Oophaga sylvatica
TTTGCTAATATTTATGCGCCCAATGTTCGCACAGTCGACTGGTTACTATCTACTTCTAAGTCTTTTACAGCAATTTATGTCGGGGCTAGTGGTACTGGGTGGAGACTTTAACCTCACTATGGAGCCTCTCGTGGACTCCTCCACGGGCCGCTCCGCCATCTCTTTTCGGAATCTCAGAAGACTTAAACTGCTATTGGCGGAGCTGTCCTTGGTGACGCCTGGAGAGTCCTCCATCCTGACACTAAGGATTATACGTTTTATTCGACGCCGCATCGCTCATACCAAAGACTTGATTACCTTTTTCTTTTCCCGACGCCACCTGGGGTGTTATTCTACGGCGGATATTGGATCCATGACAGTATCGGACCATGCGCCTGTATCCTTAACACTGGCCTTACCTGGGGTGGGTGGTCTCGGATACACCTGGCGACTCAATGAGACACTGTTGGACGTTCAAGATAATTATAAATGCCATTGAAATACCCCTTCAGGATTTCTTCCATAGAAATTACACTCCAGCATGCCAATCCCTATCGTCTGGGAAACTCACAAATCTTTTGTCAGGGGTGAATTCATCTCACTGCCTCTTGACTTAAAAAATCTAGGGAGAAAAAAAACCAAGCCTTGTTCCTTCAAATTTGCAAATTGGAGACGCTCCACAAGCGATCTCTGTGCCAACAACACCTCTCCGATCTCCTGTCCTTGCGTATGGCCCTTAAATCCCTCCTAAACCTAAAAATTGCGAAAAATTTCTTACACGCGAAACACCGTCTTTATGCTTCAGGTGACAGAGGTGGGAAACTTATGTCCGCCTACGTCAAAGAAACGTCTCCGCGTACATTCATCGCTGAGTTGAGATGCCCCTCGGGTCCCACACACCGAGACGGCGCAAATCGCGCAAGATTTTCATCAATATTACACCGCCTTGTATAACTTACATAACCCCATGTATGAATCTGCCCCCACTGCAGACCCCCATCCTGCTATTGTGGACTTTGTCTCCTCCCTGGAACCTCCCTAAATTGAAACCTTCCCATCACGCGGAATTGTTATCTCCAATTGCGGTGGAGGAAGCTCTGAAGTCTACTCCATCGGGAAAAATCTCCTGGCCCAGATGGTCTGACAATACTTTACTACAAAAAGTTTTAAAGCTACCCTTCTCCACACCTCACCCGACTTTTTAAAGCCTTGATGACTGGCTCCTCCTTTCCCCCAATCCCTTTCTGCGGATATAGCTTTAATCCATAAGGAAGACAAAGATCCAGCACAGTGTAGTAGTTATCGGCCAATATCTCTTCTTAACTGTGATTTGAAGCTCTGGGCGAAGGTCCTGGCGAACCGGGTGTCTCGCTTGGTCCCCCTCCTGGTGCAGAGCGATCAGACTGGGTTTGTACTGGGTAGGGAGGGGAGGGAAAACTCCACAAAGATCTTACACCTAATCCATGGAGCAGTTTCCCGAAAAACGCCTTTGTTGTTGTTAAGTACTGATGCCGAAAAGGCGTTTGACCGCATAGATTGGTCTTACATGAAGTCGGTCCTACGCCTATTTAATTTTCCCGATCGCTTTATAGACTCCATTTTTACACTTTACACCTCGCCCACTGCCAGGGTCAAGGTGAACAATTCTTTTTCGGCTCCATTCTCTATATCCAATGGAACCCGCCAGGGCTGCCCCTTGTCCCCCAGTCTGTTCGCTCTGTGCCTGGAACCTTTGTAACAGGCTTTTCGTACACACCCAGACATCCGAGGCGCGTCCACGCCTAAAGGCGAGGCCCTCGTGTCCGCATACGCTGATGACATCATGCTTAGTATCACTAACCCGGAGACTGCTATACCCGCTGTGCTGGATCTTTTTCACCATTTTGGTACTCTTTCAAACTTCAAAATCAATTATAATAAATCGGTCGCGTTTGCTATCGGCTTCCCCAGGGACACTCTAACCCGCCTCCAACGAATGTCACCGTTCACCTGGAAGACAGACCATGTAAAATATTTAGGCATTCTTATTCCGAGGGATATTTCTCGCCTCTACGCTCTGAACCACCTACGCCTACTCTCCTCGGTTAGGACACAGCTCCAGCGTCTACGAATACCGTTCATGTCTTGGTTGGGCCGAAAAAATTATCTGTCCACATATATAGTCCCAAAATTCCTCTACTTATTCCAGGCAGCTCCTATATTCCTTCCCAATTCCTTTTTTCGTGCCTTACACGTTCTGTTCTCACGGTTCCTATGGAACCAACGTCCGGCTCGTATCACTTTCTCGACTTTGACTCTGCCCACAGATGCAGGTGGAGTGGGTATGCCCGACCTGAAGAACTATTACTTCGCTTGCCATCTTCGTCGTTGGGTGGAGATAAACAGCTGGAACAAAAGGTCTTTCTTGTCCTCCCTCGCTCTTCTTTCGCCTCGGAGGCACTTGAGTTATGGGGTGTGCATACTCAGATCCCTCGTACACGCGGCTTCTCCCCTCTCCTGAAGGGTTTGCTCCACACATGCCTGAACTGTCTACATCATGACACTATGAGTAAGTTCCCCTCTCCGCTCATGCCTGTACGCTTACTCCCTTTGTTGACCTGCTCGGATGAGGGTTTTTGGACTTTTCAGGGTTTTGTGGAGCAAACTGGTAACGCCCCTCAATTCCTTTTTTGCTGGAGGCAATGTCCCTTCGGCGGAGGGCCTGTCATCCATCCTCGGACCTACACACGCCAACTTTTTATCGCTAGCACATGTACATCATGTCTGTCAGACCTTTATGGAGCAACATCGTCCCTTGCGGGCTGCCTCCAACTTGGAGCGGCTGTTGCTGGCACAGAGTCCTGTCAAAGGCGTGATCTCCACCATTTACAAATGGCTTATGTCTCTTCGCCATGATACTGAGCCTACTTACCTTGCTGCCTGGGAACGGGAACTGGGGCACCCATTGTCCCTACTAGTCGCCAGGTGTATTAAAAGACACGCACTGGGATTTTCTAGGTGCGTTCGCATTAAAGAGAATTCTTATAAACTGATTGCCAGGTGGCACCGAACCCCGTCCTTCCTATTTCGCCATGGCTTGCAGACCTCTGACATCTGCTGGAGATGTGGGGCGGGTTCAGGAACTTATGCTCACATCTGGTGGGATTGTCCCCTCATTGTGCCCTTCTGGAATGCGATACGACAAAAAATCAAAGATATCTGCCTTCTGCCTTGTGATTTACCCAGGGACTCAGTCCTTTTTTGGGTGCCGGCGATGGGTTATAACCCCATTAAGCACAAACTGGCGACCTTTATGTTGACGGCTGCCAAACTTCTAGTGCCTAAGCATTGGCTGTCTACTGTGGCGCCTTCTCTGGAGGAGTGGACTGTTGCTGTGGACCATATCAGGGACATGGAGGACCTGTCGGCATGGATCAACCATACCTGGGATAAATTCCAGACCATCTGGTCCCCGTGGATTGCCTTTCGTACCCCTTCGCCTACATAGTGTAAGTGACTCATTGGAGTGCTATTTTTGTATGTAAGATTCTCTGCCACGTGGTGTGCTGTGGGCGGAGACCGAGGGCGCCCCCCTCCCCTTCTTCCTTCCCCTTACCTTTAACCTTCTTCCTTTTTTCTTTGTCCAGTTATTTATTTTTCATTTAGGTTCATTTAATTCCCTTATTTTTCTTTATTTCCCCTTATATTTTCTGTGTCTTCTTGTTTTATTTTGTTCTTAGTTCTTTTTCTTGTAGAATGTTATTGGGGTTCGTTAGTCCAGGAACCCAATTTGTGTGCCAAATCTCACGCAATACTAGTAGTGATCCTCGATCACGCTGTTTCATTCATATATATTGTGCTCTGTTTTATTGGACATGACCTGATATGATGACGCTTGGCTTATATTATGTGACATGTTTTGTTACTGTTCATACCCTTGATATGTGTTATACATGTGTGTTAATAAATACATATTCAACAAAAAAATAAAAATAAAAGAAGGTCCAACTAAACGCAAACCGGATGGAATAGCATGCCGCTGCAAGATGCTGTGGTAGCCATGCTGGTTCAGTATGCCTTCAATTTTGAATAAATCCCCAACATTGTCACCAGCAAAGCACCCCCACACCATCACACCTCCTCCTCCATGCTTCACGGTGGGAACCAGGCATGTAGAGTCCATCCGTTCACCTTTTCTGCGTCGCACAATGACACGGTGGTTGGAACCAAAGATCTCAAATTTGGACTCATCAGACCAAAGCACAGATTTCCACTGGTCTAATGTCCATTCCTTGTGTTCTTTAGCCCAAACAAGTCTCTTCTGCTTGTTGCCTGTCCTTAGCAGTGGTTTTCTAGCAGCTATTTTACCATGAAGGCCTGCTGCACAAAGTCTCCTCTTAACAGTTGTTGTAGAGATGTGTCTGCTGCTAGATCTCTGTGTGGCATTGACCTGGTCTCTAATCTGAGCTGCAGTAAACCTGCGATTTCTGAGGCTGGTGACTCGGATAAACTTATCCTCAGAAGCAGAGGTGACTCTTGGTCTTCCTTTCCTGGGGCGGTCCTCATGTGAGCCAGTTTCTTTGTAGCACTTGATGGTTTTTGCAACTGCACTTGGGGACACTTTCAAAGTTTTCCCAATTTTTCGGACTGACTGACCTTTATTTCTTAAAGTAATGATGGCCACTCTTTTTTCTTTACTTAGCTGCTTTTTTCTTGCCATAATACAAATTCTAACAGTCTATTCAGTAGGACTATCAGCTGTTTATCCACCAGACTTCTGCACAACACAACTGATGGTCCCAACCCCATTTATAAGGCCAGAAATCTCACTTATTAAACCTGACAGGGCACACCTGTGAAGTGAAAACCATTTCCGGTGACTACTTCTTGAAGTTCATCAAGAGAATGCCAAGAGTGTGCAAAGCAGTCATCAAAGCAAAAGGTGGCTACTTTGAAGAACCTAGAATATAAGACATAATTTCAGTTGTTACGCACTTTTTTGTTAAGTATATAATTCCACATGTGTTAATTCATAGTTTTGATGCCTTCAGTGTGAATGTACAATTTTCATAGTCATGAAAATACAGAAAAATGTTTAAATGAGAAGGTGTGTCCAAACTTTTGGTCTGTACTGTATATACTAGGTAAGAATTGGAAGGGTAGCCATACCAGAGGGTCAAAGAGGAGAAGATCGCCAGGCTGGGACACATATTCTCCTATGGGGAACTACAGACACAGAGGCACACCAAGCGTCGTGTGGCCCACATCAAATGAACTTTGACAATAGTTCTGAGGAGTTGTAGCCACACACCTCAGCATGTGAAGTCCTGACACAAAGGGAAGATGGAGGTTCCCTTAGTGATTTGCTGGTCTAGTATATCATGTAGCAGAAGCAATGTACCGTCATGTGTAATCGTGAAGATCCTGCCTCTGGATCATGCAGAAGATGTGTTCTTTTAGTGTGGTGAAAAATATACTTTTCAGTAGTTTGTTCAGTAAAGAAAAGTTTATTTTTGGACTTTGTTCTCTCTTATTCATCTTTACTTCATTAAGTCCTGACCTACCATGTCAAGTGGCAGCATGCGCATGTGATCGCAGTGGTGTATCGCTAGGTTAGCAGCACACACACACACCCAGCCAGGATCCTCATTTTCCTGTAATGTTGTGGGGAGCAAATGCGACGCTTGGCTACGGCAGTCCGCCCATTACACATGGACTAAAAATAGATGAAAATTGTATACACTAATGATAAAAATGGTCCGTTTTTTCTAACTCTCATCTGCAAAGAAAAAACAGAAAACTAAGTTAGGCCTTAGGCTCAGTCAGCTCCTAAAAGCATTGATAAACGCGGCTTCCTCAATTTACGTGTTTTGCACTAAATATTTTAATCTATAACGTTACATTATTTTGCTGCTATTCATCTAATTCTGCGATTTACATTTTTTTTTGTAAGGGTAAAAAAAGTGAAACTCTCACACAGACTGAACCAATATATTTGTGAGCCGTCCGCCAGGGCCGTGGGGTACTCGGCACCGAGCCCGTTGATTTCTATGGGGAATGTCACGGGTAGCACAGCTCGGTCCGTTGCCCTGGGGGCTCACTGAAAGTGGGGGATATTTAGAGGTGACTTGAATGATGATTTGGGGATTCGTGACGCCACTTGTGGTATCTGGTCAGGATGACCAGCGCTGCTATGCAGATCCACTGGAGGGTTAATGTTGTGCAGCTAGGTGTTAAGCCTTCCACAAGTAAGGCTGAGTTTTCCTCCAGGGCAGATAGATGTGTAGGGATGCAGGACAGATGTAGCAGAGTGGAGTATGCGACGGAGTAGTAATGCAGGACAGACGGGGACCCGGCAGTCAGGGGCAATAAGGGAGACACACACATAAGTCGCTTTGGTACCTTTACTGAAGATGTTGCAGTCACTTCCCCGGAGCGCTGTAGGGTGAAGGGTACACATCCAGATTCCTCCACTTGGTAGGTGTGTGGCCTCCTGTCCTCTGCCTTTATGTGATAAAGTCCTGACCTGCTTGTAGCTAGGTCTAACTTGGTCTCCGTCTTGCACCTTGCTGATCTTGTGAATGGACCTTCTCTTGAAGCACACAGTCTCTATTTGCCGTGCACGGCTAGACTCCGTCCTCCTGATCCTGCTACGTATCAGCTCTGTGGTACTCCTGGGACTTGTAGTCCTCCAGGAACTCTGGTGTTCTCCTAATGGGTCGTGGAGATCCCTATAGGCTCGGACCCCGGTGTCCGGTGGTACTTGCTGAGATGAGCTATTAAGGCTCCACTGTCTCTAAACTTCCACTCGCCTTCGGCCTACCTGGATCCTCACACGATCACACACACTGGCAATTGGTGGGCTGCCTCTTCGCCGCTCTCTAAGCGTCGGCACGCTTTCTACTGAGCTACACTCCTAGATTCAGCTCTGACTAGGCTGGAGCAATCTCTCTGTATCACCCTCTACTAGACTCCACTTACTTGGAACTGAATAGCTCTACAGCCTCTCTGAGGTACTGAGGTACTGAGCTGCACTGAGCTGCACTGAGCTGCTCTGAGCAGACTGAGCTCTCTGAGCAGACTGAGCTAAACTGAAACTAAACTTTTTATATGTCTAACACAGCTCCCTCTGGTGGTCTTTAGGGAATAAATGGACGTGTGTGCATGTGCATAATGACCTCTAGTGGTATCTTCTTTCAGTGCACCCTTCTGGAAGATATGGATCCAGTCGCAGCTGGGCTCCACATTTGCATTTTTTTTCCATTATAGAAGAAATCTATACGAACAGATCAGTTGTGACCTCAAATTTTCAAGCCATTAAAATATCAGCACAGAACAAAAGATGAATATAAATATTTGTGCACTAGAGGGAGCACTGATAAAATCCTGAATGTGAAAGTCGGTCTACAGAAAAGCTTATTTTGGTTTCTAAAAAGTTATACACATGATGATCTGATGCTATTCTTGTTTTAGAAAATACTTGCATTCTCCATAAAATAATGATTCTGGAGCGTTTGTATTACAATTTTATAATGTACCATTACTCTATTATTCATAGGCGGATTATCAGGCTGGGGTCACACTTGCGAGAAACTCGCACAAGTCTCTCGCCTCAATACCCGGCACTGCCGCCGACACTCGGGACCGGAGTGTGCGGCTGCATGTATTTCTATGCAGCTGAACGCTCTGGTCCGAGTGCTAGCGGCAGTGCCGGGTATTGAGGCGAGAGACTCGTGCGAGTTTCTCGCAAGTGTGACCCCGGTCTAATGAGAGTAATCTGGATTACCAACTCCAAGGGGCCCATGGCCAGATTGCCCCCATTAGAATTCTTGTGCTCCACCTTAGGCAGGCACTAACCTTCGGGCAAGGAGCTTTCCTGGCACTGTGCTGCCGGCATTGCAGGATGTCAGTGAAGTTTCAGAGGAGCTCCCGTCACCTCTTTTGACACGCGCCTACGAGATGCCGGCACCAGAACGATGACAATGCGCATGTACGTAAAAGCTTTTTCTTTAAATATGTGTATGGGATGTATGCCTGCATATAGGAGGCTATAAGTGGACTCATGTTGTATATAGGAGGCTATGGGGGTTCATACTGTATATGTGGAGCTATGTAGGGGTTCATACTGTATTTGGGGAGATATGTAGGGTTCATACTGTATATGGGGAGCTATGTAGGGGTACATACTGTATATAGAAGGCTATGTTTGGGCTCACACTGTACATAGGGAGCTATGTGAGGGCTTATCCTCTATATGAAAAGGCTATTTGGGGTCTCACACTGTCTATCAGAAGCTATGTGAGGGTTCACATTGTATCTAGGGAGATATGTGGGGATTCATACTGTATATAGGGCGCTATGTACTGTATTTAGGGAGGCTTTGTGAGGGTTTATACTGTATCTTGGGAGGGTATGTGGGGACTTATACTGTATCTGGGGAGATATGTGGGTGTTCATACTGTATATGGAGAGCTATGTAGGGGTTTATACTGTATATGGGGAGCTATGCAGGGGTTCCTCCTGTATATACAGAGGTTTTGTGGGGATGCATACTGCATATAGGAAACTATGTGGAGGTTCACACTGTATATAATGAGCTATGTGGGGGCTCATACTGAGTCTAAGTAACTATGTGGGGGCACATACTGTTTCTAGGGAGTTGTGGGAGCTCATACTATATCTAGGAAGCTATGTGATGGCTTATACTGTATCTAAGGAGCTATGTGGGGGCTCATACTGCATAGAGGGGGCTGTGTGTGGCTTCAAACTGTATATAAGGGGCAGTGTATGGGTTCATACTAGGGTAGGAGGATGTCAGAATACCTAATTCTGCTCAATATTAAGTAATTGAATTAATAATAGTAATCTAAAATAATTCTTAGTGTTAATATCATATGTTAATAATTACATTGAGCAGAATTAATTATAGCCTACTGGTTTGGTCCTGTACAACAGTCACGGTCTCTTATGTGGCCCCTCGGGAAAATTAATCACCAACCCCTGCGCTGTACATAAGGGGAAAAATTTACACAACGCACATAATGCCCCGCAATCTCTTTCTTTTGCATTTACTGATGTGCATCAGAGAGCTTGTGTGTTAATTACATGACTTATCACATGATCTTTCAAAAGGGGTGGTCATGTGACATTATTTTTTTGTTTATTTTTTACACCATTTCTCGAGCGGTATAAGTGATTAGACAAATTTATTCTTTGGGTCGGTGCGATTCCAGCAATGCCAGATTTATATCGGGGTTTTCGGTTTGCCTGCTGTCACACACTAAAAGACACTTTTTTTTAAAAAACGTATTTGTGTATCACCACATTTTGAGAGCTATCATTTTTCAATATTTAGGCCGACAGAGTCATGTGAGGGCTTATTTTTTTGCAGGATGAGTTTACATTTTTAATGGTACCATTTTCAGGCTCATTACATTTTTTGATCGCTTTCTATTCTAATTTTTGGAAGACAGAATAAACAAAAAAAACAACAATTCAGGAACTTTTTTTAAAATTTTTTTATGCTGTTCCGCATATGGTAAAATTGATAAAGCAGCTTTAATCCTCAAGTCAGTACAATTACAGGGGTTGTTTTGACTCTTTTACACAATAAATTCTTTTTATTTTTTTGGCTGATGGAGCTGTTTGGCAACTTGTTTTTTGTGGGACAAGATGAAATTTTCAGCTTATAGATTGTAAGCTTGCGATCAGGGCCCTCATTCCTCTTGGTATCTGTTTTGATCTATGTTTTTATTGCTATGCTGTAATGTCTATTGTCTGTAGAAGTTCCCTCTATAATGTAAAGTGCTGTAGAATATGTTGGCGCTATAGAAATAAAATTATTATTATTATTATTAGTGTAACGGGGTCTGCTGTGCTGTAGTACCTCTTACATTACCACCCGTGTTTCAGGAGGTCCACTCTGCTTTTCCTGTATTCTGAATGAAGGACGCTGGCTCAAAAGGCTTTGTTACATTGGAACATATAAAAGATCACTGCTTCTCCACGTATTTCCAATGGTTGGTTTGATAGAGAATGTAAAGCCGTTCGGAAGACCCTGAGAACAGCCTCAAACAAGAAACACAGAGACCCCAACCACTCGGGTCTGAGGGAAGCCTATGAAACCATACAAAGGCAGTACAAAACCATCCTCAGGAGGAAGAAGCAGAGTTACATCTCTACCAAGCTTAACCAACTCCAAAATGCTCTTCAAGACAATTCCTTCTGGGAACTATGGAACCACATGGGCACAAAAGACAAGAAAAACAACATCCATATCCAAAATGGCAACATCTGGCTCCAGTACTTCAGAGACCTCTATAAAGACATCCCAAAGGAAGAACTAAACCAAGAACAGGAAAGCATAATGGCAAAATTAAAAGCAATGGAGGAAAAAGTAAAAAATTTCCATAACCCCGTGGATACACCTATTACATTACAGGAAGTAGCAGAGAGAATCTCTTCCATAAGATGTAGAAAAGCCGGTGGCCTGGATGGAATCCTACCAGAAATGCTGAAGTACAGCCCACCAGAAATACAGGCTGCAGTGGTTAAACTCTTCAATATTGTGCTAAGTGCTGGCTACTTCCCTCGTACCTGGAACCAAGGCCTCATCACACCCATCCACAAGAATGGGGACAGGTATGACCCAGCCAACTACAGAGGCATATGTGTCAGCAGCAACCTGGGGAAACTGTTCAACAGCATCCTGAACAAGAGGATCCTCAGTTTCCTCACCGAACATAATGTCCTCAGCAAGAGCCAAGCAGGGTTCATGCCAAACCACCGCACCACTGACCACATCTATACCCTGCACATCCTCATTCAGAGACACATCCACAATACAAAGAACGGGAAGATATACGCATGTTTCGTGTACTTTAAAAAGGCCTTCGATTCGGTGTGGCACCCGGGCTTATTCCTGAAACTGCTGGAGAGCGGAATAGGAGGAAAGACCTACGATGTTATCAAAAGCTCCTACACCGAGAACCTCTGCAGTGTGAGTGTGAACGGTAAAAGAACAGCTTATTTCCAACAGAGCCGTGGAGTCAGACAAGGCTGCAGCCTAAGTCCAATGCTCTTCAACATTTACATCAACGAGCTGGCTACCGCTCTGGAATCTTCCACAGCACCAGGTCCCACCCTCCACGACACCCAGGTGAAATTCCTGCTGTATGCAGATGACCTGCTGCTTCTGTCACCAACCGAGAAAGGCCTCCAAGACAACCTAAAAATCTTAGAGAAATTCAGCTCCATCTGGGCACTACCGGTCAACCTAAAGAAAACCAACATCATGGTGTTCCAGAGGAGAAAGAGAAAATTAGACCAGCACCGTTCATTTGTCCTCAACAACTGCGCCCTTACAGGAACAGACAAATATACCTACCTGGGCCTAGAGATTCATTGGTCAGGGAACTTCAAACAAGCCATAGAGACCCTGAAAGACAAGGCCTGTAAAACCTTCTATGGCATCCGAAGGAAACTCTACCATCTGAAGCCACCAGTGAGGGTCTGGTTAAAAATCTTCGACTCTGTCATCGCCCCAATCCTCCTGTATGGCAGTGAAGTCTGGGGTCCTCACACCTACCCAGACTGGTTAAGGTGGGATTCCAGCCCAACAGAAATATTCCACCTGGAATTCTGTAAGCACCTTCTCCAAATCCATCGGAGCACCTCCAACAGTGCCTGCCGGGCCGAGCTGGGCAGATTCCCTCTACACCTAACGGTTCTAAAGAGGGCACTGTCATTCCAGGCTCACCTACATAGGAGCAATCCAAGCTCCCATCACCATAAAGCCCTGACACACGTAGGTGAAACAGAAAAACTAGGACCCTCGGAACAGCTCACCCAAACCCAACCTGACCAGAACACCAATCACAACAACCTGACAAAAGCCGAAATCAGGAAGATGGTAGACGAAGGCCAGGAGAGGTATGTCAGTGACTGAAAGAACGACATCATCAGCTCCCAGAAACTGACCATGTACCGGAGTCTACAGAGAGACTACAGACTGGCCCCATACCTGGAGAAACTCCCGGACCCCAGAGACCGCAAGATCCTGAGCCGGTATAGACTCAGTACCCACAGTCTGGCCATCGAATCCGGCCGACACAGGCAGAGCTACAAGCCCAGGGAGGAAAGACTATGCCAACACTGTGACCAGGAGGCCATAGAGGACGAAACCCACTTCCTGCTACACTGCTCCAAATACTCAGCAGTGAGGGACACTCACTTCAGGAGACTCTCACATCTCTTCCCGAATTTCATCACCATGAAGGAGGAAGAGAAAACATATATCTTGCTGGGGGAAGAAGAGAGAGCAGCGCAGATAGCAGCGCGGTATGTGAGCGAATGTCATAGACTGCGAGAAAGAGAACTATGATATGCCATGGACTTCCATAGCCCCCACCCTGGATCTGCTCCATCACCCCTCCCTATGCCATGGACTTCCATAGCCCCTACCCTAGATCTGCCCCTACCCAACATCCCTATCCCTATTCCCTTTTGTACACTTGCTTTGGCAAAACTAATGTGTATTTAGTCCTGCCAATAAAGCTTCTTTGAATCTTGAACCTTTTACTCACAGGTCTCAGAATATATACACATATAGAGGACAGGACAATCAATATGAGGCAGGCCAGTAGATAACAGGCTTCAATTAAGACACCAGACGTATATTACAATAGCTGCAGGTGGCCGGTGCCCCCCCCCCCCCCCCCCGATCATTTACAGTGGGATTTACAAAGGTGGGGGAGGTCAGAAGTGGGATATCTAGTTTACCTCTGCCCAGGTGTCGCAGCCGGTCGGCTGATGCATTAGGGACATGCGTCTCACATTGCACCTATCATACATGCATATCATTTTCTGGGTGTTGGGGGGTTCTGTTACAATTAGCTATACTGGTTTTATTTACATTTGTCTTTTTGATCGCTTTTTATTTTTGTTTGGCGGTAGATGTTTTTTAGTATTTTTTTTACGGTGTTCACTAAAGGAGTTATCTATTGGGACAGTTTTATAGGTTGGGTAGTTTTGGACACGTCGATACCAAATATGTGTACTATTGTTTTTTTCATAATGATATTAATTTATGGGTACAATATATATATATATATTATATATATATATACATATATATAATATATATATTATTATTTTGTGATTTTTAAAAAATATATATTTACAACTTATTTTTAATTTTCATTCCCCTGGCTGGTCTTCCCTCTGCACTTAAGCTTGCTACACAGTTCTTCAAGCATGTATTTAATCTCCACGGTCTTCCTCTCTACATAGTATCTGATCATGGAGTCCAGTTCACTTTGAAGTTTTGGAGAGCCCTGTGCAAGTTACTGAATGTCCAGCTGGCCTTGTCCTCAGCGTACCATACGCAGACCAATGGGCAAGTGGAATGGGTTATTCAGATTCCCGAGAGCTAGCTTGGCCATTGTACCCAACAGGACAACTGGGTACAACTACTGTCTGTTAAGGGTCTGCAACTGAGGAATACAGATGGGGAGAAACTGACCCTACACTAGGACTAGACTCAATCCCTATGATGGAGCAGGCGACCTATTCATTGCAAATAGACCCACCGACGAACCTTGTGTAGACTCAAGCGAAGACCTAAAGAAGGGGGGAAGGGAATCCCTGAAAGACCTAGGGACTGGGAACAAAAACAGGTGACCTCCTAGCAGGGAAATAGAGGAAACTGCAGAAACGAAAGGAAAAACAAAATGACTAAGCAAGCAGAACTAGAGTTCCCAGAACTGCACAAAGTTAAATACATAAAGTTATCAAAGCACCAAGCCAGAACTCTAGCGGATTAACACTGATGTCCAACAAGTACTGGGAGGCAGTTGCCGGGTAATAAAGGGTGATACAATCTCCTGACCAACGACAAGCCCAGCACCAGGGGAAAAAGACCAGCAGCCAGAAAACCACAACAAGATGGTGGATAGTCAAACTAAATAGATTCTAACACTCTCCTGTGTGAAGTTTTCCTTGAAAAACCACATTGAGGAGTCTTCCGGAGCATTTTCATTCTTTGTGGTATACTCCCAGCATCCTTAAGTGCTCTCTTCTATGTCTGCTTTCTCCGGGATACCAACAGCTGATGCCTCATATGGTGACTTTCCCCAGATCTGGCAGCAGACACAGGCTCCCTTCCTTAAGGCCATGTCTCTGATGAAAACTCATGTGGACAAGAAGAAAGGTTTGCTGCCTCAGTATCATCCTGGATATAAAGTCTGCTGTAATCCTGGAATATTTGCCTAAAGATGCCTTTGTAGAAATTCAACCCCCAGTACCTCGGTCTGTAAAAAATCCTTAGGCAACGTACGCAATCTGGTAATCTACCGTCTTCAGCTCCCTGCAAATCTATGGATCCTAAACACCTTTCATGTCTCACTTTAGAAGTCGATGGTATTAAATCACTTCTCGAAATTCCATGTTACTTCTGCTACTGCTGTTCCTGAGGATGCCTTAGACTTCTTCCAGGTTAAGGACATCCTGGATACTAAAAAGGTTCGGGGAAAGACAATCAATTTGGTGGACTGGAAGGACTTTTGACCTGAGGAGAGATCCTGGGAACCTACGTAGAATATCTGTGCCTATGTCATCTTGGAAAGGTTTCTCCATCGGTCTGGCCAAGAAAGGGGGGATGGTTCTTTCCCAGGCAACGGTCAGTGGTATTTTATTCAATTTACCCTCCATATATTTTTAGCTTAGGCTTTGTTAGGCTTTGTTCACATTGTTATATCTGTATTTCTATTCTGCTATACCACAAACTGAAATCTGAAAATAACAGAAGTGTCACATCCCTGAAATACAGGCACAAGCAGAGAGCGTTGTACCCTATTATATTAGGGTCCGTACAGTTTCTGCATGGTGCGCTATTTTGTCCTCATGTTTGGGACAAATTGATGATCACAGATGTAACCAGGTTACTATTTTTTTCTAATACCATAAATCCAGAAATGGAACGCACTGAAAAGGAAACAGAAACCAATATGAAAAGCAGCACAAATGAAAATGAGAAGTCATGAAATCATCACTCAGGCATCATTCAGACACCAGCTATTTTTCTGGTACTCCAAAAAAGGTCAAAGTTTCATCGGCACTTAGGATTCGATTTTCGTCAGTGTTTGGTCAGTTTGGTTACGTGTACATGACATATTTTTCAGGTGGGTTCTGCCTGGAAGTCGCCTGAAGATCGCAGAAATAACACTAAAAATAATCAACATGATGCACAGAAATGTCAAAATTACATGAGTCATAAACTTGTATGTGTAATTTTGGTACAATAGTTGGCTAAAAAATGGACATGTATCCATGATTATTTTGTGTACACAGTTACATGAATAGTTCCATAAACTTTAATGGGTATGTGTTCTATCCGTGAAAAACATGGACCTTTTCCTTATTAAAACAAATGTCAAAATGAGGCCTAAAAGTGATCTAGATTGAATGGAATTGATATAAATATGTAAGAACAAAGGACACTTTATTAAGCACATAGTTTACATAAAATCATTAAAACATGAAGGTGATGTGAATGTGAGTCGCACGGCCAGGGTTTGTGGGGTACTCGGCACCGAGCCCGTTCACTTCAATGGGGGATGTCACGGGTAGCACAGCTCGGTCCGTGGCCCTGGGCGCTCACTGAAAAGGGGGATATTTACGGGGAATTGTAGGTTTGTTGAAATGTTTGTGACGCCACCTGTGGTTCCTGGTCAGGGTGACCAGCGCTGCAGGGTAGATCCTCTGAGGGGTTGTTACTGGGCAGCAAGGTGTTAAGTCTCCCACAGGCAAGACTGATCCCTCAGGGTATATGGCGGTGTAGGGGTGCAGGATCAATAAGGCAGACACACACAAGAAACTCTCTTTCTGTACCTTTACTGATGGTAGCTGCAGGCACGTCCCGGGAAGCTGTCAGGGTGGAGGATGCACTTCCAGTAATCCCACTGAGTAGGTGTAGGGCCTTCCGTACTCCATATACACTGCTCAAAAGATTAAAGGGAACACTAAAATACCACATTCTAGATATCGCTGAATGAAATATTCCAGTTGCAAATCTTTATTCATTACACATAGTAGAAGGCGCTGAGAACAATAAAACATAAAAATGATCAATGTAAATCCAAATTAATATCCCATGGCGGTCAGGATTTGGAATAATACTCAAAATCAAAGTGGAAAATCAAATTACAGGCTGATCCAAGTTCAATGGAAACACCTCAAGACAAGAAAATGATGCTCAGTAGTGTCTGTGGCCTCCACGTGCCTGTATGACCTTGCTGCAATGTCTGGGCATGGTCCTGATGAGGCGGAACATGTTCTCCTGAAGGACCTCCTCCCAGAACTGGATTAAATAATCATTCAGCACCTGGAAAGTCTGTGGTGCAACGTGGCATTGGTGGATGGAACGAGACATGATGTCCCAGATGTGCTTGATTGGATTCAGGTCTGGGGAACAGGCAGTCCAGTCCATAGCATCAATGCTTTCATCATTCAGGAACTGTTGACACAATCCAGCCACATTAGGCCTAGCATTGTCATGCATCAGAAGGAACTCAGGGCCACTGCACCTGCATATGGTCTCACAGGGAGTCTGGGGATCTCATCTCGGTACCTAATGGCAGTCAGGGTACCTCTGGCACATGGAGGGCTGTGTGGCCCTCCAAAGAAATGCCTCTCCACACCATCACTGACCCACTGCCAAACCGATCATGCTGGAAGATGTTGCAGACAGCATAACGTTCTCCACGTCGTCTTCATACTCTGTCATGTGCCTTCTGGGATAAGTGAAGAGTCTCCGCGAGCTCAAGGAACACTGGATTTTGGCTGTTGCAGCTGAGAGGAGGACATCAGTAAACCAGGGGAGGAGTCCCAAGGAGATAATTTGCATATTCCCAGTGCCTTCTGGGATAAGTGAAGAGTCTCCGCGAGCTCAAGGAACACTGGATTTTGGCTGTTGCAGCTGAGAGGAGGACATCAGTAAACCAGGGGAGGAGTCCCGAGGAGATAATTTGCATATTCCCAGTGCCTTCTGGGATAAGTGAAGAGTCTCCGCGAGCTCAAGGAACACTGGATTTTGGCTGTTGCAGCTGAAAGGAGGACATCAGTAAACCATTTCACCGCTTGATTATCTCTTGAACAATAAGAACATGGAAGAGGCTAGGAGCCATGTGGTGACCTGCATTTCTTGCTACATGTTCATAGACTTACCAGTGGAAAAGCCAAACTTCACATGCCAGAAATGCAAGCTTGTGTCCCTGTTGGAGGAAAAGTTGCAAAATCTGGAAGAGAGGTTATCTACATTGAAGACCATTAAGGAAGGTGAAGAGTTCTTAGACAGAGCAGAATTATCTCTTCATGGTACAGAAAGAGAAGAAATTCGAAGTGCAACTGAAGAAACAGAGGAATGGAAGCATGTGACCCAGAGAAGCAGGAGGATCAGGAGGCAGTCAGCACCAATTCTGCTCAGGAACCAATACCAGGCTCTTACACAGGAGAACGATGAAGAAATACATCAGGATAAGACTTTGCCCACAAACAACCTTGTACGCCCTCAGAGTCCTCCTGAATGGAGAAAGAAAACTGTTGTAAAGAAGAAACGGAGAGTTGTTGTCATGGGCGATTCCCTGTTGAGAGGAACAGAGGCCGCTATCTGCAGACCGGATATAACCTCAAGAGAAATGTGCTGTCTTCCAGGTGCAAAAATTAAAGATGTGTCTGACAGGATATCAGGACTCTTCAGACCTAAAGATGACTACCCATTCCTGCTAATACATGTGGGGACAAATGACACCGCTAGAAACGACCTGGAAACCATCTGCAGTGACTTTGAAAACTTAGGTAAGAAAGTGAAAGAACTGGGAGCGCAGGTGGTCTTCTCTTCCATCCTCCCAGTGGATGGCCATGGAACAAGGAGGTGGAATAAGATTCTGCAGGTGAACAACTGGCTACGTCGATGGTGCCGTCAGCAAGGATTTGGATTTCTGGATCACGGAGTGAATTACCTATACGATGGACTACTTGCTAGAGATGGGGTGCACCTTACGAAGACTGGAAAACATGTATTTGGAAGTCGCCTTGCTACACTCATCAGGAGAGCTTTAAACTAGAACAATGTGGGAAGGGAAGCAAAACGCCAGCAAAAGCCATACACTTGACAAATACTATTGAGATTTCTGCTATTAGAAGTGAAGGGGAAGAACAAAGACAAAAAAATCTAAATAATAAAAATATTGAAGGAAGAGAAACCAATCACAAACTAAAGTGTTTCTATACGAATGCACAAAGCATGGGCAACAAACAAGGAGAACTGGAGCTACTAACGCAGGAGAAGAAATATGATGTCATTGGAATCACTGAGACTTGGTGGGACGATACACATGATTGGAATACAAGGCTAGAAGGATACAACTTATTTGCAAGAAACAGACTTGATAAACGAGGAGGAGGTGTTGCATTGTATGTTAGAAAAGCGTATATCTGCACAGAGATTGACGCTTCAGAGACTGGGAGTTCTGTGGAAACTGTTTGGGTAAGAATACAAGGACAGAACAATGGAAAGGACACCATTGTAGGCATTTACTACAGGCCGCCTGTGCAAGCTGAAGATATGGATGAACTCTTTATGCATCAAATGGCCAAGTTCTCCAAAAAATATGACATAGTGGTCATGGGAGATTTCAACTATCCAGACATTTGTTGGGAATCTCTCTCAGGCAAAACTAACAGGTCCAGGAAATTCTTATCCTCTCTTGCTGACAACTTTATCTTCCAAAAGGTAATGGAGAAAACAAGGGGATCTGCTACCTTGGATCTAATCCTCATAAACAAGGAGGAAATGGTGGAGGAGGTAAGAGTGGCTGGGACTCTAGGAGGTAGTGACCATGCTATTTTAGAATTTTGGATAACAAGAGGAGGAAGACCTGTGAAGACTCAGACGTCAAGGTTAGATTTCAGAAAGGCAGATTTTAAGGAACTCAGAAAGAGAATTGGAGGGATCCAATGGCTGGATATCCTTAAGGACAAAAATGTCCAGGAAGGATGGAAAATCTTGAAAAATGAGATTCTCAAAGCACAATCGTTAACAATTCCGAAAAGAGGGAAGAATGGGAAGCATTTAAGGAAACCAGGATGGATGAACATAGAACTTAAACACATGCTAAAAAGGAAGAAAGAAATGTTTATCAAATGGAAAGAGGGAGGCATATCTAAAGAAGAATATAATGCCGTCTGCAGAACCTGCAGGGCACAAATCAGATTATCTAAAGCTGACAATGAATTAAGGCTTGCAAGTGACGTCAAAAGCAACAAAAAGGATTTTGGGGATACGTCAAACGTAAAAGAAAAGTCAAAGATGCTATAGGATTTTTACAGGATGAAAATGATGAAATGGTAAGTCAGGATGTTGAGAAGGCTGAACTTTTAAATTCCTATTTTGCATCTGTTTTCTCTCAGAAAGGAAATGTAACATCAACTGATCTTCACTGTCCTATTAAAGGAATAGAAGAATCCAGGATATCTATAAACAGAAAGACAGTGAGGAAACACTTAGCTAACATAAATGAATTCAAGTCTCAAGGGTCCAGATGAATTACACCCCGGGGTACTGAAGGAGATAGCAGAAGAAATTCTTGAACCACTGTCCATATCTTTGAAAATTCTTGGAGAACCCGGAGAAGTCCCAGAAGACTGGAGAAGAGCAAACGTTGTTCCTATCTTCAAAAAGGGGGAAAAAGGGGGGACCCAGGGAACTACAGGCCGGTGAGTCTGACTTCTTACCAGGAAAGATCTTTGAACAAATTATTAAAGAACATGTATGCAATACCTGGATAAGAATGAAGTGATTAAACAGAGTCAGCATGGTTTGTAACTAAAAAGTCATGTCAGACTAACTTAATTTCCTTCTATGACAGAATCACTGACTGGTGGATAGGGGAAAAGCTGTAGAAAATAGTATACTTGACTTCAGCAAAGCATTTGACAAAGTATCTCACACAATCCTTATGAAAAAATGACTAAGTATGGAATGGACAAGGCAACTGTTAGGTGGATTCAAAAACTGGGTTAGTGATCGGACCCAAAGAGTGGTTTGTAAATGGCTGCACATCCAGTTGGAAGAATGTCTCAAGTGGGGTACCACAAGGGTCTGTTTTGGGCCCTGTATTGTTCAACATCTTTATCAATGATTTAGATAAGAATTGAGGGTAAACTGATCAAATTTGCTGATACACAAAGCTAAAGGGGGGGTAGCTAATACTAGAGAAGAGAGAGAGAGGATTCAAAAGATATACATAAACTGGAGCAGTGGGCAGCACTAACAGAATGGATTTTAAAAAGGGAAAAATGCAAAGTACACATCTGGGGAAAAAAAAAATGAAAAAAGCATATACAAAAGGGAGGAAAGGGCTAAGTAACAGCACAGTGAAAAAGACTGGGTATACTAATTGATCACAGACTTAACATGAGTCAACAGTGTGATGCAGCAGCAAAAAGGCAAATGCAATTCTAGGATGTATCAAACAGAAGCATACAGTCAGATCACGTGAGGTCATTATTGCCCTCTTACCTCCTCCCTTTTGGGCAGACCTCATCTGGAATACT
>JARQOD010000004.1:504531138-504626341 GCA_033576555.1 Oophaga sylvatica
TGGTTCTCATTGGGGTGCCGGCTCCCATTGTTCACAGCAGGGAGCCGGCTCTTTGTGCCGGATCGTTCACGAAGACCCATCACTAGGGCATGTAAAGAAGAGTGTTGGAAAGAGAAATACTTTTGGTCCTAATGTTAGCAAGCCTGCATTGAAAGGAGGGTAGAGTGCGAAGAAAGGATCATACTCAGATGGCAAAGTGTGAAGTGAACAAGGACTAAGTGGCAGAGATTCTTTATCTCAGGTAGTTCTGGCTATAGCAAACGTTATCTAATAATATACTAGGTAAGAATTGGAAGTGTAGCCATACCAGAGGGTCAAAGAGGAGAAGATGGCCAGGCTGGACACATATTCTCCTATGGGAACTAACAGAAACCAGAGGCACACCAAGCGTCGTGTGGCCCACATCAAAAGAACTTTGACAATAGTTCTGAGGAGTTGTAGGCCACAACACCTCAGCATGTAAGTCCTGACACAAAGGGAAAGATGGAGGTTCCCTTAAGTGATTTGCTGTTTAGTATATATGTAGCCAGAAGCAATGTACCGTCATGTGTAATCGTGAAGATCCTGCCTCTGGATCATGCAGAAGATGTGTTTCTGTAGTGTGGTGAAAAATATACTTTTCATAGTTTGTTCATAAAAAAAAAGTTTATTTTTGGACTTTGTTTCTCTCATTCATCTCTACTTCATTAAGTCCTGACCTACCATGTCAATGGCAGCATGCGCATGCGCCAGTCGCAGTGGTGTATCGCTAGGTAGCAGCACACACAACACATCCAGCCAGGATCCTCATTTTCCTGTAATTGTTGTGGGAGCGGATGCGACGCTTGGCTACGGCAGTCCCCCATTACACATGGCCCCAAAAGTAATGAAAATTTGTATCCACTAATGATAAAAAATGGTCCATTTTTTCTAATTCTCATCTGCAAAGAAAAAAAAGAAAACTAAGTTAGGCCTTAGGGTCAGTCTGCTCCCAAAAGCATTGATAAACGCGGCTTCCTCAATTTACGTGTTTTGCACTAAATATTTTAATCTATATCGTTACATTATTTTGCTGCTATTCATCTAATTCAGTGATTTGCATTTTTTTTTTGTAAGGTAAAAAAAGTGAAACTCTCACACAGACTGAACCTTTTTTTTTTCTTTTTTTTCCATGTGGAAGAAATCCATATGAACAGATCAGTTGTGGCCTCAAATTTTCAAGCCATTAAAATATACAGCACAGAACAAAAGATGAATATAAAAATTTGTGCACTAGAGGGAGCACTGATAAAATCCTGAATGTGAAAGTCGGTCCTACAGAAAAGCTTATTTTGGTTCTAAAAAGTTATACACATGATGATCTGATGCTATTCTTGTTTTAGAAAATACTTGCATTCTCCATAAAATAATGATTCTGGAGCGTTTGTATTACAATTTTATAATGTACCATTACTCAATTATTCATAGGCGGATTATCAGGCTGGGGTCACACTTGCGAGAAACTCGCACGAGTTTCTCGCCTCAATACCCGTCACTGCCGCCGACACTACTCGGGACCGGAGTGTGCGGCTGCATGTATTTCTATGCAGCTGAACGCTATGGTCCGAGTGCTAGCGGCAGTGCCGGGTATTGAGGCAGAGAGACTCGTGCGAGTTTCTCGCAAGTCTGACCCCGGTCTAATGAGGGTAATCTGGATTACCAACTCCAAGGGGCCCATGGCCAGATTGCCCCCATTAGAATTCTTGTGCTCCACCTTAGGCAGGCACTAACCTTCGGGCAAGGAGCTTTCCTGGCACTGTGCTGGCCGGCATTGCAGGATGTCAGTGAAGTTTCAGAGGAGCTCCCGTCACCTCTTTTGACACGCGCCTACGAGATGACATAATAATCAGCTGGCACCAGAACGATGACAATGCGCATGCACGTAAAAGCTTTTTCTTTAAATATGTGCATGGGATGTATGCCTGCATATAGGAGGCTATAAAGTGGACTCATGTTGTATATAGGAGGCTATGGGGGTTCATAACTGTATATGTGGAGCTATGTAGGGGTTCATACTGTATTTGGGGAGATATGTAGGGTTCATACTGTATATGGAGAGCTATGTAGGGGTACATACTGTATATAGAAGGCTATGTTTGGGGCTCATACTGTAAAATAGGTGTGTGGCCCAGCTGCGCAAGGCACACATGTCTCTGGAAAATGCACAGAAAGGTATTGTGAAGCCTGATATTCATTCACATCACACACTTCTCAACACTGCCACTAGAGGCATTTTAGACTATTTAGTAGTGTGATGTAGCAATAGTGAGTCATTCAAGTTCCTGTCTTTGGGACAGAGAAGTTCAGTTTTAGTTTCTGTTTCAGTCAGAGACAGACGGAAGGAGAGGAGAGTTCAGTCAAGCCAGGGTGGCTCAGGAGTGATCATCCCATCCATCTAGATTCAGATTAGTCATTCTAGTCTAGTCAGAGCTACTCCTAAAACCTGTTACCTCAGCACAAGCTGCCTGTGTTCCTTAAAGGGAATCTGTCACCCCAAAAATGCCATATCAAGTAAAGATATGGCTGAATAGAGCGTCCCATAACTAAGCTAACGGTGGGTTCATATACCATGATACCCCCGTTTTCATAGCAAAATACCTTTGTAAAGTTGGTGATTGAACGTGTCAATCACTGCGGTCAGGTCAGGAGGGCGGCGGTTTTCATGTCCTCCCCCCCCCGCTCCTCGTAATTTTGCGTATCGCTGCGTTATTTTTCACGCAATTGCGCAATTCGAAATTCTGGGGGTCACGTGCCGCACACCACATATATGGCTGCTCTGTGCGCACAGGACCTGTGATGAGGTCACAGGGGGAGGAGTCAGGGTCATGTGCTGCACTCCACATATATGGAAGCTCTGTGCGCACAGGACCTGTGATGAGGTCACAGGGGAGGATCAGGGTCATGTGCCGCACTCCACATATATAGCTGCTCTGTGCACACAGGACCTGTGATGAGGTCACAGGGGGAGGAGTCAGAGTTACATGACACACACCACATATATGGCTGCTGTGTGCGCACAGGACCTGTGATGAGGTCACATGCGCAGGGCACAATTTTGAATCGCACAATTGCGGGAACCGAACGCCGTCTGTGCTATTTCACAGACGGCGATACGCAACAGAAGACGAGGAGCGGGGGAGGACATGGAAACCGCCGCCCTCCTGACCTGACCGCCCTGATTGACACCACAAAAACGAAGTTTGCAAAGGTATTTATATATGAAAACGGGGGTATCAGAATATAAGGAAAACACAGATAGCTTTGTTATGGGACGCTGTATTCAGCCATATCTTTATCTGATATGGCAATTTTGGGGTGACAGATTCCCTTTAAGGACGTGGAAGGCGACTCTCAGAGCGTGCATTAAAATCAGTTGACAGAAGTTCCTGATAGCCACTCGAAGTGGGGTCTAAGAAGGAAAGAAGGAAAGGAATCACAGCAGTCACAACATCGAGTTAACTGAGGACAGGTCAGCGAGCGCTGGAAGGAAAGCTGACATTTACACTATTGCTACTCGTGCTTATGTTAAGGGCGAGAGCAGGGCGAAAGGCAAGTGGAGAAAGAGAGAAGTAAGTGATTCAGGAGACAGATCACCTTCACTTAGTAAACCGGACACGGGGGTCCGAAGCGTTGCTAGTGCTTCACGCCTAGTAATAAGAAACACCGGAGGCCTAGCTGGACTTCAGGTCACAGGAGGCAGCCCAATGTGTCGATACGTAACTGGAGTCAGGAGAACAGGAGTCTAGCGGGACGCTGCAGAAATAGACTTAGTTCTACCACAGAAAAGGCTCTACCACTATGTCGGCCGGGCGTAGTTGCTATTGAAAGAGTTAACTTGACTTCATGCAAGTTTGTACTCACTACACATTAAGGAGAAAGGAGGCCTTAAACCTGCTCAGCAATTCCCTGAATGTGCATTCTCCAACCTGACCAGCTTCCCGGGACATACCTGCAACATCTACAAGTAAAGGTATGGAAAGAGACTGCATTGTGTGTGACTGACTTCTTATCTGCACCCTGCACCACCATAGACTTTGAGGGACCAGTCCCACCTGTGGGGGACTTAACATCTAGCTGCCATAACATCCCCTCAGAGATCTACCCTGCAGCGCTGGTCAATCAGATCAGAACCACAGGTGGCGTCACGAACTATCTTTATAATCCCCTGTAAATATCCCCCATTGTATGACCGCCCAGGGCCACGGACCGAGCTCTGCTGCCAGTGACATTCCCCATAGACTTCCATGGGCTCGGTGCCGAGTATCCCATAGCCCTGGTACCCACACCGCTCCGTGTGTGGTGCGACTCATTCTTTGGCGTCACGAACAGGATACGAAGCTTACTGGATGTGAGTCCTGTGTGCCTATTGAACTGTTTTGTGCAAAAAGACTGTGTAGCGTTTTTGTGATTTTTGGCGCCATTTTCCGCCATTTTGTCGCCATATTCGCGCCCTGAGGCGCTGGTGAAGAAGGTGGGCGTGCATTCGTGGGCGTACCCCTCCCTGTGGCGCGAAAGTGATGGCCGCCCTCTCAAAATGCTACTACAATGTCCGTGCCTGCCCCACTGCAAGGGAGATCCGCCTCCTCTTCATCTTCTATGCAAAAAAGAGGAAGCGCAAATCCCGCCTCCACGGAAAAGACCAGATTGTTCCTGATGGAAAACACAGTCTGGCCTGGAGAGAGATGGCGGAAGGACAGGAGACGCTGTGTGGAGGAGCGGCGGCGCGCAGGCCCCGTTCCCCAGAAAAGCTACTACCTGTACCGGAGCCGTCCCCAGCTCGGGACACCGACCCAAGAGTGCAGAAAGTGAAGAAGGTGGAAGCGGTGCTGAGGATGTGACCGGCCACCGTAAAGAAGTGGAAGAGATGGAAAAAAGCTGGCGTGCCCTGAAACAGCGGCTGCTGTGGGACGCAGCACTCTCCCCTCCAGCAGCTCGACCGTTACCTGCATCCCCACTGCCAGCGGCTGATGAGAAACCGGAGGCCGGCTCCAAAAGTGCTGATCCCGACTCCACCGATGATGCGGCAGGAGAGAAGGAGGCTGAGGAGGCCCTGCTCGTTCCGGAGTGCCAGCCAGGCCAGGAGGCCGCAGCGGAATGCCGATCCCCGGTAGGGACGCCGGAGGAGACCCAGACGTCAGAGATGGAGCAGCGACAGCAGCAGGTTAGTGCGTCCCCAACTGCGCCACTGCGCGCACCTGCATCCTGTCCTGCATCATGTTCTGCGACCCAACCTGTATCGCAACCCACGGTCACTTCAGCATCGCAACCTGCGACCAGTTTCTGAAGCGCAATCTGAATTGTACACTGCGGCACCTTTTACAACGCAACCTGCATTCTACTCTGAGGATGTACCCGTTGGGTCCCTGGAGGATCAAATAAAAGATGTAGCTACGCAAACGTATATTGCAGGACACGACTCTTCTTGTGATGGGTTCCCGAGGACATCGTATACTTCTGGCCCCAGGATGGAAAAAGTAATTGTTGTAAGCAAGAAAGATGAAAAACAGTAGGACCCAGACCGGGGTTTACTGCACCTGAACATGTATAAAGTTGAAGAAGTTTATTTGAAGAAAAATTTGCACTTTATAGAAATGTTTAATAATGTTTGCTTATTTCAAGTAGAATACCCGGCTGGGTAAAGAGTTAAAATGAAATGTGATTTCTCTTGACATGTGAAATGTGTTTTATCATGCAAGGACTGCGTGGCTGAGGACTTTGCCAGCCCAAAAACTTTCATTGTAAATAGTTCGCACTTCGGTGCCCCATCTTGTTTTACACAAAGCTATATCTACCTCTGAAGAAAAACCCGTATGGTGTGGCCTAGAGTGAGGTCTGCAGCTCAGAAGTCCTGCAGCCCACCCAGGACCCACGTGGGAGGTTTTTGGTGCGGGTCCTCCACAAGAATCTTGTCTTATACTGTGTATATTTATTGAAAAGTATTTTGATAATTTTCTACTGACCTATGTACAAATTGTAACGTTAAAGAGTCCTTACCTCCCGCAAGGGATGAGTTATTATGTTGATGTTATATGCAAAACAAAAATGTTTTTCTTTTCTATTTCAGCCCGGGAGTGCTGAGTTTAACTAGGGGGGGATGTGTGGCCCAGCTGCGCAAGGCACACATGTCTCCTGGAAAATGCACAAGAAAGGTATTGTGAAGCCTGATATTCATTCACATCACACACTTCTCAACACTGCCACTAGAGGCATTTTAGACTATTTAGTAGTGTGACGTAGCAATAGTGAGTCATTCAAGTTCCTGTCTTTGGACAGAGAAGTTCAGTTTTAGTTTCTGTTTCAGTCAGAGACAGACGGAAGGAGAGGAGAGTTCAGTCAAGCCAGGGTGGCTCAGGAGTGAGTCATCCCATCCATCTAGATTCAGATTAGTCATTCTAGTCTAGTCAGAGCTACTCCTAAACCTGTTACCTCAGCACAAGCTGCCTGTGTTCCTTAAGGACGTGGAAGGCGACTCTCAGAGCGTGCATTGAAATCAGTTGACAGAAGTTCCTGATAGCCACTCGAAGTGGGGTCTAAGAAGGAAAGGAATCACAGCAGTCACAACATCGAGTTAACTGAGGACAGGTCAGCGAGCGCTGGAAGGAAAGCTGACATTTACACTATTGCTACTCGTGCTTATGTTAAGGGCGAGAGCAGGGCGAAAGGCAAGTGGAGAAAGAGAGAAGTAAGTGATTCAGGAGACAGATCACCTTCACTTAGTAAACCGGACACCGGGGTCCGAAGCGTTGCTAGTGCTTCACCCCTAGTAATAAGAAACACCGGAGGCCTAGCTGGACTTCAGGTCACAGGAGGCAGCCCAATGTGTCGATACGTAACTGGAGTCAGGAGAACAGGAGTCTAGCGGACGCTGCAGAAATAGACTTAGTTCTACCACAGAAAAGGCTCTACCACTATGTCGGCCGGGCGTAGTTGCTATTGAAAGAGTTAACTTGACTTCATGCAAGTTTGTACTCACATACACATTAAGGAGAAAGGAGGCCTTAAACCTGCTCAGCAATTCCCTGAATGTGCATTCTCCAACCTGACCAGCTTCCCGGGACATACCTGTGTGTAGCCCTGGTATGTAAGGCACACAATACCAGGAGGATGGGTGGAGAGGTAACGGTTAAGGGCTCGACATCACTCACATACACTTCAGACACACCCAGCAGGGGTGTATAGGGGAGTGTCCTGTAGCACAGGGAGTCTGAAAGTTTCTCCTGAGTGTGAAGGGAGTCAGGACTGGTGCCTGTTGGAGAGCCGAGATTCCTGTCAATACAGAGAGACGGTACAAAAGTGGAGGCTAGTACGGATAACCGAATATTATCCTAGTCTAGTCAGTGCTGATATTAAGAGTGTGAGCAGGGCGAAGGGCGCAGTGGAAAAGAATTCTAGAAGTGCCTTAAGGATTGAACTATCCTGCTTTGATCCCGGTCACTGGGGACCGAAGTGTCGCTACAGCTTCAGGCGTGGTGATAAGAAAAACCAGAGGTTCGCTGGACTTCAGGTCACAGGAACAAGCCTATTGTCGGTACGTAACTGGAGTCTGGGAGAGTGGGAACCTTGAGTCGATGCAGGACAACAGTAGGAGCTCAGCTCTCTCACATTATATGGAAGGCTCCGACCACTATGCTGACCGGGCAGTACAGCTACAGAATTAGCTGGAGTTTTGAGTGAACTTAGCTTTATGCAGGTTGGACTCGTTACATGGAAAGTTAAGGAGGCCTCTAACCTGCTCAGCCGTTACCTCGAAACGCATCCTCCATCCACCCCAACAGCTTCCCGGGACCTGCCTAAACAACTTGAAAGTAAAAGGTATGGAAAGAAGCTTTATTGTCTGAGACTGTGTCATTTATCCACATCTCCCTACTACAATCACCATAGACTCAGAGGGACAGTCCCACCTGTGGGGGACCCAACACCTCGCTGCTATAACATCCCCTCAGAGTTCTATTCAGCAGCGCTGGTCTCAGTGATCAGACAACCACAGGTGGCGTCACGAACTGTTATCTACTAAATCCCCTGTAAATAAATCCCCCTTTAACGCCTGACCGCCAGGGACACGGACCGAGCCACGCTACCAGTGACATCCCCCATAGAAATCTACAGGCTCGGCTCCGAGTACCCCATATCCCTGGAAACCCACAATTGTGGTACGTGGTTGAGACATAAAACTTGGCGTCACGAACAGGATCCGAAACTTGCAGAATTGCGAGCCCTGTGTGCCTGTGGAGTGTTTTGGTGAAAAAGACTGTTGCTGTTGTTTGGCGCCAAATACCGCCATATTTGCCGCCATATTCGCGCCCTAAGGCGCTGGAAAAGAAGGTGGGCGTACCTGAAAGAGCGCGCAAAGTCTTGGACACGCCCCCGGCTCTGACTCAGCGGCAGGTCCTGCGACAGGAAGTGGACGCTCTGACGTCAGAGCGCCTGCGACGAAGGTCCTGTCCCCACCGCTGTGCCTGTGAAATAGCAGCTTCTGAAACCGGTAGGCTCCGTTTAACCAAGGGGGCACTAATATGTCACAACAACCGGCCGACAGTGCGGCCCCAGCCGGAGGCCCCGACCCCGCACCGCGTGGCATTGTAGCGCCAGATGGGGGCGCAGGCCCAGCACCCAGTCCGGTAGTCCCGCTCATGCCACTAACGCTCCCATATATGCCTGGGGCGAAATGGCTTCCCCAGTACAGCGGCGAGCCAGGCACTTTAGCAGGCTTCAAGCGGAAGTTATGCAGCATCCTAGAAATGTACTCCATGCCTGAGAGACAAAAAGCTGCTGTGCTGATAGGGCAGCTAACTGGCGCTGCTGAGAGGGAAGTGGAGACTTGGGATACCGTTGATCAGGAGTCGGTACCTGCCATCCTCTTTAAGCTACATGCCATGTTTGAAGACCGCACAGAAACGGATCTCCGGATGGCCTTCTACCACTGTACACAGCAGCCAGGTGACAGCATCAGGGACTACGCTTGCCGACTACAAGGAGCCCTGAGAGCCCTTAAGCAGATTAATAATATAAATGCTATCGACGAAAATAAGATGCTGAAAGAACAATTTATACAGGGATTGAGATCCCAAGAGGAACACAGAACTGTAAACTGGTGGTCCTTAGATCATCCTGATGCTACCTTTGATGCCCTAAAGGACATGGCAATAAAAGGGCTGCGACCCCTGGGCAAACCTGAGGTGGCCACCCAACATCACCAGGGTGAAGTCACTCTGGAACCGGCAGTAACCCCCTTTTCCCCGCTGGTGGCAGAAGCCAAAACGCAGGTGACACCCCCTAGTGAATTGGACTGTCTGCGCTCAGAGGTGCGCCAGCTGACTAAAAATCTGGCTGCTGTGATGAGTGCCCTGCAGCTGCGGAAAGAGGAAGAAGGGAAGATTTTATTAGCTGACTGCCCAGAAGACGTCCCGTGGATGCACCGGAGAAGAAGGAAGACGTCGCCCCCCCGGAGGAGGACAACGCCACCCCCAGGAGCGACCTCTGATCAACACCCTCCTCGTCGGGAGATCACCTGATACCGTTGCAACCGGAAAGGTCATATGTCTCCACAGTGTCCTTTAAACGGGCAGAACCTGGGTCCGAGGGCCAACACCCAGGAGGAGATCCGTCAGGCCCCTTAGACTGGAACCGCAGGTATGTGGGTGGGCGACCCTACCTGTCTATCATTCTAGATGGTATTGCAGTTCCGGCATTGTTAGACACTGGGTCTCAGGTGACCCTAATACCTGATGCCCTATATACTAAGTTCTGGTCAATGGACAGTCTTAAACCCCCGAGCCCTGACTTTACCGTGTATGCTTCTAATGGTCTTCCTGTAGAAGTACTCGGGACAAAATGTGTGGATGTGAAAGTGGGCAGAGAGGAGTTGAAGGACCAGGGGCTTCTAGTAGTAAAGACTGTACATGAAGAGAACGGTTTAAATATAATTTTGGGTACTAACATTATCAGTAACTGTCTGGGAGAAGTTGTGTTCTTACTCCAACAGCTCGCTGAAATTGCCAGACCAAGACAAAAGGGAGTAATCCAAAGAGAGATCCGGGCCCTGGTGTGTCAGCAGCAAGCGAAGCTTACAGACGGCGAAATTGGTAATGTACGGGTCACTGACTCGAATCCCATTGTGATACCCCCAATGAGTGAAATGATAATCTGGTGCAGGGCAGCCATAGGTCTGAGAGAACAGAACTACCAAGCTGTAGTAGAACCCCACCATTCAGAACATAGACCTACACTTATGACTGCTAGGGGAGTAGTGGAAGTGGTGAATGGAAGAGTACCGGTACGGCTCCTCAACTGGGGAGATGATGAGGTAAACTTACCCCGGTATGCAACCATTGCTAAACTACATGCTGTCGACAATAATTCTATTCTCCCGGCTGAGTCCTTAGACTCCCGCCAAATAGCGGAGGACAATGACCCGGCAACCCAGGTGGCGGAATGGTGTCAGCAACTCCATGTTGGGACGGACACCACTCCCGCTCACCAGAAGCAAGGGGTATTACGGGTGGTACAAGAGTACGCTCAAGTGTTTAGCAAGCATCCACTTGATTTTGGGATAATTAAGGGAGTACAACATCATATCCCTACAGGCAGTCATCCTCCCATCAAAGAGCGGTACAGGCCTATACCCCCAGCCCATTATCAGAAGGCTAAAGAAATGTTGCGAGATATGAAAGAAGCCGGAGTAATCAGGGATAGTTGTAGTCCCTGGGCAGCACCTCTAGTCCTGGTTAGAAAAAAAGATGGTAGCTTGAGAATGTGTGTGGATTACAGGCAGGTGAACCGCATAACACATAAAGATGCATACCCGTTACCACGTATAGAGGAATCATTAGCTGCTCTGAAAACGGCTAACTACTTTTCTACCCTCGATCTGACTAGTGGGTACTGGCAAGTGGCTGTGGCTGAGGAGGATCGTGAGAAAACGGCTTTCACCACCCCAATGGGGCTCTGTGAGTTCGACAGAATGCCGTTTGGGCTCAGCAGTGCCCCAGGAACATTTCAGAGAGTGATGGAGAACTGCCTGGGACATCTCAATTTTGAAACCGTGCTGCTATACCTAGACGACGTCATCGTGTACTCCAAGACATATGAGGACCATCTGAAGCACCTGGCAGAAGTATTTGAGTCCCTGTCCAGGTACGGGATGAAGTTGAAACCCTCAAAATGCCATCTACTCAAACAGAAGGTACAGTACTTGGGGCACATCGTCAGTTCGGAAGGAGTAGCGCCGGACTCAGAGAAAGTCACTGCTATCCAGAAGTGGCCAGAGCCGAAGAACCTCAAGGAAGTGCGACAGTTCCTGGGACTCACGGGTTACTACAGAAGGTTCGTGAAAGATTACACGAAGAAGGCAGCCCCTTTACAGGACCTCCTGGTAGGACAATCCCTAAAGAGCAGAAACCCTCCCTTTAATTGGGGTAAGGAACAGGCTGAAGCATTCCAAAAGATGAAAGAGATTCTTACAGGTGATGAGATCTTGACCTATCCTGATTACAGCCAACCGTTCCTGCTGTACACCGATGCAAGTAATGAAGGTTTAGGAGCAGTTCTCAGTCAGAAGCAGAATGGCCAAGAAAAAGTCATCGCATATGCCAGCAGAAAACTCAGGCCAACTGAGAGGAATCCGGAAAATTATAGCAGCTTCAAGCTGGAGTTTCTGGCGCTGGTCTGGGCCATTACTGAAAGATTTAAGCACTATCTGGCCTCCAACCAGTTCACTGCGTTTACAGACAACAACCCCTTAACGCATCTGGAAACCGCCAAGCTGGGCGCCATGGAGCAGCGTTGGATGGCTCGGTTGTCCAATTACCAGTTTACCATCAAGTACCGGGCAGGCCGAAAGAATGCTAATGCTGACGCATTGTCCCGAATGCCGCATGAATCTGACACGGAAGAAGAATCGGACGACCTGGAAGAAATTGAGCTACCTGCGTTCCATCGAAATGGGATAGTCCACGAGCAGCGAGTCTACAGAAAGCAGCATGGTGCAACGTTAAATCCCTTACCCCATCACAGCTGGAAAGAGACTCAGGACAGCGATCCAGTGGTCAGCCGCATCAAGGAGTTGTTACGACAGGAAGGTTCCTCCTTGGAAAAAGATGCACCTATGTCAGCAAAGCTCCTGTGGAACGAGAGAAGCCGATTGTTCCTATACCGTGAGAAGTTGTGCAGGAGATACGTCAACCCCAGGACCCATGAGATGGTCTGGCAGATAGTGGTCCCCAAGGCAGACGTCCAAATGGTGTTGGAAGCATACCACGATCAAGCAGGACACTTTGGCTGGAGAAAGCTGGAGACCCTGTTGAGGTGCCGATTCTACTGGGTAGGGATGCGCAGCTCCATCGAGAGGTGGTGTCGGAACTGTGGACCCTGTGGTCTCAGAAGAAAGGACTACGGTAGTCAGAAGGCACCCCTGCAGCCTATCCGGACGACTCGTCCCTTGGAGATTGTGGCCTTGGACCACGTCAAATTGGCGCCAAGTAGATCTGGATACTCCTACGCCTTGACCATGGTGGACCATTACTCTAGATTTCTGGTGGTTGTTCCAGTTAAGGATCAGACAGCAGTGACGGCAGCAAGAACCTTTCAAGCAAGCTTCTGCAGACCGCATGGGTATCCGGAGCAAGTATTAACTGATCAAGGACCTGCTTTCGAGGCTGACCTATTCAAGGAATTCTGTCACATGTATGGGTGTAAGAAAATTAGAACAACACCATACCATCCTCAAACCAACGGCCTTTGCGAGAAAATGAACCACATTGTCCTTGATTTGTTGAAGTCTATACCGTTGGAAGACAGAAATCGGTGGCCGGACTTACTACCTGATTTGGTTGACTTGTATAACCATATACCTGTAAGTTCCACTAACTGCACTCCAGCCTATCTTATGAGAGCAAGGCCCGGGAGACTACCAATGGATTTAGAACTTGGAGTGGTAGAACCGGAGGCAGATGACGCCGTTGAAAACTGGGACATCAATCGGCAAGAGCAATACAGACGAGTGCAAGTCTGTGTAGAAGAAAGTCTCAACAAGGCACGGGAAAAACAGGAAGATATTTACAACAGGAATGCTCCTGCCAAACCTTTGATGCCTGGAGAAGTGGTATTGAAAAGAAAAAGGAAGATGCACAAATTGGACAACCAGTGGGAACAAGAACCCTACGTCGTACAAGATTCCAAATATGACAACAGAAAAGTTTGTATCATCAGTAAGGACGGAGGAAGAACAATATCCACTGTGTCCAGAGACCATTTGAAATTGTGCCCAGAACCCTTAAAGCTTCGTGAAGAGAACCCTGTCGTCAATCGAGAAGAAAGAAAAGAAGAGGTCATACACACGGATCTGGGAGATTTCCCTGCGGATTGGCCCAGACTGGGAGATGCTGTAATCATTCCGGTGTTGCAGTTTTATCAGCCACAAGAGGAAGTTCTACCTCCAGTTGTGCCCATGGTGCCAGTTGAGCCAGTTCAGGAGTTACCTATTCCAGTAACACCTCAGCCTACAGAATCTCAAGAAGGATCATCAGAAGCAGCGCCCCATGCTATGGGATCCCCTGGTGAAGCTGACTCACACCGCCCAGCCATCAGTACGCTTGCCAGATCCATAGAAAGATTGAGACAGTTCTATAGTTTGCCGTTACGCAGAGCAGGTAGATCACAGACTAATATACCTGAAGCTACTCCACGTAGATCAGAGCGAACCACGAAAGGGAAGATACCTATTCGATATCAACAGTAATTCTAGCAAAATAATGTAATTTAACCCAGAAAAAGGTTACCTTATGTGAATATTGTAAAAAGTATTGTTATGGTATTGTGCATTACTAATTAGGAGGAATAATGGACTTCGAGGCTGTGGACTATGTCAGCCCCAGAACTGATAATGTATATAGTTGCACTTTATGCATTCTCGTGGTTCTATATCTAATTGTAACAATTACCTCTGAACATAAAACCCGTGTGGTGTGGCACTGAGCGAGGTCTGCAGCCAGATGTCCTGCAGCCCACCCAGGACCCACGTTGAAGGTTTGGTGCGGGTCCTTCACAAGAATACTGTTTGATATGACATATTTATTGAAAGTATGTTTTTGTATTTTTCTATGTTCATTGTACATAATGCAACGTTTTAAGAATTTCTTACCTCCCTGATGGGAAGAGTTTAATGTTTATTGTTAATGCAGAACAAAATGTCTTTCTTTTTATATTTCACAGCCCGGGAGTGCTGTATTTTACCAAGGGGGAATGTGTAGCCCTGGTATGTAAGGCACACAATACCAGGAGGATGGGTGGAGAGGTAACGGTTTAAGGGCTCGACATCACTCACATACACTTCAGACACACCCAGCAGGGGTGTATAGGGGAGTGTCCTGTAGCACAGGGAGTCTGAAAGTTTCTCCTGAGTGTGAAGGGAGTCAGGACTGGTGCCTGTTGGAGAGCCGAGATTCCTGTCAATACAGAGAGACGGTACAAAAGTGGAGGCTAGTACGGATAACCGAATATTATCCTAGTCTAGTCAGTGCTGATATTAAGAGTGTGAGCAGGGCGAAGGGCGCAGTGGAAAAGAATTCTAGAAGTGCCTTAAGGATTGAACTATCCTGCTTTGATCGCCGGTCACTGGGGACCGAAGTGTCGCTACAGCTTCAGGCGTGGTGATAAGAAAAACCAGAGGTTCGCTGGACTTCAGGTCACAGGAACAAGCCTATTGTCTGTACGTAACTGGAGTCTGGGAGAGTGGGAACCTTGAGTCGATGCAGGACAACAGTAGGATCTCAGCTCTCTCACATTATATGGAAGGCTCCGACCACTATGCTGACCGGGCAGTACAGCTACAGAATTAGCTGGAGTTTTGAGTGAACTTAGCTTTATGCAGGTTGGACTCGTTACATGGAAAGTTAAGGAGGCCTCTAACCTGCTCAGCCGTTACCTCGAAACGCATCCTCCATCCACCCCAACAGCTTCCCGGGACCTGCCTAAACAACTTGAAAGTAAAAGGTATGGAAAGAAGCTTTATTGTCTGAGACTGTGTCATTTATCCACATCTCCCTACTACAATCACCATAGACTCAGAGGGACAGTCCCACCTGTGGGGGACCCAACACCTCGCTGCTATAACATCCCCTCAGAGTTCTATTCAGCAGCGCTGGTCTCAGTGATCAGACAACCACAGGTGGCGTCACGAACTGTTATCTACTAAATCCCCTGTAAATAAATCCCCCTTTAACGCCTGACCGCCAGGGACACGGACCGAGCCACGCTACCAGTGACATCCCCCATAGAAATCTACAGGCTCGGCTCCGAGTACCCCATATCCCTGGAAACCCACAATTGTGGTGCGTGGTCGAGACACCTGCAACATCTACAAGTAAAGGTATGGAAAGAGACTGCATTGTGTGTGACTGACTTCTTATCTGCACCCTGCACCACCATAGACTTTGAGGGACCAGTCCCACCTGTGGGGGACTTAACATCTAGCTGCCATAACATCCCCTCAGAGATCTACCCTGCAGCGCTGGTCAATCAGATCAGAAACCACAGGTGGCGTCACGAACTATCTTTATAATCCCCTGTAAATATCCCCCATTGTATGACCGCCCAGGGCCACGGACCGAGCTCTGCTGCCAGTGACATTCCCCATAGACTTCCATGGGCTCGGTGCCGAGTATCCCATAGCCCTGGTACCCACACCGCTCCGTGTGTGGTGCGACTCATAGGGAGCTATGTGAGGGCTCATCCTCTATATGGAAAGGCTATTTGGGGTCTCACACTGTCTATCAGAAGCTATGTGAGGGTTCACATTGTATCTAGGGAGATATGTGGGGATTCATACTGTATATAGGGCGCTATGTACTGTATTTAGGGAGGCTTTGTGAGGGTTTATACTGTATCTTGGGAGGGTATGTGGGGACTTTTACTGTATCTGGGGAGATATGTGGGTGTTCATACTGTATATGGAGAGCTATGTAGGGGTTTATACTGTATATGGGAGCTATGCAGGGGTTCCTCCTGTATATACAGAGGTTTTGTGGGGATGCATACTGCATATAGGAAACTATGTGGAGGTTCACACTGTATATAATGAGCTATGTGTTGGCTCATACTGAGTCTAAGTAACTATGTGGGGGCACATACTGTTTCTAGGGAGTTGTGGGAGCTCATACTATATCTAGGAAGCTATGTGATGGCTTATACTGTATCTAAGGAGCTATGTGGGGGCTCATACTGCATAGAGGGGGCTGTGTGTGGCTTCAAACTGTATATAAGGGGCAGTGTATGGGCTCATACTACATGTAGGAGGATGTCAGAATACTTAATTCTGCTCAATATTAAGTAATTGAATTAATAATAGTAATCTAAAATAATTCTTAGTGTTAATATCATATGTTAATAATTACATTGAGCAGAATTAATTATAGCCTACTGGTTTGGTCCTGTACAACAGTCACGGTCTCTTATGTGGCCCCTCGGGAAAATTAATCACCAACCCCTGCGCTGTACATAAGGGGAAAAATTTACACAACGCACATAATGCCCCGCAATCTCTTTCTTTTGCATTTACTGATGTGCATCAGAGAGCTTGTGTGTAAATTACATGACTTATCACATGATCTTTCAAAAGGGGTGGTCATGTGACATTATTTTTTTGTTTATTTTTTACACCATTTCTCGAGCGGTATAAGTGATTAGACGACTTTATTCTTTGGGTCGGTGCGATTCCAGCAATGCCAGATTTATATCGGGGTTTTCGGTTTGCCTGCTGTCACACACTAAAAGACACTTTTTTTTAAAAAACGTATTTGTGTATCACCACATTTTGAGAGCTATCATTTTTCAATATTTAGGCCGACAGAGTCATGTGAGGGCTTATTTTTTGCAGGATGAGTTTACATTTTTAATGGTACCATTTTCAGGCTCATTACATTTTTTGATCGCTTTCTATTCTAATTTTTGGAAGACAGAATAAACAAAAAAACAACAATTCAGGAACTTTTTTTAAATTTTTTTTTATGCTGTTCCGCATATGGTAAAATTGATAAAGCAGTTCAGTACAAATTACAGGGGTTGTTTTGACTCTTTTACACAATAAATTATTTTTGGGTCGCTTTATTCTGAGAGCTATAACTTTTTTATTTTTTGGCTGATGGAGCTGTTTGGCAACTTGTTTTTTGTGGGACAAGATGAAATTTTCAGCTTATAGATTGTAAGCTTGCGAGCAGGGCCCTCATTCCTCTTGGTATCTGTTTTGATCTATGTTTTTATTGCTATGCTGTAATGTCTATTGTCTGTAGAAGTTCCCTCTATAATGTAAAGTGCTGTAAAATATGTTGGCGCTATAGAAATAAAATTATTATTATTATTATTAGTGTAACGGGGTCTGCTGTGCTGTAGTACCTCTTACATTACCACCCCGTGTTTCAGGAGGTCCACTCTGCTTTTCCTGTATTCTGAATGAAGGACGCTGGCTCGAAAGGCTTTGTTACATTGGAACATATAAAAGATCACTGCTTCTCCACGTATTTCCAATGGTTGGTTTGACAGAGAATGTAAAGCCGTTCGGAAGACCCTGAGAACAGCCTCAAACAAGAAACACAGAGACCCCAACCACTCGGGTCTGAGGGAAGCCTATGAAACCATACAAAGGCAGTACAAAACCATCCTCAGGAGGAAGAAGCAGAGTTACATCTCTACCAAGCTTAACCAACTCCAAGATGCTCTTCAAGACAATTCCTTCTGGGAACTATGGAACCACATGGGCACAAAAGACTAGAAAAACAACATCCATATCCAAAATGGCAACATCTGGCTCCAGTACTTCAGAGACCTCTATAAAGACATCCCAAAGGAAGAACTAAACCAAGAACAGGAAAGCATAATGGCAAAACTAAAAGCAATGGAGGAAAAAGTAAAAAATTTCCAAAACCCCGTGGATACACCTATTACATTACAGGAAGTAGCAGAGAGAATCTCTTCCATAAGATGTAGAAAAGCCGGTGGCCTGGATGGAATCCTACCAGAAATGCTGAAGTACAGCCACCAGAAATACAGGCTGCAATGGTTAAACTCTTCAATATTGTGCTAAGTGCCGGCTACTTCCCTCGTACCTGGAACCAAGGCCTCATCACACCCATCCACAAGAATGGGGACAGGTATGACCCAGCCAACTACAGAGGCATATGTGTCAGCAGCAACCTGGGGAAACTGTTCAACAGCATCCTGAACAAGAGGATCCTCAGTTTCCTCACCAAACATAACGTCCTCAGCAAGAGCCAAGCAGGGTTCATGCCAAACCACCGCACCACTGACCACATCTATACCCTGCACAGCCTCATTCAGAGACACATCCACAATACAAAGAACGGGAAGATATACGCCTGTTTCGTGTACTTTAAAAAGGCCTTCGATTCGGTGTGGCACCCGGGCTTATTCCTGAAACTGCTGGAGAGCGGAATAGGAGGAAAGACCTACGATGTTATCAAAAGCTCCTACACCGAGAACCTCTGCAGTGTGAGTGTGAACGGTAAAAGAACAGCTTATTTCCAGCAGAGCCGTGGAGTCAGACAAGGCTACAGCCTAAGTCCAACGCTCTTCAACATTTACATCAACGAGCTGGCTACCGCTCTGGAATCTTCCACAGCACCAGGTCCCACCCTCCACGACACCCAGGTGAAATTCCTGCTGTATGCAGATGACCTGCTGCTTCTGTCACCAACCGAGAAAGGCCTCCAAGACAACCTAAAAATCTTAGAGAAATTCAGCTCCACCTGGGCACTACCGGTCAACTTAAAGAAAACCAACATCATGGTGTTCCAGAGGAGAAAGAGAAAATTAGACCAGCACCCTTCATTTGTCCTCAACAACTGCGCCCTTACAGGAACAGACAAATATACCTACCTGGGCCTAGAGATTCATCGGTCAGGGAGCTTCAAACAAGCCATAGAGACCCTGAAAGACAAGGCCTGTAAAACCTTCTATGGCATCCGAAGGAAACTCTACCATCTGAAGCCACCAGTGAGGGTCTGGTTAAAAATCTTCGACTCTGTCATCGCCCCAATCCTCCTGTATGGCAGTGAAGTCTGGGGTCCTCACACCTACCCAGACTGGTTAAGGTGGGATTCCAGCCCAACAGAAATATTCCACCTGGAATTCTGTAAGCACCTTCTCCAAATCCATCGGAGCATCTCCAACAGTGCCTGCCGGGCCGAGCTGGGCAGATTCCCTCTACACCTAACGGTTCTAAAGAGGGCACTGTCATTCCAGGCTCACCTACATAGGAGCAATCCAAGCTCCCATCACCATAAAGCCCTGACACACGTAGGTGAAACAGAAAAACTAGGACCCTCGGAACAGCTCACCCAAACCCAACCTGACCAGAACACCAATCACAACAACCTGACAAAAGCCGAAATCAGGAAGATGGTAGACGAAGGCCAGGAGAGGTATGTCAGTGACTGGAAGAACGACATCATCAGCTCCCAGAAACTGACCATGTACCGGAGTCTACAGAGAGACTACAGACTGGCCCCATACCTGGAGAAACTCCCGGACCCCAGAGACCATAAGATCCTGAGCCGGTATAGACTCAGTGCCCACAGTCTGGCCATCGAATCCGGCCGACATAGGCAGAGCTACAAGACCAGGAGGCCATAGAGAACGAAACCCACTTCCTGCTACACTGCTCCAAATACTCAGCAGTGAGGGACACTCACTTCAGGAGACTCTCACATCTCTTCCCAGATTTCATCACCATGAAGGAGGAAGAGAAAACATATATCTTGCTGGGGGAAGAAGAGAGAGCAGCGGAGATAGCAGCGCGGTATGTGAGCGAATGTCATAGACTGCGAGAAAGAGAACTATGATATGCCATGGACTTCTATAGCCCCCACCCCGGATCTGCCCCCCATCCCCCCTCCCTATGCCATGGACTTCCATAGCCCCATCCTGGATCTGCTCCCATCACCCCTCCCTATGCCATGGACTTCCATAGCCCCTACCCTAGATCTGCCCTACCCAACATCCCTATCCCTATTCCCTTTTGTACACTTGCTTTGGCAAAACTAATGTGTATTTAGTCCTGCCAATAAAGCTTCTTTAAATCTTGAATCTTGAACCTTTTACTCACAGGTCTCAGAATATATACACATACAGAGGACAGGACAATCAATATGAGGCAGGCCAGTAGATAACAGGCTCCAATTAAGACACCAGACGTACATTACAATAGCTGCAGGTGGCCGGTGGCCCCCGATCATTTACAGTGGGATTTACAAAGGTGGGGGAGGTCAGAAGTGGGATATCTCGTTTACCTCTGCCCAGGGGTCACAACCGGTCGGCTGATGCATTAGGGACATACGTCTCACATTGCACCTATCATACATGCATATCATTTTCTGGGTGTTGGGGGGTTCTGTAACAATTAGCTATACTGGTTTTATTTACATTTGTCTTTTTGATCGCTTTTTATTTTTGTTTGGCGGTAGATGTTTTTTAGTATTTTTTTACGGTGTTCACTAAAGGAGTTATCTATTGGGACAGTTTTATAGGTTGGGTAGTTTTGGACACGTCGATACCAAATATGTGTACTATTGTTTTTTTCATAATGATATTAATTTATGGGTACAATATATATATATATATATATATATATATATATATATATATTTTTTTTTTTATTTTTGTGATTTTTAAAAAATATATATATTTACAACTTATTTTTACTTTTCATTCCCCTGGCTGGTCTTCCCTCTGCACTTAAGCTTGCTACACAGTTCTTCAAGCATGTATTTAATCTCCACGGTCTTCCTCTCTACATAGTATCTGATCGTGGAGTCCAGTTCACTTTGAAGTTTTGGAGAGCCCTGTGCAAGTTACTGAATGTCCAGCTGGCCTTGTCCTCAGCGTACCATACGCAGACCAATGGGCAAGTGGAATGGGTTATTCAGATTCCCGAGAGCTAGCTTGGCCATTGTACCCAACAGGACAACTGGGTACAACTACTGTCTGTTAAGGGTCTGCAACTGAGGAATACAGATGGGGAGAAACTGACCCTGCACTAGGACTAGACTCAATCCCTATGATGGAGCAGCCAACCTATTCATTGCAAATAGACCCACCGACGATCCTTGTGTAGACTCAAGCGAAGACCTAAAGAAGGGGGGAAGGGAATCCCTGAAAGACCTAGGGACTGGGAACAAAAACAGGTGACCTCCTAGCAGGGAAATAGAGGAAACTGCAGAAACTAAAGGAAAAACAAAATGACTAAGCAAGCAGAATTAGAGTTCCCAGAACTGCACAAAGTTAAATACAGAAAGTTATCAAAGCACCAAGCCAGAACTCTAGCGGATTAACACTGATGTCCGGCAAGTACTGGGAGGCAGGTGCCGAGTAATAAAGGGTGATACAATCTCCTGACCAACGACAAGCCCAGCACCAGGGGAAAAAGACCAGCAGCCAGAAAACCACAACAAGATGGTGGATGGTCAAACTAAATAGATTCTAACACTCTCCTGTGTGAAGTTTTTCTTGAAAAACCACATTGAGGAGTCTTCCGGAGCATTTTCATTCTTTGTGGTATACTCCCAGCATCCTTAAGTGCTCTCTTCTATGTCTGCTTTCTCCGGGATACCAACAGCTGATGCCTCATATGGTGACTTTCCCCAGATCTGGCAGCAGACACAGGCTCCCTTCCTTAAGGCCATGTCTCTGATGAAAACTCATGTGGACAAGAAGAGAGGTTTGCTGCCTCAGAATCATCCTGGATATAAAGTCTGCTGTAATCCTGGAATATTTGCCTAAAGATGACTTTGTAGAAATTCAACCCCCAGTACCTCGGTCTGTAAAAAATCCTTAGGCAATGTACGCAATCTGGTAATCTACCGTCTTCAGCTCCCTGCAAATCTATGGATCCTAAACACCTTTCATGTCTCACTTTAGAAGTCGATGGTATTAAATCACTTCTCGAAATTCCATGTTACTTCTGCTACTGCTGTTCCTGAGGATGCCTTAGACTTCTTCCAGGTTAAGGACATCCTGGATACTAAAAAGGTTGGGGGAAAGACCATCAATTTGGTGGACTGGAAGGACTTTTGACCTGAGGAGAGATCCTGGGAACCTACGTAGAATATCTGTGCCTATGTCATCTTGGAAAGGTTTCTCCATCGGTCTGGCCAAGAAAGGGGGGATGGTTCTTTCCCAGGCAACGGTCAGTGGTATTTTATTCAATTTACCCTCCATATATTTTTAGTTTAGGCTTTGTTAGGCTTTGTTCACATTGTTATATCTGTATTTCTATTCTGCTATACCACAAACTGAAATCTGAAAATAACAGAAGTGTCACATCCCTGAAATACAGGCACAAGCAGAGAGTGTTGTACCCTATTATATTAGGGTCCGTACAGTTTCTGCATGGTGCGCTATTTTGTCCTCATGTTTGGGACAAATTGATGATCACAGATGTAACCAGGTTACTATTTTTTTCTAATACCATAAATCCAGAAATGGAACGCACTGAAAAGGAAACAGAAACCAATATGAAAAGCAGCACAAATGAAAATGAGAAGTCATGAAATCATCACTCAGGCATCATTCAGACACCAGCTATTTTTCTGGTACTCCAAAAAAGGTCAAAGTTTCATCGGCACTTAGGATTCGATTTTCGTCAGTGTTTGGTCAGTTTGGTTACGTGTACATGACATATTTTTCAGGTGGGTTCTGCCTGGAAGTCGCCTGAAGATCGCAGAAATAACACTAAAAATAATCAACATGATGCACAGAAATGTTAAAATTACATGAGTCATAAACTTGTATGTGTAATTTTGGTACAATAGTTGGCTAAAAAATGGACATGTATCCATGATTATTTTGTGTACACAGTTACATGACTAGTTCCATAAACTTTAATGGGTATGTGTTCTATCCGTGAAAAACATGGACCTTTTCCTTATTAAAACAAATGTCAAAATGAGGCCTAAAAGTGATCTAGATTGAATGGAATTGATATAAATATGTAAGAACAAAGGACACTTTATTAAGCACATAGTTTACATAAAATCATTAAAACATGAAGGTGATGTGAATGTGAGTCGTACGGCCAGGGCTTGTGGGGTACTCGGCACCGAGCCCGTTCACTTCAATGGGGGATGTCACGGGTAGCACAGCTTGGTCCGTGGCCCTGGGCGCTCACTGAAAAGGGGGATATTTACAGGGATTGTAGGTTTGTAGAAATGTTTGTGACGCCACCTGTGGTTCCTGATCAGGGTGACTAACGCTGCAGGGTAGATCCTCTGAGGGGTTGTTACTGGGCAGCAAGGTGTTAAGTCTCCCACAGGCAAGACTGATCCCTCAGGGTATATGGCGGTGTAGGGGTGCAGGATCAATAAGGCAGACACACACAAGAAAGTCTCTTTCTGTACCTTTACTGATGGTAGTTGCAGGTACGTCCCGGGAAGCTGTCAGGGTGGAGGATGCACTTCCAGTAATCCCACTGAGTAGGTGTAGGGCCTCCGTACTCCTTTATGTGTGTGAGTTTCTGACTTGCATAGAACAAAGTCTAACTCTGCCTTCTCAGCTACGCCCGGCTGATTTTGTGGTTAGGCCTTCTCTGGGATAGAACAGCGTCTCTGTATGCAGCGTCCTGCTTGACTCTGTCTTCCTGACCCCAGTTACGTATCAGCTCTGATGGGCCCCTGCGACTTGAAGTCCCACAGGGTCTCTGGTTTCTCCTACTAGTCGTGAAGTAGCTAGCAAGCTTGGACCCGGTGTCCGGTAGTGCAAAGCAGAGGTAAGCGATCAATGCTGTTTCAACCTCTGACGCTCTCTCAAATCTTCCACTTGCCTTTCGTCCTACTCTGACTGCTCTCTCAGACGTTCTGACATGTTCTGAGGTAACTAAACTTCTCTCTGTCTCGACGTGATCTGATCTGACTGTCTCACGTGTCTGCACTGTCTTATATGCTGCAGAAGAGCTCCCTCTGGTGGATCTGGGAACTAGTGCAGGATGTTGTGTGCAAATGGGTCTTTGTGGGTTTACCTTGGTTGCATCTTCCAGGGTAACATGTGGCTCCAGTCACAGCTGGGCTACACATCTGCAAGAATAAAATAGAAAACTGACGACATTGTGCCTAGATTTTTCAATAGGGAATTTGTAAGAGACCCATTAAACAGTGACCTCTGGAAAACTGCAGAACCATCTAAATATCACCTGTCACCTGTGAAGTGAAAACCATTCCGGTGACTACCTCTTGAAGCTCATCAAGAGAATGAGTGTGCAAAGCAGTCATCAAAGCAAAAGGTGGCTACTTTGAAGAACCTAGAATATAAGACATATTTTCAGTTGTTTCACACTTTTTTGTAAAGTGTAATGTATAATTCCACATGTGTTACTTCATAGTTTTGATGCTTTCAGTGTGATTCTACAATTTTCATAGTCATGAAAATACAGAAAAATCTTTAAATGAGAAGGTGTGTCCAAACTTTTGGTCTGTACTGTACATCAATAGCTGCTGCTGCGCAGGCACAATTTTCAAATCGATTTTTTTTAATATCACAATAACCACAACCATATTAAGTATAACTACAGTAAGCATGCGATTATGCTGCGGCGCAGGGCTACGGCTGCCACCTGCCTGCAGAAGGGTTTTCTTTTTCCAGTATGTACATATAATATTCACTAGGGAGCAGGTCAGTGAGGGATCAGAGTAGGGATGGTGGGCGCCTACCTGATCACTCGAACTAGAGGGCGCCCTATAGTATATACCTGTCCCTCAGATTACCCCAGAAGGTGGAGACACTGGGGTCACGTACCTTACTATGCTTCTATCTTAAAACTTACCTGTTCCCTCCTCACCCAGGGAGGTGTGAGGCTGAAGTGTATAGGATTACACTAACCAGACAGGTAAGGGAAGAATGACAGGGATAAAAGAAAACTACATTCATACAAATATACTCACAAAACAACAGAATGGAACACAATCTCCAGCCCCTTCTATCCAAAAAACCTTGGGCTGCTTATAACAAAAACTTATAAATAAAACAACTGACACTCTTTTGTGGGTCAAAGGGTTGGCCACAGCTTTTAATATAACAACCATAAGATATATATGAGGCAGTCCATGCCCATTTCCTTTCTTTCCACTGTGCTTTCCTTTCAAGCCAAATAGCAAATGCTGTTGTACAGCGTGCCTTGCAATTAAAACTTAATTGGGCATGGAAGAGACAACACCATGCTGTGACAACTTTGCTTACAAAGCTACTATGTAACTATCAGCCTGATATACATGTACTTTAAATTTTTTTTTTTTTTTAAACTTTAAATTCAACTTACTTGGGTAAGGCAGGTGGGTTTTCCTTTGGTAAGCTAAAACCGGCAAAATGGCTTTTTTGACGCCAAACACCCCCATATACTTATCAGAGCCCTCTTTTCTTTCCGCACTTTTATTAATCTTTTCATACTCCCTTGCAGTCTCTGGGCCTATTCTTAATCTGTTCACGCCCTATTAGGGAAAAATCAAATAGGAGAGGATGAGGATAAGCATGCAAACCAGCTCCATGCTAAAATCTCCTAAACAACTCTCTAACTGCCTACTACTAGCGAACATATAATTTTCTGGTTAGCCAATAAAGGTATCACCTTAAGAATGCTCTTGTCATAATTGGATGGAAAAGTATTCACATTAACTGCCTACTCCAAACACTGAATTTCTCCTCAAACACCTAACCAGGAAGTAAGAACTATCACTGGCTATTTCCAAGTGCCAGTGGCATGCATATATACCAGAGGGGAATGGACAACACAGAACAGCTGATGCCATTCAGGATGGAGAACTCCAGGAGATCAACTGAACTAATTAACCCTTGCAATGACAGAGCAAGGAAAACTTAAACTGTTTAATGGGAAGGTGAAGCAGTTCTAATCAATGCAGGATTTTGTCTGACCAGATGCTGCGATCTTCCGGCTACTATCTGTCGTGGTATTCCCCTGACAGCATCATTCTATAGTATGGGGTGGAGTGAGATGAACCCTAAAAATCAAATAGGAGAGGATGAGGATAAGCATGCAAACCAGCTCCATGCTAAAATCTCCTAAACAACTCTCTAACTGCCTACTACTAGCGAACATATAATTTTCTGGTTAGCCAATAAAGGTATCACCTTAAGAATGCTCTTGTCATAATTGGATGGAAAAGTATTCACATTAACTGCCTACTCCAAACACTGAATTTCTCCTCAAACACCTAACCAGGAAGTAAGAACTATCACTGGCTATTTCCAAGTGCCAGTGGCATGCATATATACCAGAGGGGAATGGACAACACAGAACAGCTGATGCCATTCAGGATGGAGAACTCCAGGAGATCAACTGAACTAATTAACCCTTGCAATGACAGAGCAAGGAAAACTTAAACTGTTTAATGGGAAGGTGAAGCAGTTCTAATCAATGCAGGATTTTGTCTGACCAGATGCTGCGATCTTCCGGCTACTATCTGTCGTGGTATTCCCCTGACAGCATCATTCTATAGTATGGGGTGGAGTGAGATGAACCCTAAGGGGTTAATACAACCTATAAAGTGATAAGTGCAAACTTAATTGATCCTACGTAAATGTATCCATCTTAGTTCATTTAGTTGTTATTAATTTGTATATTTTTTACTTCGCATTAGGCTCTTTCATTTCCAGCCTCTCCCATTTAGATTAATTTTCCAGTTAGACTTGACATTGCCACAAGCATTTTGAGATATATTTAGATATTAAGATAGAATATTGCATAACTTTGCTATAAGAAAATTATAAGCCATGAGGTCAATTTGTGACGTGTTAACCATGCAGGGAATACTTGTCGGAGTTCCATAGGGCTTTTCATATCATTTTTTTTATCTTAATGACACAAGCCCCTTCTGTCTTGCATGTGGAAATATATAGCAATGGTAACCAAATCATTCATCCTCTGAATTGATCCTCTCTGCATGTATGCACTCCATTCATTGTCAGCAAGCAGCTGAATGACACAAGCCCCTTCTGTCTTGCATGTGGAAATATATAGCAATGGTAATCAAATCATTCATCCTCTGAATTGATCCTCTCTGCATGTATGCACTCCATTCATTGTCAGCAAGCAGCTGAATGACACAAGCCCCTTCTGTCTTGCATGTGGAAATATATAGCAATGGTAACCAAATCATTCATCCTCTGAATTGATCCTCTCTGCATGTATGCACTCCATTCATTGTCAGCAAGCAGCTGAATGACACAAGCCCCTTCTGTCTTGCATGTGGAAATATATAGCAATAGTATGCACTCCATACTTCTGATTGCTGCCAACCACTGCTGTACCATCTTGCAACATAGTTTAATGTGCCTGGTAAAACTTTAGTATAATTCATTTTTTGCACTGTGCTTAATACTTACTGCTGTGTATTCCTGTGACTGGGGCCTCTGTAGATGCTATCAGGTGGAAAGTGCTATAACATATAGATGTTGCCAGGTCTAGTGCCTTTGATGATCTAACCACCCCCTGGTGTGCTGGCCCCAGCTGGCAAATTATCCCAAAGCAGCTCCCACAATCCCACTTTCCTGACCCTGTAGTGTGGGCTATATATTTAGGAGTAGTCTAAGGGGCGCATGCATTGTGGGGGCGCATGCATCCCAGAAGTTAAGCATCACAGAAGACAAGCATCTTGAAAACGGCAGTTATTCATGGCAGTTAATCAGGGCTGGAATCAGGTACCCCACACTTTGCCTTCTTTTTCATTATGTACTTTATCTATTTCCTCCTGTGTTCCCTTGCCATCCACATTCACCGCCCCATCCCCCCTCCATCACGACTCATACACATCAGCCCCTCTATCCTTCCCTCTCCCATGTACAGCTCCCATGCACTCCTCACCTTCCTGAAAAACCTCAGCCCATCTTGCCCAAACACATCACAGAAAAAACCTACTTACAATTCCAACAACTACTTGCTCTTTATCTTCCTACTCCTACTGATTTCAGGGGACATCTCCCCCAACCCTGGTCCACCATCCCCCAACCTCAATCCCTACCCTACCTCATACCGAAACCATAATAATCTTATTAATATTACTTGCACTCCCTCATCTCCTTCTTTCAATTGTGCCCTCTGGAATCCATGGTCTGCATGCAACAAGCTATCCTTCCTGCACAACTACTTTCTGAACCACTCTCTTAATCTGTTGACCCTCACTGAAACCTGGATTCAGGATTCTGACACTGTCTCCCCTGCTGCCATTTCCTATGGTGGTTTACAGTTCTCCCATTCCCCGAGACCCACAAACAGACATGGTGGTGGAGTTGGCATACTCCTGTCCCCACAATGCACTTTCCAGGTCATCCCCCCAATTCCATCACTCTCATTCCCTTCTTTTGAGGTCCACACCATCAGGCTCTTCCATCCCCTCTCCCTCAGAGTAGCGGTCATATATCGGCCCCCAGGCTCACCCACCCAGTTCCTTGACCACTTCTCAGCCTGGCTGCCGCACTTCATGTCCTCAGAACTACCAACCCTTATCCTTGGAGACTTCAACATCCCCATTAACAGCCCTACTTCCACATCTGCATCTCAGCTTCTATCACTAACCACTTCTCTAGGCCTCTCACAGCTTTCAACCTCTGAGACACACAAGGATGGCAACACCCTTGACCTGGTCTTTGTCCGCCTCTGTTCAATCTCCCACCTAAATAACTCACCACTTCCACTCTCTGACCACAACATTCTCTCCTTAACGCTCACAAATCCTCCACCACCCCAGCGCACTCCTACCTACCACACATTCAGAAATCTACAAGCCATTAACCCTCAGACACTTTAAGACTCCCTACACTCATCGCTGTCCCCAATCTCCTCTTTTTCCTGTCCTGATCTGGCTGTTCATCACTACAATGACATTCTTAGAAGCACCCTTGACCAAGTAGCACCACTCACCCTCAGAACCTCCAAACACACAGTAAAACAGCCCTGGCTCACATTGCAAACTCGACTTCTTCAGCGATGCTCTAGGAGTGCTGAACGCCTCTGGAGAAAAACCTGCACACCAGAAGACTTCATCCACTTTAAATTCATGTTAAGAACTTATAATGCTGCCCTTCACCTCGCCAAACAGACCTACTTCACCACACTGATCTCCTCACTAGCCAACAACCCCAAGAAACTTTTTGACACTTTTCACTCCCTCCTCAGGCCAAAAGCACAAGCCCCTATCACAGATATTTGTGCTGACGACCTGGCCTCCCACTTTATAGAAAAAATAGATACTATCCGTCAGGAAATCTGTTCTCAACCACCAAGTGCTGTGACTCCCATCCCACCCTGCATTTCCCCTGGCTCACTTTCCACATTTGATCCCATCACAGAAGAAGAAGTCTCCAGACTCCTCTCTTCCTCTCGTCCGACTACATGCACTACCGACCCCATCCCCTCACATCTCCTCCAGTCTCTCTCTCCAGTTGTCACAACTCACCTAACTACAATCTTTAATCTCTCCCTCTCCTCTGGCATTTTCCCATCCTCCTTCAAACACTCCATCATTACTCCATTACTAAAGAAACCCGCTCTCGACCCTTCCTGCACAAACAACTACAGACCGGTCTCCAATCTCCTCTTCATCTCAAACTCTTGGAGCGCCTAGTCTACTCCTGCCTCACCCGTTACCTCTCCAATCACTCCCTCCTAGATCCTTCACAGTCCGGCTTCCGCCCCCTACATTCGACTGAAACTGCACTCATCAAAGTGACCAATGACCTTCTTACAGCAAAACGTAACGGCGACCACTCTCTGCTCATTCTACTCGACCTTTCTGCAGCTTTCGACACTGTTGACCACTGTCTCCTACTGTCTAGGCTCCAGTCACTAGGTATTAAGGACACTGTTCTCTCCTGGTTCTCCTCCTATCTTTCTGACCGCTCCTTCAGTGTTTTGTTCTCTGGCTCCACGTCATCTCCTCTTCCTCTCACTGTCGGTGTACCCCAGGGCTCAGTCCTTGGCCCCCTTCTCTTCTCTCTCTACACGGCCCCAATTGGACAGACCATCAGCAGATTTGGCTTTCAGTACCATCTTTATGCCGATGACACACAACTATACACGTCATCCCCCGACCTTACCCCCGCTGTTCTACAGAACACCACCGACTGTCTGTCCACAGTCTCCAACATCATGTCCGCTCTCTATCTGAAACTTAACCTCTCCAAGACTGAACTCCTTCTGCTCCCGCCATCTACTAACCTCCCTAAATCTGACATTTCCCTCTCTGTGGGCGGCACCATAATAACACCCCGGCAGCAGGCTCGCTGTCTGGGTGTTATGTTTGACACCAATCTCTCCTTCACCTCCCATATACAATCTCTTGCCCAATCTTGCCGTCTACACCTAAAGAACATCTCTAGAATCCGCCCTTTTCTCACCATGGAAACAACAAAAACCCTCACTGTAGCATTGATCCACTCCCGCCTGGACTACTGCAACGCTCTATTACTTGGCCTCCCCATTACTCGACTATCCCCTCTCCAGTCCATCCTTAATGCAGCAGCCAGGGTCATCCATCTGGCTAATCGGTACTCGGACGCGTCCGCTCTTCGCCAGTCCTTACACTGGCTGCCCATTCATTATAGGATCCAATCCAAGTACTGGTTCTCACCCACAAAGCTCTCCACAGTGCAGCACCCCCCTACATCTCCTCCCTCATTTCTATCTATCGGCCTAACCGACTGCTGCGCTCTGCAAACGACTTTCGAGATAGATGTGGTGCCAGGAGAAAAATAGTCAATAGATATAGGAATGAGAAACTCCTGCACTCAAATGACCAGAGAAAATAAACTCTCAATATAATATTTTATTAGGAAAAATAATTCCAATATGGTAGTAGGTTCGATATGCTGACAGACGTAGAAATTAAATGAACAACCTTTCGGCTAACATAGCCTTTATCAAGTACAGTCTGTATTCTGCAAAACATAAAATAGAATGTATAAGAAACAATAAACAAATACATGAGAAAATAAAATAAAAAAACCACATTAGTGGGAACCGAATCTCCATAGAGGTACTACATAGATATGAGAAAAACGGAAACATATTCATTTCAAAGAAATATTATATCAAATATTCCAAATAACATGTACATACATATGTTGATGAAGACAAAAATCGCAAGGGAATATCCACATAGTAAGGATATATAAATGTATATAATACAAGGAAAGAGGATATGCTGATGCCATATATAAGGTCCTAAGGAGCCAGAAAGGAAACGCAAAAAAAGATAATAGTTGCACTATAAGGAGTCAAATATGGTACATATAGGGAAGAAATAGATAAGGATCAATGTGTAACAAAATGAAATGGATACATTACTATTGCTGAACTATCCATTTCATTTTGTTACACATTGATCCTTATCTATTTCTCCCTATATGTACCATATTTGACTCCTTATAGTGCAACTATTATCTTTTTTTGCGTTTCCTTTCTGGCTCCTTAGGACCTTATATATGGCATCAGCATATCCTCTTTCCTTGTGTTATATACATTTATATATCCTTACTATGTGGATATTCCCTTGCGATTTTTGTCTTCATCAACATATGTATGTACATGTTATTTGGAATATTTGATATAATATTTCTTTGAAATGAATATGTTTCCGTTTTTCTCATATCTATGTAGTACCTCTATGGAGATTCGGTTCCCACTAATGTGTTTTTTTTATTTTATTTTCTCATTTATTTGTTTATTGTTTCTTATACATTCTATTTTATGTTTTGCAGAATACAGACTGTACTTGATAAAGGCTATGTTAGCCGAAACGTTGTTCATTTAATTTCTACGTCTGTCAGCATATCGAACCTACTACCATATTGGAATTATTTTTCCTAATAAAATATTATATTGAGAGTTTATTTTCTCTGGTCATTTGAGTGCAGGAGTTTCTCATTCCTATATCTATTGACTATTTTTCTCCTGGCACCACATCTATTTTTAAGTGAGCACCCCTTATCCGTTTACTAGTATATACATTTATTCGGGTATTGCTCCTTTTTTTATTTTTTCATGTCCTTCAATACCTTATCATTTAATCAAGATGAGGTTTCCACTATTATTTCTCAAGTTACTACGCCAGGGACTTTCTTGCATACTCCAGCAGAGGAATTAAGGAGTAAGGATCTGGAAAAGGATCTGCGTAAATTTACGGCACTGGAACTACACTGTATTACTTTGGCCGAATATCACCGGGTTCAACGTATCCCCAGAGGCCTCAGAGTTTCTCTTAGACCTACGTTATTTCATGACAATCAAGAATTCTGCTCCAAATTTGAAGCTGTACTCAATAAATGCTCTATGGACCTAATGATTCTTACTATTTATTTTCTACAGAAAGAAAATATTGAGTTGAAAAAAGGCATCTCAGCAACCGAACAACAACTCATCAACACATATTCCCCTGAGGATTTTAAGAAGCTGAAAGAGAAGTTGGATAAGTCCATCTCCGAATTTCGTGTTAATCTTGAGGGTAAGAAAATAAATAAATTCTTAAGGGACACGGAGGACTATAGAAATAACCAAGTCTATCGATGGCCCAATACCGGCTCCTTCAGAAATCGTCGATTTCAACGACGCGGTTACAGTCCCGTCTCCACCAGCTCGGACAGTGACTTTGGTCCCTCAAGTTCTTTTTTAGGACAACGCCAAACCCGATCCTACAGAGGAAGACGAGGCGTGGGCGGAGGAATATCCGGCGGCGGGGACAGCCATATGGATCAGCACAAAATGACGACACGGTCACAGGTATGGAGACCTCAAACATCGTTTATAACATCTCGTCACAATGTCTCTCTCCGGCCGAGGTTTCATTGTTACAAAAAGGATTGACTTTCTGCCCCGTCCCACGCTTCAACACTTTTCTATTAGAACAGGAATTATCACGTTTCTTTAGAACTCTGAGACTTAAAGCACATTTTTCAACTCTTCCTATAGGAGATTCTATAAGTAATGTTCCATTGGGTTCTCAATTCTCATTAAGTTTGTTGGATCTTAGAATCCCTAGTTCTTTTCAACCACCACACATATACCACCCTATTGAGACTTTTATTGATTTGGTCAAAAATGATATGAAAGTGGTTCTCAATACCATCAAGAGAGGTGACATGAAAATTAAAAATAATTTAACTACTGAGGAACATAGATCTTTAGCTACTCTAAAGTCTAATAAAAATCTTGTCATTAAACCGGCGAATAAAGGGGGTGCGATTGTGGTTTTAGACCGCTCGTATTATTTAGAGGAAATTATGATACAACTATCAGATTCCAATACATATTTGCCTATAGCTAATAATCCCTCCTTTGATATAGCCCGTGATATTAGAGCATTGATTGATCGACATATAAATTTGGGCACTATTGACAGCAAACTGGGTGATTTTTTAGTGAATTCACACCCTGTGATTCCGGTTTTTTACGCGCTGCCCAAGATTCACAAGAATCTACTCAGACTCCCTGGCAGACCAATAGTTGCCTCTACCAACTCCATCTTATCACCTTTAGCTATAACCATTGAAAAAATCTTGTCCCCCTTGATCCCTGAAATTGGTTCCTTTCTAAAGGACACTACGCATTTTCTTCATACCCTTAAAGATTTGGGCCAGTTACCGACGAATTCTTTGTTGGTTACCATGGACGTGAATAGTCTTTATACCAGCATCAGACACCTTGATGGTATTGAGTCAGTCAATAAATTTCTCTTGGCTCATACTGCGTTTACCACTAACCAAATACATTTTTGTAATGACTTGTTAAATTTAATCTTGACCAAAAACTTCTTATTTGGTGATCAGTTCTATATCCAAATGAGGGGCACCGCGATGGGGTCTAATATGGCACCACCTTATGCCAATATATTCATGGATAACTTTGAAAATTCCTACGTATATCCACATCCATTATTCATATCTCATGTCATCTACTGGAAACGTTACATTGATGACGTCTTCCTTGTTTGAACAGGGGGATTAGATGATTTGTTCCGTTTCCACAATGATCTTAACTCAAGCATGTCTAGATTGACATTTTCGATCCAGCATGATCCTAAGACGATCAATTTTTTGGATACCAAGATCACGATTCAGGAAAATGGTACAATTGAGACAGATCTTTATGTCAAACCTACGGACAAAAATAGTTTACTTTTGTATTCAAGTTGTCATCTCCTTCATACTAAGAATTCATTACCCATATCTCAACATTGCCGTATTGATAGGATAGTATCCGATCCCGTTAATTGTGATCGTCGACATAAGGAAATGAATGTTAAATTCATCAATAGGGGTTATCCTCCCACTTCCTCAGTATCTACTTCCTTTGCACGTAATAGACTTGACAGACCTCTTATTAGTACTAGGATACCGTTTGTGCGGACTTATCACCCTTATAATTTTCGGATTAACAAGTGCCTTTTCAAACATTGGGGGATCCTTCGGGACTCGTATCCTAATGTCCCCGAATTTAGTAATATACCTATGATTTGCAATAAAAGGAGCTCTAATATCAAAAATCATTTGGTTAGGGCTGACATTGGGTCTCTGAAAAAAGATCAGGTCCAAAGGGTCTTTTCTAAACCACGTAATGGTACTTTCCCGTGTTTGAGCTGTTTGCAATGGTCCCATGTTATTAAAGGGGATTCGTTCACACATCCACGGTCAGGACGTAGATTCCCCATTAATGAATATTTTACCTGTAACTCGTCCTTTGTTGTTTATTTCATTAAGTTCCCTTGTGGGTTAGGTTATGTCGGCGAAACCACCCAACATGTACGTGATCGGATTTCGCAACACAAATCTACAATCAGGTGCGGACGCACCTGTCTTCCTATTCCGGCACATTTCCTTCAACATCATCATAACATTTCTCAACTGAAGTTTCAGATAATCGATCACGTTCCTCCTTCTAGACGAAAGGGGGGATAGGGTTAAACGTCTCAAAGAACGTGAATCCTTTTGGATTCACACACTCCAGACTCTGGCCCCCCTTGGTCTCAACAAGGATTATGATTATGCCTGACTGTCTATAAATAAGACTTTGGTGGTTGGATTTACTTAGTTGTCACATATATATGCTCTTTAGGACTCAATTGTTTATATGTTAGACTTCGTCGGTTGTTCCATGTGCTGTTTGGCCTATCATCATTATCATTATTATTTATCATTCTTTTAAGTATGATTTTTGCACATGTATACAGAGTGCTGTGGTCCTTCATTATTATTGCTGTTTTGCACATCCATAAAAATTTTTTGTACCTGTATTATTTGGCAATTTTGTCTGTAATCCGATATTTCTATCCAGTTGTGTGTTTATATACATTCCTTTTCTTTTTTTTCCCATAGGGAGCTACGGAGCAGAAGTGAATCCTTTCTACGGTATATTACCTTCTGGGCATGCGCACCTTTACCGAGCTTCTCCTCTTCTTTTTATTCAACTCCTTTTGCGGCGCGCGTGCGCCGTTTAGTCTTCTTTTTTTCCCACTTCATTACTTACTTCCTGTTGTCTTCGGCTCTTCGGTTCTGTTCGGCTCCTTTCGTGGCGCGCATGCGCCTTCTATCTGTCATACTGACCTTTCGAACCCGGAACTTGTTCTTTAGCTCACATAGACGTATGTATAAAACCATCATGGCGCTGCACTCTCTGCACACGCGGATCACCTTCTCTGACACCGGACTTTCTCCTGCACGGTTATTTTCCTGCGATCTCCTTTCTCTGGCATGTCAGTGATCTTCATAAGGTAACGCTGTTTTCATCTCCTTTCTCTTTTTAGTACTCCCTGTTACTATTATGATTTTTGCACTCATTATGGGCTTTTTTCATATAGGATTCAATTCCTCTCCGCTCCTGTGACTGGTTCTAGTTCAGCAATAGTAATGTATCCATTTCATTTTGTTACACATTGATCCTTATCTATTTCTCCCCTATATGTACCATATTTGACTCCTTATAGTGCAACTATTATCTTTTTTTGCGTTTCCTTTCTGGCTCCTTAGGACCTTATATATGGCATCAGTATATCCTCTTTCCTTGTATTATATACATTTATATATCCTTACTATGTGGATATTCCCTTGCGATTTTTGTCTTCATCAACATATGTATGTACATGTTATTTGGAATATTTGATATAATATTTCTTTGAAATGAATATGTTTCCGTTTTTCTCATATCTATGTAGTACCTCTATGGAGATTCGGTTCCCACTAATGTGGTTTTTTTATTTTATTTTCTCATGTATTTGTTTATTGTTTCTTATACATTCTATTTTATGTTTTGCAGAATACAGACTGTACTTGATAAAGGCTATGTTAGCCGAAACGTTGTTCATTTAATTTCTACGTCTGTCAGCATATCGAACCTACTACCATATTGGAATTATTTTTCCTAATAAAATATTATATTGAGAGTTTATTTTCTCTGGTCATTTGAGTGCAGGAGTTTCTCATTCCTATATCCATTCACTATCTCCATCCATGCCTCACTCCCTCAAGATGGCTGGACCATCATTGTAAATGCACCATTGTATATACACACCTGTACTTTGTATCTCCCCCATCTCATTGTAGATTGTAAGCTCTCACGAGCAGGGTCGGCTTATTTTGCTTTAATTATTGTATTGTTAACGTTGTTACCTATGACTTGTGTTTTGAAACTGTTAAACTGTAAAGCGCTGCGGAATATGTTGGTGCTATATAAATAATTATTTATTATTATTATTATTATCTTAAGTGATTTGCTGTAAGTATTTCTTTTATGATGGCTGTATGTGGTGTAGGGATGTGGACTCGCTGGTGTGCGACCGGAGGTAAGCAGGAGGGCGACTCTTCCTGGTTCTTTAAGCAAGTTTATTAAGACTTCATAAACTTGCTGTCAAACAGAAAACAAAACAGCCTTCTTCGGCACAAAGTAACAGAAAAACAGCTATAACGTCCTGGTACTCTAACTGAGTACTCTCTTCAGCACACACACTGGAGGTCTCCTCAGAACTCCCACACTGGAGGTTTCCACACCTCCAGCCACTCACACCCGTGGTCAGCAGTAGGCTCATTTATATATACCAGACATTCAGCTAACACAGAGCACATGACTGGTCATGTGGCAGTGACCTCATCACAGGTCCTCAAACCACATACAAAGGTATAGTGAAGTCTTACTCTCCCATCTGTCTATGTGTTCATTACTATCGCTACATACCTCCCCCCTCTGCCTAAAGCCGTGGGCTTGGCACATTTCATTCACTGACTAGAAACTCTTTTCAGTCGTCTCCACAATTAACCGGTCTGTCACAGTTTGGCTTAGGTCACTGAGTCCTGAGCTAATTGAGGTGTCACTGCCTCTACCTCTCATTTCAGGCCATCTATGTTCTGTCTTAGTTTCCCTTCGATGACTTTCACTCTGAAGCGAACCTCTGCGCCTCTCTATACTGTGGGTTGAAGGTGACTGCCTTTTTCCCCCAACTCTTGCAGCTGTCTGTTGGTCTGCTCCTTCTCAAGTCTTAGCTGCTCTATTCTTCCCTGGTGCAACTCCAGGAGCATCCGGATCTTCCTAAGGCTTTCCACCAACCCCCTCCGACTTGGAGGTTTTCTTGTTGGCTCCCAATGTCTCTGCTTCTCGCGGAGGTATTGTAGTGGCATATCTCTTATGTCCGCCTCCCGCTTCACTGTGACTTCCCGGGTGTGGCCATCTGGGTGGCGGTTCCCTTGCTGACTTTCTTCCGCCGTCGAGGCCCCTTCTTTGGTCAGCCTCTTCAGTTCACTCTCCTCCCGTACGCTCGGACCGGGAGAACGCAACCGTTCGATTTCCTGGTCTGTCGTGGATTTCCTGAGCTGGGCATTAGCCTCCTTCTCTATCTGGAGTTTTTGGAGAATTTTCTCTTGCTCCTCTGCCCAGCAGCGGTGCTCATCCTCTCTCCGTAGAAGTTCCTGCTGATGCTTCTCTTGGGCCTCTCTGAGCATCTCTGTATCTTTCACTAGGACTTGGTTCGCCGTCTGGCACGCTGATAGTTGACCTTGGACTTTAGAGACTTCCTTCTCCAGGTCCTCCACTCGTTGCTCAATCCCTTGTCTCCGTATCCACGACTGTCTCTTTAAGCAGCTCTATCTCATGGTCTTGCTCTCTTTTATCCCGTACATGTGGCACCATCATTTCCCCCTTATTTCTCTTCTTAGAGAGTATAGGCTGTCTGGCCTTTCCGCAGCCCCTGCGGAGAGGAGAAGATCTGCCACTTGTACCCGACTCCACCTTGCTGCACTCGCTTTCACTTGCGGTTAAGTTACAGTCTGCATAGGAGTCTTCCCCACTCCCCCTGTCGTCTGGGAACAGCAAGTCCCCACTTAACCAGGTGTCGGCCCCTATTCCTGGAGCTACCCAGTTTCCTCCGGTCCTATATTTGGTCACCCCAAAGTCCCCACTTTGGTCTGAGCCACACTTTCTACCCGTCACCAGGCACTGGGTATCTTTGACTATAGGGGGTGCTACCTCTGTTTTGCCCCCTACACTATCAGCAACCACTACAGCCGCCTGCTGGGATGGGCCTCTCTTAGGGTCCTTCTGGTTCCCTTCTGAGCACTCAGCCAGTCCTTCGTCCCACACCTCCCAAAACCGTTTAAAATCCTGGCCTATTATTATAGGGTATGGTAAGTCTGGGACTACAGGGACATCATGGGTAGAAATAATAGTGGACGTCTCAGTAATTAGCCTGGTTACCTGATACTCCCTAGTGACCCCATGAATGCAATGGATTTCCATTTTCCTTCCGGGAATCAGATAGACAGGGACTGTGTCGCTCAGTAGGGTCACCTGGCTCCCTGAGTCTAGAAGTCCACTCACACACTCTCCATTCACTATTAGAGAACAGTTCAGTGCCCCCCGGTCAGATGTAAAGTCAGTACACCATTCTGGACATACGCTGTTCGAACCCTGAACCTGGCAATAGTCCGTCTGTTTATTCGCCGCCACCTCTTTTCTCCTCACCCACTCAATTTGGGACTCTGCCCCTCTGAGTGTGGCAGTACTTTATTAGGGTTTACTGGTTCCTCGTTCTTGCTAGGGACCTCAGAACCCTTTCTCCACAGATCCAAAAAAACAGACAAAAATCCTGGCCTATAATTATAGGACGCACCAAGTCCCGAATGACGCCGACTTCATGAGACTCAGTGCCATGCTTCGTTTCAATGTCCACTCTGGCCATAGGGTAGTCCTTTACATCACCATGTATGCATTGAACACCAACTTTTTTCCCTGGTAATATGTTGAGAGGAAAAGTGGACCTCACCAATGTCACTAAGCTCCCAGAGTCTAGCAGCGCCGTTACTGCATCACCGTTCACCTTCACGGGACATACTTGAGGACCCTGATTGGGGAACGGGTTCGTACTGCAGGCTGGATATGCATACCATGAAATACGGTGTCCTATGCTGCAGTCCATCTGCTCGGTAGTCTGGGGACACCGGGCAGCTATGTGTCCTGGCTCGCGGCACCTCCAACAAATAATATCACCCGCAGAGACCTTGGGCACCACCTCCCCCTGCCATTTTGACCTTGGGCGCCCCACCCCTTTTTGGGACTCTGCCCCCTGTTGGGGCCGCCAGTACGGAATGGGCAGCTTCCCCAAGGCACCTTCCATTCCCTGGTACCTCTCGACCAGTCCGACCAGTTCATCAGCATTCCGGGGATCACCCTGGGCAACCCAAGTCTGTAGGGGCTTTGGCAGGGAGTGCACAAACCGATCCATGACGACTCTTTCTACCATCTGTGCCGGCGTAGCGGACTCTGGCTGTAGCCATTTCTGGACCAGGTGCAGCAGGTCAAACATTTGGGAGCGGGGTAGTTTGTCCCGGTGATAAGCCCAGCGGTGCACTCTCTGTGCCCTGACAGTCATTGTCACCCACAACCGTGCGAGGATCTCCACCTTTAACTTAGGATACTGCTGAGCGTCCTGCACAGTCAAATCGAAGTACGCCTTCTGGGGTTCCCCTGTCAGGTATGGGGCCAGTACCTCTGCCCACTGCTCTGGGGGAAGTCTTTCCCTTTCAGCAACCCTCTCAAATACAGACAGGAAGGCTTCAACATCATCCCCGGGGGTCATTTTCTGTAACGTGCGTCTTACCGCCTTTCTGACGTGGTTGTCATCAGCCAGACCTGGGGTTGGGGCGCTCGTCCTGCCCTGGATGGCGGTTGTCAGAAGCTGCTGGGTCTGCTGCACCTGTTGCAACAACATCCTGTTAGTCTCTTGCTGCTGCACCTGCGCCTGGACCAAGTGTTTCAGCAGGTCCTCCATTTCTCTGCTGGGACCGCTGCTCGCACGTCTCCACCAATTGTAGGGATGTGGTCTCGCTGGTGTGCGACCGGAGGTAAGCAGGAGGGCGACTCTTCCTGGTTCTTTAAGCAAGTTTATTAAGACTTCATAAACTTGCTGTCAAACAGAAAACAAAACAGCCTTCTTCGGCACAAAGTAACAGAAAAAAACAGCTATAACGTCCTGGTACTCTAACTGAGTACTCTCTTCAGCACACACACTGGAGGTCTCCTCAGAACTCCCACATTGGAGGTTTCCACACCTCCAGCCACTCACACCCGTGGTCAGCAGTAGGCTCATTTATATATACCAGACATTCAGCTAACACAGAGCACATGACCTGTCATGTGGCAGTGACCTCATCACAGGTCCTCAAACCACATACGAAGGTATAGTGAAGTCTTACTCTCCCATCTGTCTATGTGTTCATTACTATCGCTACAGTGGAAATATTCTACATGCAAACCCGGACAAAGGTCTATAATTTTATTGTCCATGATATTTCAGTTACTCCGAGATCATATGCAGGATGCTAGTGGTGCTAACACAACACGTTGGGTTTACCCTCATTGTTGACATTCTAGATATTTCCATATTTTGACTACGTAGGTTCAGTTAGAAATCCAGTGGGTTTTGTTTGTCACGGTATCCACATAACCCGTTTCCATTTCAGGTAACCTGTTCTTCTGGTCATTCTAGTAAGGTATGAATGAAGGTTAGATACAGTATATACGGTAAGCCCAATATTCAGAATTGATTCCTGTCTGAGGTTTGACTAGACTGAATATACTGTATTTTTGTGGACTCTTTAGTGTCATAAAAGGTACCAGGTATTGTCATTAAATTTCATGGTACGAAAAAGGACTGTAATGCACAGACTGTCTGCTGGTCTCCTGACCCATGCAGACTCATATATGCTTATGAGACTGTAAGGCTAAGTTCACACGTTGCGGAATTGCTGTGGAAATTTCCGCGGCAATCCCGCACTTCTCTGCCGCGCGAAATACGCATTTTTTTTGTATGCGTATTCCCGCCAGAATCTAGCGTTTTGCAAGCGTAATTAGCTTGCAGAAGGCTAGCGTTTTCCTAGCAATCTGTAGCATCGCTTGGAAAACTGATTGACAGGTTGGTCACACGAGTCAAACATAGTGTTTGACTCGTGTGACCAACTTTTTACTATTGATGCCACCTATGCCGCATCAATAGTGAAAAGATCTAATGTAAAAATAATAAAAAATAATAAATAATGATATTCTCACCTTCCGGCGGCCTCCGCAGCTTTCCCGCCTCTCAGCGACGCTCCCGGCAACTCCCGTTCCCAGGCGTCCTTTGCGACAGACCCCAGATGACGTAGCATCACACGAGACCGCTACATCATCTGGGTGATTCTCGCAAAGGACTCCTGGGAACGGGAGCGTCGCTGAGAGGCGGGAAGGCTGCGGGGGCCGCCGGAAGGTGAGAATATCATTATTTTTTATTTTAATTATTGTTTTATCAGGGATATGGTACCCAGGGCCTGGAGGAGAGTCTCCTCTCCTCCGGACCCTGGGTACCATCCGCACATGATCCGCTTACATTCCGCATAGCCACATGCGGAAAGTAAGCGGTTCAATTCATTCCTATGGCGGTGATTCCGCCGAGATGACTCAAAATTAATGAACATGTTGCTATTTATTCCACGAAGCGTTTTTTTCGCGGAAAAAAATGCTGCATGTGCACAAAAATTGCGGAATCTATTTAAATGAATAGGATGCTTAATGCTTGCGTTTTTTTCGCGTTTTTGCGGCGGGAAAAAACGCGAAAAAAAACGCGAAAATTCCTGCCGTGTGCACTTAGCCTCAGTGTTGGTTGGGGTTGACCTGAGGTCAGTCTGTGCATTACAGTCCATATAATTTTACTGCTGCAGTTTGCAGATAGGTTCTCTCAGGCGGGCCTTTATGAGGCTCATACTTCCTGTTCTGTACAGATAACTTTTCAGCAGTATCATTATCATTACAGGCAGGATAACAACGAAAGGCAACACTTCCTTATACAGTAGATTACACGGAATTCACCATTTTCAATAGGGGATGTCACATTTCCTCTCACTCCCTTCACAATGACCTTTCCCAAGTTTGAAGCATGTTTAAAATGCTCTCCAGCAAAAGTCAATGAGCCAAATCCTTCCAATTGTTGATTGTGTCCATGCGGTTGTTTAAAAGAAAAGGAAGTATGAGTCTACTAATAAGCCTTGGGCCACAATAAAAACTGCAAGATTTCGGATTTGCTTTTTTTTAATATACAGTTGTGCTGAAAAGTTTACATACCCCGGCAGAATTTTTGCTTTCTTGGCCTTTTTTCAGAGAATATGAATGCTAACACCAAAACTTTTTCTCCACTCATGGTTAGTGGTTGGGTGAAGCCATTTATTGTCAAACTACTGTGTTTTCTCTTTTTAAATCATAATGACAACCCAAAACATCCAAATGACCCTGATAAAAAGTTCACATACCCCATTTCTAAATACTGTGTATTGCCCCCTCTAACATGAATGACAGCTTGAAGTCTTTTGTTGTAGTTGTGGCTGAGTTTCTTTATTTTCTCAGATGGTAAAACTGCCCACTCTTCTTGGCAAAAAGCCTCCAGTTCCTGTAAGTTCCTGGGCACATTCAGATTAAAGGTCATTGTATTTTGCCTTTGCCATTGCAGTTGTCCTTAGTTTGTATGGCCCTATATAGTCCCTCCCAAATTAAAAATCTAAATTGTGTGTATTTGTATGCGTGCATATACACTGCTCAAAAGATTAAAGGGAACACTAAAATACCACATTCTAGATATCGTTGAATGAAATATTCCAGTTGCAAATCTTTATTCATTACATAGTAGAATGCCTGAGCAGGGCCAACGTCAGCACCCGGCACACCCGGGCAAGTGCCGGGGCCCTGAGCAGGCGGGGGGCCCACTCGCCGTCTGGCACTCCCGCGCCCGTTAGCGGAGGAGAGCGGTGTCAGCGCCGCCACTGGGGGCCCAGTTATCATCAATGCCTGCCCATCATCATGGGGAGGCATTGATGATGATGGGGAGGCGATAATGATGATGGGCAGGCATTGATGATAATGGGGAGGCCATGATGATGATGGGGAGGCCATGATGATAATGGGCAGCATTGATGATGGGAGGAGATGATGATGATGGGCAGGCATTGATGATGATGGGGAGGAGATGATGATGATGGGCAGGCATTGATGATAATGGGGAGGCCATGATGATGATGGGGAGGCAATGATGATGATAAGGAGGCAATCATGATGATAGTAGGGAGTCTTTCCACAGCGCCCTTTCCTGAGCCGTAACAGTACAGAACGCAGTACAGCGCAGAGGAGAGCTCCATATTTTGTATGGAGCATTATATGGGGACCAGTATCCTGTATGGAGCATTATATGGGGACCAGTATCCTGTATGGAGCATTATATTGGGTCCAGTATTCTGTATGCAACATTATTTTGGGTCCAGTATTCTGTATGGAGCATTATATGGGGGGGTGACATCCTGCATGGGGTATAATATGGGTGATGAGGGGGAGACTATGTGGTGCCCATAATATTGTATGGAGGACTGTACTGTCCAGTCTGTTCTGTGCGCTGTGAGGATTTGGCGGTTTTTGAGCTATTGTACAATTTACAATAGATCTCACTCATGTAATGGAAGCAGTGAAGTATTTGGCGTTGTGCTATACCCATATTTCTCTGCTGTATCTGTGCATCATGAATCGTGGTCTGTGTTAAAGGGGCCCACTGAGGCTCTTTCGCCCGGGGCCCATAAAAACCTGGAGCTGGCCCTGGCGCTGAGAACAGTAAAACATAAAAATGATCAATGTAAATCCAACTTAATATCCCATGGCGGTCAGGATTTGGAATAATACTCAAAATCAAAGTGGAAAATCAAATTACAGGCTGATCCAAGTTCAATGGAAACACCTCAAGACAAGAAAATGATGCTCAGTAGTGTCTGTGGCCTCCACGTGCCTGTATGACCTTCCTACAATGTCTGGGCGTGGTCCAGATGAGGCGGAACATGTTCTCCTGAGGGACCGCCTCCCAGAACTGGATTAAATAATCATTCAGCACCTGGAAAGTCTGTGGTGCAACGTGGCATTGGTGGATGGAATGGGACATGATGTCCCAGATGTGCTTGATTGGATTCAGGTCTGGGGAACAGGCAGTCCAGTCCATAGCATCAATGCCTTCATCATTCAGGAACTGTTGACACAATCCAGCCACATTAGGCCTAGCATTGTCATGCATCAGAAGGAACTCAGGGCCAACTGCACCTGCATATGGTCTCACAGGGAGTCTGGGGATCTCATCTCGGTACCTAATGGCAGTCAGGGTACCTCTGGCACATGGAGGGCTGTGGGCCCTCCAAAGAAATGCCTCTCCACACCATCACTGACCCACTGCCAAACCGATCATGCTGGAAGATGTTGCAGACAGCATAACGTTCTCCACGTCGTCTTCATACTCTGTCATGTCTGTCACATGTGCTCAGTGTGAACTTGCTGGACAAAAAAAAGAGAAAGACCAAGCATATAAGGGCACACCCCAAATAAGGGATCAAAAAGTGTAATACAAAAATGTAAACTTTATTAAGGACAAAGAGACTGACAATAAAAACATTTAAAAAAAAAAACACACACCACCACAATGGTCCCATATAATCACAATGTAGTGCAACACAATATAATGCAATAACAATTATGCAAAGCGTACCTACAAAATCATGAGGGGAGGAGGCTTAGCTGCATAAAATACCTAACAAGAAGATCCCCTAACAAGAAGATCACCCAGAAAAATAACAAGAAAAATAACAAGACACCAATGTGCCCTCAAGGGAAGCCCCCAGTGAGTCCCAAAGTGCTGAATGAAAGATCATAAATCCATCAAGCAGTAAATGAAACCACCTCCAATGGTGGAGGGTGTCCACACTGAAAATCAGCGAACAGCACTTTGGGACTCACTGGGGGCTTCTCTTGATGGTGCATTGGCGTCTTGTTATTTTTCTGGGACGCCCAGATCTAGGGGGATCTTCTTGTTAGGTATTTTATGCAACTAAGCCTCCTCCCTCATGATTTTGTAGGTACGCTTTGCATAATTGTTATTGCATTATATTGGTGTTGCACTACATTGTGATTATATGGGACCATTGTGGTGTGTTGTGTTTTTTTTAAATGTTTTTTTTGTCAGTCTCTTTGTCCTTAATAAAGTTTACATTTTTGTATTACACTTTTTGATCCTTATTTGGGGGGCGCCTTATATGCTTGATCTTTCTCTCTTTTTTGTCCTCATTATTGCCTCCTGTGCATTGTGCAGCACCCCCTATGTTTCACCCATTTTATTACTCATGTTCAACATATTACTTTCTTATGTCCAGCAGTGGGGCTCCCTGCTTTCCCTCTCTACTGCACAGTGTGAACTTGCTCTCATATGTGAAAAGCACAGGGTTGCCAATGTCGAATCTGCCAATTTTCGTGTTCTCTAAAAATGCCAATTGCCCTGCACAGTGTTGGGCTGTATGTACAACACCCACTTGTGGATGTCAGGCCCTCATACCACACTCATGGAGTCTGTTTCTGACAGTTTGAGCAGACACATGGATGTTAGTGGCCTTGTGGAGGTCATTTTTGCAGGGCTCTGGCACTGCTCCTACTGTTCTTCCTTGCACAAAGGAGGCGGTAGCGGTACTGTGCTGGTTGGTTTATGGCCCCCTCCATATCTTCTGGTGAGCTGGCTTGTCTCCTGGTTTCTTGTCCATGCTTTGGACACTGTGCTGACAGACACAGCTACCCTTTTGCCTCAGCTAGCATTGATGTGCCATCCTGGATGAGCTGCACTACCTGAACAACTTCTGTGGGTTGTAGACATTGTCTCATGCTATTGTACAGTACCTCTAGGGGTGAGAGCAATGATATAATGGAAAAATGACCAAAACAACAGACAAAAAGTATGAGAACAGAGAAATTGGTGGTCTGTGGTCACCTCCTGCAGAACCACTCCTTTACAGGGGTTGTCTTGCTAATTGCCGATCATTTCTACCTGTTGTCTGTTCCATTTGCACAACAGCAGGAGAAATTAATTCACAATCCGTGTTGCTTCATAACTGGACAGGTTGTTGTCACAAAAGTGTGATTGACTTGGAGTTACATTGTGTTGTTTAAGTGCTCCCTTTATTTTTATATATATATATCTAAATATATATATATATATATATATATATATATATATATATAAACTATGAGGAATAGGAGGATAATGGACCCCATTGTGATCTAACATCATCATTTATCAGAGTTGTAAGATTGCAGAAGTGGTTAATTGCTGCAATGATCTTTAATGACCGCCTAAGCACTATGAACGAGCTTAAATGTGCTATTAGCAACATGCAATATTTTACAGTTGTTCGCGAATTCTGGTGTTCCACCTTCCTGATACACAACTTTTGTAGAGAATGGTGAGATAATGCTGTGTGGCACTTATTTAATATGAATGTTAATGTAGAGATCAGTTAGTTTTATATTAACATTGAATACAACAATGGACCGCTGCGACCATATTCGGTTGTGATCGCTAGGATTGATTAATTGTGCAGTCTAAATCAACCCCCACCACTATGAAGCTTTGATATACCAATAAGTATAATTGTCATGAAATTGATCGGTCACTTCTGTACACAGTTGAGAGAATTGATAGACTGGAAATGACTGTTACTGGAGGATCAGTTGTTTAATACATTGCAAGTGAAGCGCATTCTTGCCTAGATTATTAATTTGTGAAATAACCTCTAGAATGCCTTTGATACACCAATAAGGATAAGTGTATGAAAATGGAATGGACAAGTTGATAGAATGTCGAAGACATCTGTATGGAAACTGCTCAACCTGCCGCTTAGCTTCTGCGCAAATTGTTGGCTCTAGGCTCTTTCACTCAACACTGAAGTGTGAAGAGGCTTACCACACACTTAGCCCCCCCCCGTGCGGAGCAATGAACTTATTATAGTATAGTGAGCAGCAGCTATAACTTTGTCAATGAACTGACAGTGGCTCAGAATTAGGGCCAGCTGTCAGTCAGTACTGGCGTCTAAGTGCCAACACCGGGCAGGTTCAGAATGCTATAAGCCTGCAGATTAACCCCATGTCTGCATGTTAACAGGATTTTTTCATAGGACAGGTTCCCTTTAATGATATGCTAAGGATGAAAAAATGTGAACCAAATTTTCAAAACAGAGTAACGAAAATCCAGCGAGGCAGCAGGTGTATACTATAAAATCCAAGTTTATTGTAGAAAAATGAATGAAATGTGCATGGCAGTTCTAAAGTGACTGAGACCTACGCGTTTCAGCTCCTTGGAGCCTTACTCATGGTTATCGATGCCCGTGTGAACATGGCTTTAAAAAGGAACAACATGAAGGGTAACATGACCAGATAAAAATAGCATACTGCTTGATAGATCCACCTGTTTGCATGTAAACCAACCAGTCGATGTGTTGAATATAGAAAAAAACTTGCTCCAAAAAAAAGAACTAACATAGAAAAATTAAAAAAAACACATACCATAAGGATACAGCCTTCCCAAAACCTGTCCGATAACAAATGCACTGTCAGGATCAGGGGTGGATTAAGGGTAGCCAGGGCCCCAGGCTGTTCAGACTCTGTGGGCCCCACCGGTCATGTGACGGGGTCATGTGACACAGTCATGTGACGGGGTCATGCGATGGGGTCATCATATACCTGAAACAGATTATTCCAGGCGCCTCCACCCCTCGAACTGTTCACAGTCCCACCACTCTCTCTTGGAAAAACTCCACTTCTGACCTATCATACATTAACAGTTCCCATCACCTGATCACACATATAACCAGCAGCTTTTCTTTTGGCCAAAAGATTTTTTAAGCCACCACCATAACTGTTGTGAATGTGCTAGAGATGGTTTCTGAGCAGAGGCTCCCTCTGGTGGTTACAGACAGTACTGAACCTTCCAGCGAGGAATGGCAATCTGGGATCACTGACTGGACTGATATAAGGGAGGTTCCCTCCCATGATGGTTGCCGGTGATCAATTGTTCTTGTCTCAATTATGGTTCCTGGTTCATTTGGAAGTTTGCTGGAGTCTTGCCTGCGTCTGCTGCTTTCAGATAAGATATTTTTGCTTTTCTTTTTGTGCTTGCTTTTTGCATAGTTTTCTGCACTTTTGGAGTTCAGCCGGGTCCCCTCCTGGGGCCTGTGCTCCTCTCAGTTTATATGTAGCCACTGTTATTTGTTCATTTGCTTTTTCCTGTTTTTTCAGTGGCTGCGGCTCGGTTTTGTTACACAAGAGATCTGATTTAGGTGGTTGAGATCGTGTGATCTCAGGTTTTTTGGCAATCAGAAGTGTTGGTATTTTTTAGGGTTTTTTTTGGATTGCAGTCAGAATTCTTTCCTGTACTTTTCTGTCTAGACAGATTGGGCCCCAGCGTTTGCTCATTCTATTTTCTGTCTGTGTCCGTGCTTTCTTCTTGTCTAACCGCCATTACATGTTTGGGAGCTTCCTATTTTCTTTGGGGATCTGCTCCGGGGCAGATAGATTTCATCTTTCTGCCTTTAGGTGTTGTTATCTCTCAGGCTGTGACAAGGCGTCTAAGATCAACGTAGGAACGCTCCACGGCTACCTCTAGTTGTGTGGTTAGTTCAGGTTACTGCAATCCAATAGGTTCAAGCCTCTCTGGTGTATTACCGTTTTTGCTATTTCTCCTCAGCTACCTAAACATAACACATAACACAGTAGACACTTTTGGCCGGGCACTACTCTACTGTAACCTATTAAATATTTGTTAAAATATGCAATACAATTTAGGTATATTTTTATTTATTTTTCAATTTTGAAAATGACCAATAACACCACATACAAGGAACAAATACCATCACACCATGTCCAGACCAAATGCTACCACCACAGTGACCGAATAATATCACATACAAGGAACAAATACCACAACACCATGACCAGAGCACATATTACCACCACAAGGTGACCAAATAGCACAGACAAGGGTCAAATACCGCAGCACCATGTCCAAACCACATATTACCACCACATAGTGACTGAATACTACAATACTGATCAGTAATAAAAAAAACACAATACTATCACCATAAGTGCCATTATACACAGGAGTTCTGTACTTAGTATGCAGTGTCTGTGTACAGGTAATGCAGTGATCACTGGTGATATTATACACAGGTGCTCTGTATATAATGTATAGGTAATACAGTGATCATTGGTGACATTATACACAGGACCTCTGTATATAGTATACAGTGTATAGTGTCAGTGTATAGGTAACACACTGACTCACCAGTGACGTCTCTAGGTGAAGTCCTTCATCTTTGTTTTTCATCTTTCATCCAGCACAGACCGCCGTCACTGCTTCCAGCCACGGCTCATCTCTGCAGGAAATAACACAGTTATCTCGAGCTCCGCTTGCAGAACACATCACTTAATTTTTCCCAACTTCTAGACTACATTACCCCACATGAAGAAAAAAGGCGACATAGTCATAGAATCATAGAATCATAGAATGGTAGAGTTGGAAGGGACCTCCTGGGCCATCTGGTCCAACCCCCTGCTCAAAGCAGGATTCTCTAAATCATCCCAGACAGATGTCTGTCCAGCCTCTGTTTGAAGACTTCCATTGAAGGAGAACTTACCACCTCTCGTGGCAGCCTGTTCCACTCCTTGATCACCCTAACTGTCAAAAAGTTTTTTCTAATATCTAATCTGTGTCTCCTCTCATTCAGTTTCATCCCATTGCTTCTAGTCTTTCCTTGTGCAAATGAGAATAAAGATGATCCTTCTACAATGTGACAGCCCTTGAGATATTTGTAGACAGCTATTAAGTCTCCTCTCAGTCTTCTTTTTTGCAAGCTAAACATTCCCAAATCCTGCAACCGTTCCTCATAGGACATGGTTTGCAGACCGGTCACCATTCTGGTGGCTCTCCTTTGAACTTGCTCCAGTTTGTTGATGTCTTTTTTAAAATGTGGTGCCCAAAACTGGACACAGTATTCCAGATGAGGTCTGACCAAAGAGGAGTAGAGGGCAATAATGACCTCACATGATCTAGACTGTATGCTTCTGTTGATACATCCTAGAATTGTATTTGCCTTTTTTGCTGCTGCATCACACTGTTGACTCATGTTCAGTCTGTGATCAATTAGTATACCCAAGTCTTTTTCACATGTGCTGTTACTTAGCCCTATTCCTCCCATTTTGTATATGCTTTTTTCATTTTTATTGCCCAGATGTAGTACTTTGCATTTTTCCCTGTTAAAAACCATTCTGTTATTTGCTGCCCACTGCTCCAGTTTATTTATATCTTTTTGAATCCTCTCTCTCTCTTCTCTAGTATTAGCTATCCCTCCTAGCTTTGTGTCATCAGCAAATTTGATCAGTTTACCCTCAATTCCTTTATCTAAATCATTGATAAAGATGTTGAACAATACAGGGCCCAAAACAGAGCCTTGTGGTACCCCACTTGAGACATTCTTCCAACTGGATGTGCAGCCATTTATGACCACTCTTTGAGTCCGATCACTAAGCCAGTTATGAATCCACCTAACAGTTGCCTTGTCCATTCCATACTTAGTCATTTTTTCAATAAGGATTGTGTGAGATACTTTGTCAAATGCTTTGCTGAAGTCAAGATATACTATATCTACAGCATTTCCCTGATCCACCCAGTCAGTGATTCTGTCATAGAAGGAAATTAAGTTAGTCTGACATGACTTATTAGTTACAAACCCATGCTGACTCTGTTTAATCACTTCATTCTTATGCAGGTACTTACATACATGTTCTTTAATAATTTGTTCAAAGATTTTTCCTGGTATAGAAGTCAGACTCACCGGCCTGTAGTTCCCTGGGTCCACCTTCTTCCCCTTTTTGAAGATAGGAACAACATTTGCTCTTCTCCAGTCTTCTGGGACTTCTCCTGTTCTCCAAGAATTTTCAAAGATTATGGACAGTGGTTCAAGAATTTCTTCTGCTATCTCCTTCAGTATTCTGGGGTGTAATTCATCTGGACCTGGAGACTTGAATTCATTTAGGTTAGCTAAGTGTTTCCTCACTGTCTTTCTGTTTATAGATATCCAGGATTCTTCTATTCCTTTAATAGCACAGTGAAGATCAGTTGATGTTATATTTCCTTTCTGAGAGAAAACAGATGCAAAATAGTATCACTCTACACAGTAACAGGACTGCCCCCATTTAAAGCAGTGTACTCAAAAAATAAAAAAAATACATCACTGCAGTAATATCCCTTAATTAGCCCCTATGGTAATAATATTCCCCATCCTAGCCCCAGTGTGTCTCATTACTGGCTTCAGCCATATGTTCTCCCATCCTGCCCTCAAGAGTATCCATTGTGCCCCACATGATCTCCCCATCCTACCCCATCTGTCTCCATCGTATCCATCCTGTCCCATGATCCTGCACGATCTTTCTCCAACCCTGCCCCATCTGTCTCCAATCCTGCCCCCAGTGTCTCCAATCATGCCCCCATGTCTTTCATCCTGCCCTGTTGTGAGTGGGCTTGGGATGAGTTCTGAGCAGAGGCTCCCTCTGGTGGTTACAAGCGGTGCTGGTCTGTCCAGTGAAGATTGTGAAGATTGTGAGGATTGGGAATCAGGTGTTACTGACTGGTCTTATATAAGGGAGTCACCTTCCCATCAGGGTTGCCGGTGATCAATTGTTCTGGTCTCAATCCTTGATTCCTGTTTCCTTTGTAGCCTGCTGTGTCGTGTCTGAATCTCCTGCTAACAGATAAGACATTTTCTTCTTTTTGTTTTTGTGCTTGATTTTTGCATTTTGTCCTGCACTTCTGTGGGGGCCTTCAGGGTCCCCTCCGGGGGCTTTTGCCCTCTCAGTTTAGTTCAGCCACTGATGTTTGTACTTTTGCTTTTTCCAGTTTTTTCAGTGGCTGCTGTTTTGATTTTGTTACACCAGAGAACTAATTTAGGTGGTAGAGGTCGTGTGATCTCAGGTGTTTTTGAAATTAGTAGAGTTGGTGCTTTTCAGGGTTTTCTGGGATTGCAGTAAGTTCCCTTCCTATCTTTTTCTATTTAGTTAGTTTGGGCCCCAACGTTTGCTCATACTATTTTCTGTCTGTGTCAGTATTTCATCTTGTCTAACCGCCATTACATGTTTGGGGGCTTTCTATTGTCTTTGGGGTTCTGCTCCGGGGCAGATAGCTTTCCTATATCTATCTTTAGGTGTAGTTAGTTTCTCAGGCTGTGACGAGGCGTCTAGGACCAACGTAGGAACGCTCCACGGCTGCCTCTAGTTGTGGTGGTTAGTCAGGGTACTGCAATCTCATAGATTCCAACTGCTCTGGTGTATTGCCTTTTTTGCCTGCACTCCTCAGCTACCGAAACATAACAGTATCACCGGCCCAAAATTTAAAATTGTATGGTACTCACAGAAGGGAAAAAATTTGTGAAAGAAAAAACGGTTGTCAGAGTTGTCAGAGATATTTTTCTGTTTGTTGCATTTTTTTTTTTCCCTCTGTATCTCTGGGTGCTGGGGAGGATTTTTTCTCTCAATGGAGTTTGCACAGTTGTCTGGCCGTGTGGATCAGCTTGCCACTGAGGTTCAGAGTATTGCTGCATATCTTGCTAGGTTGCCTGTTGTGGAACCTAGGATTCCCATGCCAGATTTGTTTTTAGGGGATCGAGCTAAGTTTCAGAATTTCAAAAATAATTGTAAATTGTTTTTTGCCTTAAAATCTAAGTCCTCAGGGAACGCAGCGCAGCAGGTTCAAATTGTCATCTCTCTCCTGTGCGGCGATCCTCAGGATTGGGCTTTTTCCCTGACACCTGGGGATCCTGTTTTGAGTGATGTTGATGCATTTTTTCAGGCTTTGGGGTTATTGTACGATGAGCCTAATGTCACTGATCAAGCTGAAAAAGCCTTGTTGGCATTAAATCAGGGGCTTGATGACGCTGAGTTATACTGTCAGAGATTCCGTAGGTGGGCAGTCCTGACCAAGTGGAATGACGACGCTTTGGCGGCCCTTTTTCGGAAGGGTCTGTCAGATAATGTAAAGGATGTTATGGTGGGATTCCCTGTCCCCTCTGGTCTCAATGATTCTATGTCATTAGCGATTCAAATTGACAGACGTTTGCGTGAGCGGAGAAGTATGCGTGGAATGGTGTTGCCTTGTGAACCTGCTTCTGAATCCATGCAGTGTGATAGAGTGGTGTCTGGGGCACAGCGTCATGAGTTTCGAAAGCGCAATGGGTTATGTTTCTACTGTGGTGATGCCTCTCATGCTATTTCAGTCTGCCCTAAGCGGGGAAGACGCTTTGCACGCTCAGTTGTCTTGGGTAGTGTTCAGACTAAGTTTTTATTAACTGTCACTCTGATATGCTCTCTGTCCTCATTCTCCAGGCTTTCGTTGATTCTGGAGCAGCTATTAACCTGATGGATTATGATTTTGCTAAACGTTGTGGGTTTCCCTTGATACCCCTACAGAAGTCTATTCCCCTACTGGGGATCGATTCTACCCCTTTGGCTGAGAATAAACCTCAGTTCTCTACTCAGGTGATAATGAGGGTTGAACCTGATCATCAAGAGTGCTGCAAATTTTTGGTTCTGTATAATCTGCATGATATTATCGTACTGGGTTTCCCTTGGTTACAGTCTCATAATCCTGTTTTGGATTGGAAATCTGTGTCTGTAACCAGTTGGGGCTGCCAATGTGTTAATACCAACACTCCTGTTTTTTCTGCCTCCCCCAGGCTCAGGATGTTCCTGACTTTTTGATTGATTTTTCTGATGTATTTAGAAAAGTAAATCTGCATCCTTGCCTCCCCATAGGAGCTATGACTGCGCTATTGAATTAGTGCCTGGTAGTAAATTCCCTAAAGGTCGCCTTTTTAACTTGTCTGTACCTGAACATGACGCTATGCGGTCTTATATCAAGGAGTCATTGGAGAAGGGTCATATCAGACCATCCTCTTCACCCTTAGGTGCCGGTTTTTTCTTTGTGGCCAAAAAGGATGGTTCATTAAGGCCGTGTATTGATTATCGTCTTTTGAACAATATTACTGTGAAATATCAATACCCGTTACCCTTGATTTCTGACCTGTTTTCCAGGGTGAAAAACGCTACTTGGTTTACCAAGCTTGACCTCAGGGGGGCATATAACCTTATTCGCATTAAGCACGGGGATGAATGGAAGACGGCATTCAATACCCCGGAGGGGCATTTTGAGTACCTTGTGATGCCCTTTGGGCTCACTAATGCTCCTTCTGTCTTCCAGTCCTTCATGAATGACATTTTCAGGGATTTTGTGGATAAATTTCTGATTGTTTATTTGGATGATATCTTGATTTTTTCTAATGACTGGGACTCTCATGTGAAACATGTTCGAACTGTATTCCAGATTTTGAGAGAGAATGCTCTGTATGTGAAGGGATCAAAGTGTCTTTTTGGCGTACAGAGGATCTCATTTCTGGGATTCATTTTGTCCCCATCTGTTATTGAAATGGACCCGGTCAAGGTTCAGGCCATCTGTGATTGGGTCCAACCTACTTCATTAAAGGCTCTTCAAAGATTTTTGGGTTTTGCCAATTTTTATCGTAAATTTATTGGTAATTTCTCGGTTATTGTTAAACCATTAACTGATTTGACCAAAAAGGGTTCTGATGTGGTGAATTGGCCTCCTGAGGCAGTCTCTGCATTTCAGGAACTTAAGCAGAGATTCACTTCTGCTCCTGTTCTACGGCAGCCTGATGTTTCTCTGCCATTTCAGGTAGAGGTTGATGCCTCTGAAATTGGGGCAGGTGCCGTTTTGTCCCAAAAAGATCCAGAGACCTCTAAAAGTAACCCTTGTGCCTTTTTCTCTCGAAAATTTTCTCCTACTGAACGTAATTATGACGTGGGTAATCGGGAGTTATTGGCCATGAAGTGGGCTTTTGAAGAGTGGAGACATTGGCTGGAGGGAGCCAAACATCAGGTGGTGGTCCTTACTGACCATAAGAATCTGGTTTATCTGGAATCTGCCAAGCGACTCAATCCTAGACAGGCCAGGTGGGCCTTGTTTTTCACACGTTTTAATTTTGTGGTTTCCTTTCTTCCTGGCACTAAGAATGTTAAGGCGGATGCCCTCTCGAGGAGCTTCCTTGCGGACTCTCCTGAGTTATCTGATCCTTCTGTTATTTTGAAAGAGGGTGTAGTTCTTTCCGCCATCTCACCTAATTTGAGACTTGCTCTGGAGGGGTGTCAGGAGGATAGGCCCGAGCGCTGCCCTGTTGGAAAATTGTTTGTCCCAGACCAGTGGAAAAAGAGTGTGATGTCTGAGATTCATTGTTCCGCGTTGGCTGGGCATCCCGGAATTTTTGGTACCAGAGACTTGGTTAGTCGGTCCTTTTGGTGGTCTACCTTGTCTCGTGATGTCAGGGAATTTGTGCAGTCCTGCGGGACTTGCTCTCGCTCCAAGCCTTGCTCTCGCTCTAGTGGTTTGTTGATGCCATTGCCTGTGCCCAAGAGACCATGGACCCATATCTCTATGGATTTCATTTCCGACCTTCCTGTTTCTCAGAGAATGACCGCCATCTGGGTGATTTGTGATAGGTTTTCCAAGATGATACATCTTGTGCCATTACTTAAGTTGCCTTCCTCCTCTGAATTGGTGCCGTTGTTCCTTCAGCACGTGGTTCGTTTACACGGCATTCCTGAGAACATAGTGTCTGACAGAGGAGTCCAGTTTGTTTCCAGATTTTGGAGGACTTTTTGTTCTAAACTGGGTGTTCAATTGTCTTTCTCCTCGGCATTTCATCCTCAGACCAATGGTCAAACTGAGAGAACAAACCAGACATTGGAGACTTATCTAAGATGCTTTGTGTCTGCTGATCAGGATGACTGGGTCTCTTTTTTGCCTTTGGCTGAGTTTGCTCTTAATAATAGGGCTAGCTCTGCCACTTTGATGTCTCAGTTTTTCTGTAATTCTGGGTTTCACCCTCGATTTTCTTCAGGACAGACGGAGGCTTCTGTGTCATGTATAGTGTACAGTTCCTATAGCGTCTTGTGCTTGGGTGCGAGGAAACACAGGAGACATAGGTTGAAATGAAATGACTTGTATTACTTCATACAAGCATGCTGAAAAGTTCACACAGTTTGCAGGAACAGCGACAGGAGACACAGCAGGCCAGAGTAACTTCAAGCACTACAATAAATCTCCAAAGCAGGTTCAGGATCTCTTCTCTGTACCGTAATTCCTCTGCAAACATGGATTCACCAAACAGCAGGTTTCCAGAGTCCAAAAGTGTTCCAAGGTTCCTCAGTAGGAATAGCTGGAGTACAAGTCCAAGGCTTCCAGGAGTCAGGTCACAGACTGACTGAGGCTTGATTCAGGAGCACTGATTGTTTAGCTGAGGCTGCTTAAGAAGCAAGAGGGAAGAATCAGGGCGGGAACATGAAAACTGGAAACTCCATATTAACTGAGGGCAAGAGCTGCAGAAAGACAGAAAGCAAAATGGCCGACGGAAAACTGAGTTTCAAGGAACATGTCAACAGAGACAAAGAACCTTACATTACTCCCCCTTAGGGACAACCTCCGGATGACCTCAGACCAGGCTTGTCAGGGTACCTCTGATGAAACTGGCGGAGCAGGCGAGGAGCATTTACATTATTGACTGGTTCCCATGAGTTGTCCTCCACTGGGTAGCCCTGCCATTTAATCAAATATTGCAACTGATTTCTGTACAACCTGGAATCTAGAATCCTTTCCACCATAAATTCTTCCTGACCATCGACCAGCACTGGGTCAGGGCAAAGAGAAGAACGTCCAGGAAACGTATTGGGTGTTGCAGCCTTTAGTAGGGATACATGAAAGACAGGGTGGATTCTCATAGTTCTGGGCAGTTGAAGACGACAAGCAACAGCACTTATAATCTTATTGATCTTATAAGGTCCAATGTACTTATGTCCCAATTTAGACGATGGAATCTTTAATTTAAGATTTCTGGTTGACAGCCAGACCAAATCTCCTACCTTGAAAGCTGGTGCAGGTTTACGAAATTTATCTGCTGCTTTCTTGTACCTTTCCTGAGCCAATTCTAGATTTTCCTTTAGAAGATCCATATTCTTTTGTAAAGAAGTGATTCTTTCAGCCACTGCCGGCAAGGGCGTATCTATGGGAAATCGAGGAAGAATGTTAGGATGATAACCTAGATTGGAGTAAAAAGGAGACTGCTTAGTGGAGGCGCTCTGAGAGTTGTTATAAGAGAACTCAGCCAGTGGAAGTAGATCCACCCAATCATCCTGTAGGTGGCAGATAAAACAGCGGAGATACTGCTCCAGGGTCTGATTGGTTCGTTCTGTCTGTCCATTAGTCTGGGGATGAAAAGCAGAAGAAAGGTTTACTTTAATGTCCAATGCTGCACAGAAATTTTGCCAAAACCTTGAAGTGAATTGCACCCCTCGATCCGAAATGACCTCATCCGGTACTCCATGTAAGCGAAACACATTCTTAATCAAGTCTGATGTCTGTTTTGCAGTGGGTAAGCCGACACAAGGGATAAAATGAGCTGCCTTTGTTAGACGGTCAACCACCACTAGAATGGTGTTCTTCCCTTGAGAGGTTGGTAACTCCACAATGAAGTCCATAGAAATGGATCCCCACGGGCGGGACGGGGTGGGAAGAGGTTGCAACAGACCAGTTGGTGAGGAGCGAGGTGTTTTGCATCTTGCACAGACTTCACATGAAGTGACATAGTTTAAGACATCTTTCCTGTAAGTGGGCCACCAAAAGAAACGAGAAAGAAATTCTTGTGTCTTTAGAATTCCCCTATGCCCGGCTATCTTGGAATCGTGGATGAGTTGCAATACTCTCAATCTGACTGTTTCAGGTATATACAGACGTTGTCCCTGAATCTACACACCATTCTTAAAGACAAGACTTACGTCCCTTGGGGGTTGAGCCAACAAAGAATCCGCATGGTATGCTTCCTTGATGTCCTTAAGTAGGTCTTGATTATGAATCACTCCCAGAATCTAGAGTCAGGAAGAATAGTCTTAGGAGGAGTAAGTGGACGTGTCTCTGCTGAATGAATCCTAGAGAGTGCATCAGCCTTTCCATTGCGCGATCCTGGTCTATAAGAAATGACAAAATTAAATTGGTTTAGGAAAAGATTCCAGCGAGCCTGGCGAGGAGTCAGGCACTTAGCCGACCTGATAAATTCAAGGTTACGATGGTCTGTCAGGACGACTATTTGCTGTGCAGCTCCCTGAAGAAGGTGTCTCCATTCCTTGAAGGCGGCAATAATGGCCAACAGTTCTCTATTGCCCACATCGTAGTTCCTCTCAGCCGAAGACAACTGCTGGGAAAAGAAGGCACAGGGATGCAAGACATTCTTCTCACCTGTTCTCTGAGAGAGTATAGCTCCAACGGCACAGTCTGAAGCATCCACCTCTATTATGAAGGCAAGCTCGGGGTTGGGATGTACTAAGATAGGTGCGGTGGTAAATTTATCCTTTAAACAGGAAAATGCTTCCTGAGCTTGCGGGGTCCAGGAGAACCTAGACTGTTTCCGGGTAAGTTGGGTGATAGGTGACACTACCTCAGAAAAATTCTTAATGAAACGTCTATAGAAGTTGGCAAACCCGATGAAACGCTGCACCTCCTTCACATTTCTAGGAATTGGCCAATCCTTGATGGCTTGGGTCTTGCTTCCATCCATACTAATCCCTTGCGTAGATAGTACATACCCCAGAAATTGAATTTCGGTCCTATGGAATTCACATTTTTCAAGTTTGATGTAGAGATGGTTTTGTCTTAGGCGTTCTAAGACCATTCTCACATGTCCATGATGTTCCTCTGTGGAGTTAGAAAAAATTAGAATATCATCCAGATAAATCACCACAAATGTATCTAGGAGATCCCTGAAGATATCATTCACGAAGTGTTGGAAAGTGGCTGGGGCGGTACTCAGACTAAAAGGCATAACTAGATATTCAAAGTGTCCATAGCGTGACCTGAAAGCAGTCTTCCATTCATCCCCAGGTCTAATACGGACCAAGTTATAGGCCCCACGGAGATCCAGTTTAGAGAAAATTTTGGCATGCCGCACTCTCTCCAACAACTCAGGGATTAAAGGCAATGGATAACGGTTTCTAATAGTAACCTTATTGAGTTTCCTATAGTCTATGCAGGGTCTCAGAGATCCATCTTTCTTCTTCACAAAGAAGATGGGTGCACCTGCGGGAGATGAAGAGGGGTGTATGAAGCCCTTGGCTAAATTTTCGTCTATATAATCCTTCAAAGCTTTTAGCTCGGGCCCCGCTAGGGGGTAGATCTTACCAAAAGGTATCTCGGCTCCAGGCAATAATTCAATTGGACAATCATATGGACGGTGAGGAGGAAGCTGATCAGCGTTCTTCTTGTCACATAAATCCACATAGTCCTGGTATACAGCTGGTAGTTCAGGGACTGACATGGTTCCTTTAGGAACAGAGCAAGCTGAAACTCCTTGACTCATCTGTTTCTCCGGAAAGTGTAATTCCTTGGTCTCCCAGTTAATCGTAGGATTCTGCGCCTGCAGCCATGGTAGCCCTAGAATAATGGGAAAGTGGGGAGAAGAGATAAGCAAAAAAGACATTTTCTCCTGATGATCTTTACCCATAAGGACCCTCAAAGGCTCTGTTTCTTGATCCACTGGTCCAGAAGTCGGTAGAGAGCCATCCACAGTCTCCATCTGTACTGGAGTAGCCTTCTTCACTGAACGTATCCCCTGTTTCAGAGCAAAGGAGATATCCATAAAATTTCCACTTGCTCCTGAGTCGATCATAGCAGAGCTAGACACCCAGACTGAGTCAACCCAGAGTTTGATGGAAAGGAAGCAATGAGAATTGTTTCTTTTACAACTCAGCTGGGACACCGCTGAGGAAACTTGAAAAATTGCAGCGTTTATACCGTCATCGTCCCCAGAACTAACAGAGTTTAAGTCTGAGAAATCAAGATCTCTTGCAGCAGATCTCTCTGGAGCCTGAGGCTCGGACATAACAGAGCTCCTCTCGCAACACTCACAGTGAATGACTGCTGCAGTAGTCTTACGAGAATGGCTGGGGCAGTTTATAATGAAGTGCCCTGACTTACCACAGTAGAAACATAGATTTTCCTTTATACGATGTTCTTTGCGTGCATCACTAACCCGTCTTTGTAAAGAGTCCACCTGCATGGGTTCAGGTTCTGGTTCCCTTGTGATCCTACTCAAAGGTTCCTTAGCTGAGGAGGGAGGTAGAAAAGGTTAGTGCGATTATTTTCGAACCATCTCTCTTGTCTGCGTTCAGTCAGACGAGCATCAATACGGATACAATAGTTAATAAAGTCACCTAACGCAGTGGGAGGGTCGGCACGAGCAAGTTCATCCTTAATCAGTGGAGACAACCCTTTCCGAAAAATAGATTTTTTAGCGGAAGTGTCCCAAGTGGTATCAAGAGCCCATCTCCTGAAATCCAGGGCAAATTGGCTACTGAACGCTTACCTTGGCGCAAAGTTAACATGGCTGCTTCAGCTGTTGCACCTCGATTGGGGTCATCAAACACCTGCCCCATGGCTGAAATAAAAGCATCAAGGTGATTCAAACAATCATCCTCAGTCTCAATCAGAGGGTTTGCCCACATCAAAGCCTTATTGGTAAGCAACATGATTATAGTAAGCACTTTGGATCGTTCAGTGGGAAATTGTGAAGCATGTGCAGAGAAAAATAAATTGCATTGATTAATAAATCCCCTGAATTTCTCACGTTCACCGCCAAAACGAAAAGGAGGTAATTTGGGGATCCCAGAACTCGGGGTTATGGCAGGAGCATGGGCTCGTTCCTCTAGAGCAGGGGTGGGCAATTAATTTTGCCAGGGGGCCGCATGAGAAATTGGGATGGTTTTAGAGGGCCGGACTAATATAATTAACTCCGTTCTACCCAATACTGTATATATACATATGCTATCTTTTCATAAACAAACAGTATGTTAAACAATGCAAAGACTAGGGGATCTCTCCACCCGGATACTAACGGAACCCCTAGCAATATACATAGATTAATCCTATACCTAAAGAAACCCTAAAACCCCAAACAAAGAAAAATATTAAAAACAAAGTGAAGAAACACATTTGGCAGAATATGGCATTTAAATCATGAAGCGAGATGATCTTTCCACGCACCAGGTCTGTTATAAAAAATACTATATTCAAGGAAAAAAATCCTCCCAAGTTCCACTTTTCAACTGACCTGAGTCCAATCAATTTGCACGCATAAGGTCAGTTATTTAGACCCTTAACAAACAAGATGTATAAAACATGTACAATTCATTAGAAAGATATTCAGATCACATCAAGGTCTCAGTTGCTAGATATATATAAAACCCTTAACAGGGTAATACTGTTGTTCCTCAACGGTGCACCCAGCACCTAATGCCACAGTATATAAGTAAATGCTTGCCACCATATCCGGTAGCGAGGGGACACCACCGGCCCCTTTTATACGACCAAATGATTATCAAACATGACCAAATGATGATCCATCAACTGATGTATTATTGGTACTCATCTGCCAACTGCCCATCAAAATTACCGCCTCAACACGTTTTGCCTCTCTTGGCTCATCAGGAGGCCCGATATAGCAACATCACGTGTCCTGGTGTGAGATGATATGAACGCCGATACCTTATCCCTCCTTTTAAATAAACCGCCAGGATACCTCCTTCCTGCGTCCCGGATCGGAAGTTCCCAACTGCGCAATAGCACCATGAAGAAGTTCAAACACGCATGCCCAGGTTGAAACGCACATTTATTTCTCTCTCTCATGTCCGGTATCTCCCTCCTGCGTCCCTGATAGGAAGTACACACTGAGCTAGAGCGCATCACTTTCACTTCCGGTATTAATTGAATTGCTTCCGGTGACAGATAAACAATATAACACAGGAGCAGATAGTCTACTGCGCATGCCCCGGCTGGAACGCATATAGATAGCGTTCAGCGCGCCGCCGATTCCGGGTAGCGCTTGTATGGTGTGACTTCTGAAATACTGCGCTGACTCAGACCTCAGACAAGGTGAGATCATGCATCCTTGCTGATCTGCCGGAGCGCCTCCGCGGGCCGCAGTGGCGTAGCAACTGTTTGTGGCGCCCGGGCGGCAAATTTTAGGCCACACCCCTAGCCACACCCATTTCACTGGTCACACCCATATCCACGCCCTGACCACACCCACTTAGCACTGCTGATCACACTGTTTCATAAACAATAATTATAAACACATACCTCTCAACCGTCCCGGTTTCAGCGGGACAGTCCCGATTTCGGGACCCTGTCCGCTGTCCCGGCCAGGCGGTTTACTTTCCGCATTAGAATCGTACATATGGAAACCCCGGGACCTCCCACACATTCTGGCAGCCACAAGTCACATTCCATCGCTGACTTCATTTCCCCAGGATGTGGGGATCTCACCAGCTATGAGGCGCTCCATTCAATACCCGGCTCTCACTGAGCGAGACAGGCAGGATCTGGGGATCTCTTCATCTGTTGAACAGATCCCATGTTGAGATCCCCACATCCTGCTTGTCTCGCTCAGTGAGAGTCGGGTATTGTATGCAGCGGTCCGTACAATACCCGGCTCTCACTCCAACAGATCCAGCAGCTTGATGCGTCGCCGTTCTGAAGACTCTCCCGAGAACGAGTTACAGTACCTGCTGCTGTAAGCTGACCGCCGGAAATGAGGTCAGCGGTCATTTCCAGCGTTCAGCTGATTTACAGCACGTCACCTCCGGTGGAACGTGACATGTGGCTGCCAGAACGTGTGGGAGGTCCCCGGGTTTCCGCATGTACGATTCTAATGCGGGAAAGTAAACCTCCCGGCCAGGACAGCGGGACAGGGACCCAGCCCTACACAGATAACAGCATTCGCTCCGTCCCCACGCAGACCCATGCACATAATGGCACCCCTCCTTCCCCCCTGCAGCCCCCAAGCACACAGATCCCGCAAGTAACAGGACCCTTGTACATGCGCGGCTCCGCTCTTTGTGGCCCTGTACACACACGGCTCCGCTCCACACACCTCACACGCACAAGGCTCCGCTCCATACACCTCGTACACACACGGCTCCGCTCCGTACACCTCGTACACACACGGCTCCGCTCCGTACACCTCGTACACACACGGCTCCGCTCCGTACACCTCGTACACACACGGCTCCGCTCCGTACACCTTATACACACGGCTCCGCTCCGTACACCTCGTACACACACGGCTCCGCACACACACGGCTCCGCTCTGTACACGGCTCCGCACACCTTGTACACACACGGCTCTGCTCCGTACACCTCGTACACACACGGCTCTGCTCCGTACACCTCGTACACACACGGCTCTGCTACATCCACACTGTAAACCCGAGTCCCGACCCCCACACACACACACAAACTTACCCTAATCCAGCACCATGACAACATCACAGCAGTCTTGCACACAAGGAGGACACTGATCATCTGACCCCTGACTCCTCCCCTCCTGTGACCTCATCACAGGTCCTGTGGGCACAGAAGACTACAGCAATAGCAGCGTCATTGCTAGCTGCTGTGAGGCTAATGCTGTAGAGACGGAGGGCAAGGAAAGGGTGCCGCCCCCACACACACGTGCCGCCTGGGGCGGACCGCCCCCCCGCTCCCCTCCCACGCTACGCCACTGGCGGGCCGGTCACTGACAGCCGACGGGCCGGATGCGGCCGCCCCTTGCCCGGGTCTGCTCTAGAGCCTCAATCCTGGCTCGCAATTCCTGGGTAGTCTGTCCAAACACTTGCAAATTATGATTAGTGAGGTCCTGTAGGCTTGCAAAACGGGTTTTTAAAGTCTGTACATCTGAAAGGATTGTATTAGTCACTCCGCAAAGTTCCTTTATGCGGGCCTCCATCTTCCAGATCCTTTAAGGCAGAAGTGCTGGAAGAGGAAAGGAAACAAAAAAAAAAAAAAACAATAGTGTTTACCTGTGGTAACACTCCAGAGTAAAATTTTAAGGGAATGCGCTCACCTGGAATGGTTGTGAGAAGTCACAACCACTGTCATCACATAAGGTATTAAACGGACATCTGATATCCACAGTCACAGCAGACACGGCTTTCCCAGACCCAGCAGACACTAAACATTGGCTCCTGAATCTTGTCATGTATAGTGTACAGTTCCTATAGCGTCTTGTGCTTGGGTGCGAGGAAACACAGGAGACATAGGTTGAAATGAAATGACTTGTATTACTTCATACAAGCATGCTGAAAAGTTCACACAGTTTGCAGGAACAGCGACAGGAGACACAGCAGGCCAGAGTAACTTCAAGCACTACAATAAATCTCCAAAGCAGGTTCAGGATCTCTTCTCTGTACCGTAATTCCTCTGCAAACATGGATTCACCAAACAGCAGGTTTCCAGAGTCCAAAAGTGTTCCAAGGTTCCTCAGTAGGGAATAGCTGGAGTACAAGTCCAAGGCTTCCAGGAGTCAGGTCACAGACTGACTGAGGCTTGATTCAGGAGCACTGATTGTTCAGCTGAGGCTGCTTAAGAAGCAAGAGGGAAGAATCAGGGCGGGAACATGAAAACTGGAAACTCCATATTAACTGAGGGCAAGAGCTGCAGAAAGACAGAAAGCAAAATGGCCGACGGAAAACTGAGTTTCAAGGAACATGTCAACAGAGACAAAGAACCTTACATTCTGTCTGTCCGGGTGTTGACTCTGTTGTGGAGCGTATGCAGCAGATTTGGGACCAGGTAGTGGAGAGGTTGTCCCTCTCTCAGGAGAGGGCCCAGCGGTTTGCTAACCGGCATAGGACTGATGGTCCTCGGTTTAAAGTAGGGGACTTGGTCTGGTTGTCCTCAAAAAATATTCCTATGAGAGTAGCATCTCCTAAATTTAAGCCTAGGTTCATTGGACCTTATAAGATCATGGAGATTCTTAATCCTGTTTCTTTTCGTTTGCTTCTTCCAGGGACATTTAACCCCTTCACCCCCAAGGGTGGTTTGCACGTTAATGACCGGGCCAATTTTTACAATTCTGACCACTGTCTCTTTATGAGGTTATAACTCTGGAACGCTTCAACGGATCTTCGCGATTCTGAGATTGTTTTCTCGTGACATATTGTACTTCACGTTAGAAGTAAAATTTCTTTGATATAACTTGCGTTTATTTTTGAAAAAAACGCAAATATGGCGAAAATTTTTAAAATTTTACAATTATCAAACTTTGAATTTTTATTCCCTTAAAACAGAGAAATATATCACACAAAATAGTTAAGAAATAACATTTCCCACATGTCTACTTTACATCAGCACAATTTTGGAACCAAAATTTTTTTTTGTTAGGAAGTTATAAGGGTTAAAAGTTGACCAGCGATTTCTAATTTTTACAACAAAATTTACAAAGCCATTTTTTTTAGGGACCACCTCACATTTGAAGTCACTTTGAGGGGTCTATATAGCAGAAAATACCCAAAAGTGACACCATTCTAAAAACTGCACCCCTCAAGGTACTCAAAACCACATTCAAGAAGATTATTAACCCTTCAGGTGCTTCACAGGAACTAAAGCAACGTGGAAGGAAAAAATGAATATTTAACTTTTTAGCCACAAAAATGATCTTTTACAAACTTTTTTTTTATTTTCACAAGGGTAAAAGGAGAAAATGGACAGATAAGGTTGTTATGCAATTTCTCCTGAGTACGCCAATACCCAATATGTGGGGGAAAACCACTGTTTGGGCACACGGCAGAGCTCGTAAGGGAAGGAGCGCCGTTTGACTTTTTCAAACTAAAATTGGCGGGAATTGAGATTGGACGTCATGTCGTGTTTGGAGAGCCCCTGATGCGCCTAAACAGTGGAAACCCCCACAAGTGACACCATTTTGGAAACTAGACCCCCTAAGGTACTTATCTAGATCTGTTGTGAGCACTTTGAACCCCCAAGTGTTTCACAAAAGCTTATAATGCCTGGGTGTGGAAAAAAAAAAAAAAACAATTTTCCACAAAAATGATTTTTTAGTCCCAAATTTTTGAATTTTCCCAAGGAAATTGGACCCCAAAAGTTGTTGTCCAATTTGTCCTGAGTACGCTGATACCCCATATGTGGGGGGGGGAACTGTTTGGGTGCACGGCAGGGCTTGGAAAGGAAGTAGTAACGTTTTGGAATGCAGACGTTGATGGGTGTCATGTTCCGTTTGCAGTGCCCCAGATGAGCCTAAACAGTGGAAACCCCCCACAAGTGACCCCATTTTGGAAACTAGACCCCCTAAGGAACTTATCTAGATCTTTGGTGAGCACTTTGAACCCCCAAGTGCTTCACACAAGTTTATAATGCCCGGGCATGAAAATAAAAAATCCTATTTTTTTCCCACAAAAATTATCTTTTAGTCACTAATTTTTTATTTTCCCAAGGGTAACAGGAGAAATTGGACCACATAAGTTGTTGTCCAATTTGTCCTGAGTACGCTGATACCCCATATGTGGGGGGAACCACTGTTTGGGCGCACGGCAGAGCTCGGAATCGAAGGAGCACCATTTGACTTTTTCCAACCAAAATTGGCTGGAATTGAGATTGGATGCCATGTTGCATTTGGAGAGCCCCTGATGTGCCTAAACAGTGGAAACCCCCCACAAATGACCCCATTTGGGAAACTAGACCCCCTAAGGAACTTTCTAGATCTTTGGTGAGCAATTTGAACCCCCAAGTGCTTCACACAAGTTTATAACGTAGAGCCGTAAAATTTAAAAATCATATTTTTTCCACAAAAATGATCTTTTCACCCCAATTTTTATTTTTCCAAGGGTAACAAGACTCCAAAAGTTATTGTGCAATTTGTCCTGAGTGCGCTGATACCCCATATGTGGGGGTAAACCACTGTTTGGGTGCATGGCAGAGTTTGGAAGGGAAGGAGCGCCGTCTGACTTTTTCAACGCAGAATTGGCTGGACGCCATGTCGTGTTTGGAGAGCTCCTGATCTGCCTAAACAGTGGAAACCCCCATAAATGACACCATTTGGAAACTAGACCCCTCAAGGAACTTATCTAGATGTGTGGTGAGAACTTTTAACCCCCAGGTGCTTCACTAAAGTTTATAACGTACAGCCGTAAAATAAAAAATCCTTTTTTTTTTTACAAAAATGATTTTTTCGCCCCCAATATTTTATTTTCACAAGGGTAACAGAAAAATTGGAACCCAAAAGTTGTTGTCCAATTTGTCCTGAGTACGCTGATACCCAATATGTGGGAGAAAACTACTGTATGGGCGCACGTCAGGGCTCGGAAGGGAAGTAGTGACGTTTTGGATTGCAGACTTTGATGGAATGGTCTGGGGGCGTCATGTCACATTTGGAGAGCCCCTGATGCACCTATACAGTGGAAACCCCCCACAAGTGACCCCATTTTGGCAAATAGACCCCACAAGGAACTTATCTAGATGTGTGGTGAGCACTTTGAACCCCGAAGTGCTTCACAGAAGTTTATAACGTACAGCCGTAAAAATAAAAAATCTTTTTTTTTTTACAAAAATGATTTTTTCGCCCCCAATATTTTATTTTCACAAGGGTAACAGGAGAAATTGGACCCCAAAAGTTGTTGTCCAATTTGTCCTGAGTACGCTGATACCCAATATGTGGGAGAAAACTACTGTATGGGCGCACGTCAGGGCTCGGAAGGGAAGTAGTGACGTTTTGGATTGCAGACTTTGATGGAATGGTCTGGGGCGTCATGTCGCATTTGGAGAGCCCCTGATGTGCCTAAACAGTGGAAACCCCCCACAAGTGACCCCATTTTGGAAAATAGACCCCACAAGGAACTTGTCTAGATGTGTGGTGAGCACTTTGAACCCCGAAGTGCTTCACAGAAGTTTATAACGCACAGCCGTAAAAATAAAAATCTTTTTTTTTTTTGCAAAAATGATTTTTTTGCCCCAATATTTTATTTTTACAAGGGTAACAGGAGAAATTGGACCCCAAAAGTTGTTGTCCAATTTGTCCTGAGTACGCTGATATCCAATATGTGGGAGAAAACTACTGTATGGGTACACGTTGGGGCTCGGAAGGGAAGTAGTGACGTTTTGGATTGCAGACTTTGATGGAATGGTCTGGGGGCGTCATGTCGCATTTGGAGAGCCCCTGATGCGCCTAAACAGTGGAAATCCCAAACAAGTGACCCCATTTTGGAAAATAGACCCCACAAGGAACTTATCTAGATGTGGGTGAGCGCTATGAAGCCCCAAGTGCTTCACAGAAGTTTATAATGTACAGCCGTAAAAACAAAAAAAAATTATTTTTTTTTGTACAAAAATGATATTTTCGCCCCCAGTTTTTTATTTTCCCAAGGGTAACAGAAGAAATAGGACACATTGCACAATAACTCTTGGGGTCCAGAGTACGCTGATACCCCATATGCGGGGGTAAACTACTGTTTGGACGCATGGCAGAGCTGAGAAGTGAAGGAGCACCGTTTGACTTTTTCAACGCAGAATTGGCTGGAATTGAGATCAGACGCCATGTCACATTTGGAGAGCCCCTGATGTGCCTAAACAGAGGAAACCCCCCAATTCTAACTCCAACCCTAACCCCAACACACCCCTAACCCTAGTCCCAACCCTAACCACAAACCTAACCCTAACACACCCCTAATCCCAACCCTAACCCTAATCCTAACTTTAGCGCCAACCCTAACCCTAACTTTAGCCGCAACCCTAACCCTAACCCTAATGGGAAAATGGAAATAAATACTTTTTTTTAATTTTATTATTTTTCCCTTACTAAGGGGGTGATAAAGGGGGTTTGATTTACTATTTATAGCGGGTTTTTATGATTGGCAGCTGTCACGCTAAAAGACGCTTTTTATTGCAAAAATAGTTTTTGCATCATGACATTTTGAGAGCTATAATTTTTGCATATTTTGGCCCACAGAGTCATGTGAGGTCTTATTTTTTGCGGGACGAGTTTACGTTTTTATTGGTACCATTTTTGAGCACGTTACATTTTTTGATCGCTTTTTATTTCGATTTTTGGGAGGTTAGAATGAACAAAAATCAGCAATTCATGAATTTCTTTTAGGGGAGGCGTTTATACCGTTCCGCGTGTGGTAAAATTGATAAAGCAGTTTTATTCTTCGGGTCAGTACGATTATGGCGATACCTCATTTATATCATTTTTTCATGTTTTGGCGCTTTTATAGAATAAAAACAATTTTATATAAAAAATAATTATTTTTGCATCGCTTTATTCTGCGAGCTATAACTTTTTTATTTTTTCGCTGATGATGCTGTATGAGGCTCGTTTTTTGAGGGACAAGATGACGTTTTCAGCAGTACCATGATTTTTTATATCGGTCTTTTTGATCGCGTGTTATTCCACTTTTTGTTCGGCGGTATGATGATAAAGCATTGATTTTTTGCTTCGTTTTTTTTTTTTTTTTTTAAGGGGTTCACTAAAGGGGTTAACTAGTGGGACAATTTTATAGGAGGGGTCGTTACGGACGCGGCGATACCAAATATGTGTACTTTTATTGCTTTGTTTTTTTTATTTACAGGAAGAATGAATTTATTGGGGAATATTTTTTTTTTTTTTTATTTATTTTGGATTTTTTTTTAAAACATGTTTATTTTTATTTTTTTAACTTTTTTACTTTGTCCCAGGGTGGGACATCACTGTATTTTATCAGATCGCTGGTGTGACAGTGTGCACAGCATTCTGTCACACCAGCGATCGCTCAGGCAGTGCAGCAGGCCTTCTCAGTGCCTGCTCTCGGCAGGCACTGAGGTAGCCGCCTCCCTCCAGGACCCCGGCGCCATCTTGGATCCGGGTCCTGGGAGGGAGGAAGCCCTCAGAACAGCGCGATCACATCGCGCTGCTCTGAGGGTCTCAGGGGGGCGCGCAGGGAGCCCCCACCCTGCGCGATCCTCCCCTGTGCCCCCAGTACACCGCGATCATGTTTGATCGCGGTGTGCAAGGGGTTAATGTGCCGGGAGCGGTCCGTGACCGCTCCTGACACACAGTCATGGGTGTCAGCTGTGATAATCAGCTGACACCCGGCCGCGATCGGCTGCGCTCCCCCCGGGAGCGCAGCCGATCGCACGAGACGTACTATCCCGTCCCCGGTCATACAGGCCCAGGTACCATGGACGGGATAGTACGTCCGATGGCAGTAAGGGGTTAAGATCCATAACGTGTTCCACAAGTCCTTGTTGAAGAGGTTTGTTGAGCCAGTGGTTCCTGCTGCTGTGCCTCTTGACCCTGTTTTGGTTGAGGGCAATCTGGAGTATGTGGTTGAGAAAATATTAGATTCTCCTTTTTCTAGACGGAAACTCCAGTATTTGGTTAAGTGGAGAGGTTATGGTCAGGAAGACAATTCTTGGGTGTTTGCTTCGGACATCCATGCTAGGAGACTCATCCGTGCGTACCATAGAACTCATCCTGACCGACCTGGTTGCTCAAATGAGGGTTCGGTGACCCCTCCTCAAGGGGGGGGTACTGTTGTGAGTGGGCTTGGGATGAGTTCTGAGCAGACGCTCCCTCTGGTGGTTACAAGCGGTGCTGGTCTGTCCAGTGAAGATTGTGAAGATTGTGAGGATTGGGAATCAGGTGTTACTGACTGGTCTTATATAAGGGAGTCACCTTCCCATCAGGGTTGCCGGTGATCAATTGTTCTGGTCTCAATCCTTGATTCCTGTTTCCTTTGTAACCTGCTGTGTCGTGTCTGAATCTCCTGCTAACAGATAAGACATTTTCTTCTTTTTGTTTTTGTGCTTGATTTTTGCATTTTGTCCTGCACTTCTGTGGGGGCCTTCTGGGTCCCCTCCGGGGGCTTTTGCCCTCTCAGTTTAGTTCAGCCACTGATGTTTGTACTTTTGCTTTTTCCAGTTTTTTTAGTGGCTGCTGTTTTGATTTTGTTACACCAGAGAACTAATTTAGGTGGTAGAGGTCGTGTGATCTCAGGTGTTTTTGAAATTAGTAGAGTTGGTGCTTTTCAGGGTTTTCTGGGATTGCAGTAAGTTCCCTTCCTATCCTTTTCTATTTAGTTAGTTTGGGCCCCAACGTTTGCTCATACTATTTTCTGTCTGTGTCAGTATTTCATCTTGTCTAACCGCCATTACATGTTTGGGGGCTTTCTATTGTCTTTGGGGTTCTGCTCCGGGGCAGATAGCTTTCCTATATCTATCTTTAGGTGTAGTTAGTTTCTCAGGCTGTGACGAGGCGTCTAGGACCAACGTAGGAACGCTCCACGGCTGCCTCTAGTTGTGGTGGTTAGTCAGGTACTGCAATCTCATAGATTCCAACTGCTCTGGTGTATTGCCTTTTTTGCCTGCACTCCTCAGCTACCGAAACATAACACTGCCCCGTGTCTCCAATCATGCCCCGTAGCTCCATTCTGCCCCGTGTCTCCAATCATGCCCGTATCTCCATTCTGCCCCTATGTCTCCAATCATGTCCCCATGTTTGCAATCCTGCCCCGTGTGTCTCCATTCTGCCCCATCTGTCTCCAAATCTCATGCCCCCATGTCTTTCATTCTGCCCCCTGTGTCTCCAATCAAGCCCCATATCTCCATTCTGTCCCCTATGTCTCCAATCATGCCCCCATGTCTCCAATCCTGCCCCATCTGTCTCCAATCCTGCCCCATATGTCTCCAATCCTGCCCCAGTGTCTCCAATCCTGCCCCCAGTGTCTCCAGTCATGCCCCCATGTCTTTCATCCTGCCCCCTGTGTCTCCAGTCATGCCCCATATCTCCAATCATGCCCATATCTCCATTCTGCCCCCTATGTCTCCAATCATGCCCCCATGTTTGCAATCCTGCCCCATCTGTCTCCAATCCTGCCCCATCTGTCTCCAATCCTGCCCCCAGTGTCTCCAATCCTGCCCCCAGTATCTCCAGTCATGCCTCCATGTCTTTCATCCTGCCTCCTGTGTCTCCAATCATGCCCGTATCTCCATTCTGCCCCTATGTCTCCAATTAGGCCCCTATGTCTTCAATCCTGCCCCATGTCTCCAATCATGCCCTGTGCATCTCCATTCTGCTACATCTGTCTTCAATCCTGCCCCCCAGTGTCACCAGTCATGCCCCCATGTCTTTCATCCTGCCCTCTGTGTTGCCAATCATGCCCCGTGTCTCGCATTCTGCCCCCATGTCCAGCATTCTGCCCCCCGTGTTCAGCATTCTGCCCCCCCGTGTACAGCATTCTGCCCCCCAGTGTCCAGCATTCTGCTCCCGTGTCTCACAGTCTACCCCAGTGTCTCACAGTCTGCCCCCGTGTCCAGCATTCTGACCCCCATGTCCAGCATTCTGTCCCTCATGTCCAGCATTCTGCCCCCCATTTACAGCATTCTGCCCCCCATATCCAGCATTCTGCCCCCTGTGTCCAGCATTCTGCCCCCCATATCCAGCATTCTGCCCCCCGTGTCCAGCATTCTGCCCCCATGTCTCACAGTCCGCCCCCCATGTCCAGCATTCTTCTGTCCCCTGTGTCCAGGCAGCATTCTTTCTTCCCCATGTCCATTCTGTCCCCCGACTCTCACAGGCTGCCCCGGGCCCCCGCTCAATAAAAAAAAAAACATGTTCTTCTTCTTACCTTGCCGCGCTCCTGCGGCGAAGTTCTCTCCACGCAGCTGAAGCGTGCACTCGCCGGCGACTGACAATGACGTCAGACGCCGGCGACGTGTACGCTGCCGCTGATGTCAGCTGCCAGCCTCCGACTGGCTGGCAGCTGTTAACTATTGACGTGCGGGCACGGGCCCGCACGTCAATAGTGTTAATCTGCCACAGCGCCGCTAAGGGCCTGGTTTAGCCTGCCGGCTGCCAGTAGGGGCCCGGTGAGCAGAAGAGACGGGGTCCGATGCGGGCCCCCTCTACCCACCGGGCCCCATACGCCAGTCAGGGCAGTAATGCCCTAATGGCTGCCCTGGGCCCCCCCACACCACTGGACCTTGGGCTACCGCCCAGATTGACCCTAATCCGTCCCAGGTCAAGATGCAGCAGGCCCCCACTGATAAAGGCAAGGGCAGCACAGGTGCAAACTACTGATAAAAGCAAACACCCACACACCCAGCAAATTATGGAGGGGTTGGCTGCCTAGTAGAAAAATTGCACACAAATAGGGCTTGAGTAGAATGCCAGTCATACAGGTACTTGTGATGCAAAGTGTCTGGCTAACAGCTTATTGATGACACCCCTAGTATTAGCAGGCGGGCTGCCCAGCACTATATATATATGCACCCCACAAAGACAAACACCCCAGTACACCAAGCCAACAAAAAGAGGCCTTGCTGCATTCTGCAAAAATCATAAAATGCAATAAAAGATGAAAAAAATGAATGCATATGATAAATACATTAAATGAGGTATTGGTTAGTGGTAGGACTCGCAAGCATGAGGACCCTTGATGTTGGGCTGCGAGCTTATGTATTTTGGCCAAAATATTAACCAATACCTCATTTAAAGGGAATCTGTCACCCTAAATTGGCGGGATATTTAAATGATGGAGGTCCGGTCCGATGGGCGGTGTTTTGGGTACTTGCCTTAACCTGTTTTGCCTTAACCTCTTTGGCAACAATGGAACCTCTCTCCTTGAAGTTCTTGATGATGCGATAGATTGTTGACTGAGGTGCAATCTTTCTAGCTGTGATACTCTTCCCTTTTAGGCCATTTTTATGCATTGCTATGATGACTGCACGTGTTTCTTTAGAGATAACCATGGTTAACAGAAGAGAAACAATGATGCCAAGCACCAGCCTCCTTTTAAAGTGTCCAGTGGTGTCATTCTTACTTAATCATGACAGATTGATCTCCAGCCATGTCCTCATCAACACCCACACCTGTGTTAATGGAGCAATCACTGAAAAGAGGTTAGCTGGTCCTTTTAAGGCAGGGCTGCAATGATGTTGAAATGTGTTTTGGGGGATAAATTTCATTTTCTAGCCAAATATTGACTTTGCAAGTAATTGCTGTTAAGCTGATCACTCTTTATAACATTCTGGAATATATGCAAATTGCCATTAGAAAAAGTGAAGCAGTAGACTTTGTAAAAGTTAATATTTGTGTCATTCTCAAAACTTTTGGCCATGACTGTACTGTACATAGCAGTGCATCAATGGTGAAAATCACAATCTCCAATGAACTCCAGCTAAATGCTAGCTTTCACAGGAGTATGATAATAACAGGCACGGGAGATTGACAGAGGCATTTAACAGGTTAACAGCCTCAGGCGGTGCTCTGTTCCTTCCGCGGTTGTTAGAGGCAGATGATGGCTGAATAATTCAGCCATTATCTACCAAGAACGATGCAAGATCGGCTTGCAAGCCTACATCAAAGTCATGGAGCCAGCATATGATGTACCAATACCAGTAATATGTTAATTTAATACTAAAGGTATGCACGCCATTTTTTGTTCTTTTGCAGTTTTGTAGCACACAATAAATATGTTGTCTGTCAATCGAAGAAGCATATTTAAGTACTGAAAAAAAGGATTGTTAGGGTTACAGGGTTACCCAGAACAGTGCCTGCTTTTTGAGAGTAGAATTAAATGCCAAATTTAAGATATAATGAGTGAGAATAAAAGTGAGCCTTCACAGTTAAAATCTATCTGAGAAGATATAAATACTAAATTAACATATAACACATGACACATTTTGTTCATGTGGAAGACACCTTCTGAAGCGTTACATTGTGGAGGCCTCATCCCCATGATGCTTTTCTTCACAGCCGATTTACCTGGGTGACTGTGCACATGCACTTTATTGTACAATGTTACTGTTTAACTCATATTCTTTTGATAATGTATTACTTATGTTCCGACCACGCACCACAATTGTGGATACCAGGGCTATGGGGTACTCGGAGCCGAGCCCATGGAAATCTATGGGAGTTGTCACTGGTAGCGGTGGCTCGGTCCGTGGCCCTGGCGGTCGTGCAATAGGGGAATATTTACAGGGGATATTTAGGATAGGTAGTTTGTGACGCCACCTGCGGTTTCTGGTAAATTGTACCAGCGCTGCTATAAGGACTTTCACAGGGGATGTTATGGGCAGCTTGGTAGTAAGTCTCCCACAGGTGAGACGGGTCCCTGGAAGTCTATGAGGATGATGATGCAGGGTGTAATATGAATTTAGTCACACACAAGGTAGCTCCTTTTCATACCTTTTACTGATGATGGTTCATGCAGATCCCGGGGAGCTGGTCGGGGTGGAGAGTGCACATTACGGTAACAGCTGAGCAGGTTAGAGGCCTCCTTAACTTCCAATTTGTAGGTGAGTCCGACTTGCCTGAAGCGAAGTTAACTCTGAAACTCCAGCTTTCTCTATAGCTGTACTGCCCGGCCAACGTTGTGGTGGAGCCTTCTAGTGATGAAACTAAGTCCTTACTTTTGTCGTGCACTTGACTCAAAGTCCCTGTTCCACCTGACTCCGGTTACGTATTGACACTTAGGGCTGCTCTCTGCGACCTGTAGTCCAGATGCCTCCGGTTTTCTTGTTACTATGCCTGAAACAGTAGCAACACTTCGGACCCCGGTGTCCGGCAATTTAGTGCAGGCAATCCAATACCTGTAGCACTTCTCTGTCTTCTCCACTGTGCCCTTCGCCCTGCTTTCCGCTCTTAACATAAACACTGGTGGCTTTTGTGGAATAATGTCAGCTTCATCCAGAGCTCGCTGCACAGATCTCAGTTTCCTCCAAAGTCCACACAGGACCGAGACTGAATGGCTGCTCTGTCCTTGAGACAGAAGCTAACAGGCTGAACTCCACTGAACACTAAGCTCTACACAGACTGATCTTATCTCAGACAGGAAACTATCCAAGGGATGACTCACTCCTGAGCCTCCCGGAGCTAACTGACTGACTCCTCTCGGAAAACTATCTACACTGTCCTTAGACAGGAAGCTAGACTGAGCTGCCACGTGTCACTCCCCCTTATAACTCAGATGGGTGTGTCTGAAGAGTGAGTGGCAGTGAATGCATATCAAGCTTTTGCTGTTACCTTCCTGTGCACTCTCCTGGACTTTTATGTGTGCCTGCGAAGCTGGGCTACACATCCCCCCTTGGTAAAACACAGCACTCCCGGGCTGTAAAAGACAAAAAGAACATTTTGTTTTGCATTAACATAACATTGTAACTCTTCCCATCCGGGAGGTGAGGATTTCTTGAACGTTACATTTTGTACAGTAGGAAAATACAAAAGTATCAAAGATATCAAGACATTATATACACGATACTTGTGGAGGACCCGCACCAAAAACCTCCCACGTGGGTCCTGGGTGGGCTGCAGGACTTCTAACTGCAGACCTCACTCTAGGCCACACCATACGGGTTTTTCTTCAGAGGTAGTTGTAGTAGTGGTTTTATGTAAAACCAATATAATGCACCGAAGCGCAACTATTTACAGGATAAGTTCTGGGCTGGCACAGTCCTCAGCCTCTCAGTCCATGGCATGGTTAAAGACACATATTTAAACTTCAATTGTCAAGTATTCACATTATAATTTTTAACTTTCATATTCACATTATATATCTATATATATACTTCAAGTATTCACTTACTTGTTTTACCCAACCAGGGTATTCTATATGTAAAACTATGCAATCAACACATTATTTAACTTTCTAAATTCTTTAACTCTCTTTACCCAGCCGGGTATTCTATTCCAAATATGTAAAACATCAGTATACAATACTAAAGTGCAAAAATGCAATTTTTCTTTCAAAACTTTCTACAGTTACTAGAATGCGGTAAACCCCTGTCTGGGTCCTACCGGTCTTCACTTTTCTTGCTTTCAATTACGTCTTCCACCCCGGGGGCTGGAACCACGCGATGCTCCTTAGAGCGCATTACAAAAAGGTCGTGACCTGCTATCAATGTCTGGGTCGCTACAGTCCTTGTGCGAACCGCTAGGGGCACGCCGGGTGCTTCCTCCTTGTGAGACGCCGATTGCGTCGCTTCAGGTGCCACAACATTTTGCGATACTAATTTGGTCGCAGTTTGCGGTTTAGGCGGCAGCGCTGGCTGAGACCTGGGCTGCTGTACAGATTGCGACTTGGTTTGCGTTGAGTAAGCAGGAGGCGATGCCGATTGCGACATAGATTGCGATGGGCCTGCAGGGGGCGATGCTGGAGTACGGCCTGGTGCTGTGGGCGCTCGAGACGGGGACGCTTCGGTAGTGTTGACGTTACCGGCGTCGGGGACGGGGTCACTGACGATGGACACATTGAGGGCATACCAGCCCTTTAAACCCCAGTGCCGTGTATAGCTCACTATGTCCCCGTTTACTAGGTCCCTTCCCGGATGACCGATGGGCAGGTGGGACTCTACGTCCCGGCGGCTCACAAATACCCCCGGATAGAGTCCCGGTTCCCGGATGAAACCCCAGCCCTTGCGGAGCTGGAATTCTACCACGCACCCCTGCCGCCGCGGTTCCCTTCGGGTACCTTTGTCGTTGCGGACCATCTCCTTGTCAGCGACCAACTGCTCATACTGCCGTTGTCGGTTCCGCTGCACCTCCCACTCTTCCTCCTGCCGGCGTCGCTGCTCCTCTTCACGACACTGCATCTCTCTTTCCCACTGGACGGCATACGTGATGTCATCAATACGCTCCATCTCATCCCAGTCGACTTCCGGCAACGATGGACAGGAACCCTCCGGTGTCCTTACCGGGGAGCGGTACTCTGCGGTGGCCTCCTGGCCTGACTGGCACTCCGGTCCGGGCAATACCTCCTCAGCCTCCTTCTCCTCCACCTCCGTGGAATCAGGTACGGCACTTTCGGCGGTAACCTCCGGTCGTCCCTCAGCCTTCTAAAGCAGCGATTTCAGGAATTCAGGAGACGGCCCTTGGCTTGTAGGAGAGAACATTGCGTCCCACAGCAGCCGCTGTCTTTGGGTACGCCAGCGTCTCTCCATCTCCTTTTGATCAGCACGACTCTGGAGCTTCCTTTTTAGCTCCTCATTCTCCCTCCGCAGCTCCATCATGGCGGGGTCGGTGTCCCTATCTGGGGACAGCTCCGGCACAGGTAGGAAATCATCCGGTCCTCGGCTCAGATCCTCCTGTCCTTCCGCCATCTCGTCCCAGGCAAGAGTGTAGTGTCCATCTGGAACGACCTGGTCTCTTCCGTGGAGGCGGGATCTTCGTCTCCTCCTCTTCGGATAGAGGATGAAGAGGAGGCGGATTTCTTTAGCAGTGGGGCTGGACCGCACATTGTAGTAACATTTGGAGAGGGCGGCCATAACTTTCGCGCCTCAGGGGGGGTACACGCCCACGAATGTACGCCCACCTTCTTCACCAGCGCCTCAGGGCGCCAACTTGCGGCAAAATGGCGGTATTTTGGCGCCAATAGTGACATACAGCAAACAGTTCAATTTAGGCACACAGGGCTTACGATCTTGTAAGTTTCGTATCCTGTTCGTGACGCCAAAAAGTTGTTCCGACCACGCACCACAATTGTGGATACCAGGGCTATGGGGTACTCGGAGCCGAGCCCATGGAAATCTATGGGAGTTGTCACTGGTAGCGGTGGCTGGGTCCGTGGCCCTGGCGGTCGTGCAATAGGGGAATATTTACAGGGGATATTTAGGATAGGTAGTTCGTGACGCCACCTGCGGTTTCTGGTAAATTGTACCAGCGCTGCTATAAGGACTTTCACAGGGGATGTTATGGGGCAGCTTGGTAGTAAGTCTCCCACAGGTGAGACGGGTCCCTGGAAGTCTATGAGGATGATGATGCAGGGTGTAATAAGAATTCAGTCACACACAAGGTAGCTCCTTTTCATACCTTTTACTGATGATGGTTCATGCAGATCCCGGGGAGCTGGTCGGGGTGGAGAGTGCACATTACGGTAACAGCTGAGCAGGTTAGAGGCCTCCTTAACTTCCAATTTGTAGGTGAGTCCGACTTGCCTGAAGCGAAGTTAACTCTGAAACTCCAGCTTTCTCTATAGCTGTACTGCCCGGCCAACGTTGTGGTGGAGCCTTCTAGTGATGAAACTAAGTCCTTACTTTTGTCGTGCACTTGACTCAAAGTCCCTGTTCCACCTGACTCCGGTTACGTATTGACACTTAGGGCTGCTCTCTGCGACCTGTAGTCCAGATGCCTCCGGTTTTCTTGTTACTATGCCTGAAACAGTAGCAACACTTCGGACCCCGGTGTCCGGCAATTTAGTGCAGGCAATCCAATACGTGTAGCACTTCTCTGTCTTCTCCACTGTGCCCTTCGCCCTGCTTTCCGCTCTTAACATAAACACTGGTGGCTTTTGTGGAATAATGTCAGCTTCATCCATAGCTCGCTGCACAGATCTCAGTTTCCTCCAAAGTCCACACAGGACCGAGACTGAATGGCTGCTCTGTCCTTGAGACAGAAGCTAACAGGCTGAACTCCACTGAACACTATGCTCTACACAGACTGATCTTATCTCAGACAGGAAACTATCCAAGGGATGACTCACTCCTGAGCCTCCCGGAGCTAACTGACTGACTCCTCTCGGAAAACTATCTACACTGTCCTTAGACAGGAAGCTAGACTGAGCTGCCACGTGTCACTCCCCCTTATAACTCAGATGGGTGTGTCTGAAGAGTGAGTGGCAGTGAATGCATATCAAGCTTTTGCTGTTACCTTCCTGTGCACTCTCCTGGACTTTTATGTGTGCCTGCGAAGCTGGGCTACACACTTATATTTTATTATTTGTACCTGTGTATTACATCTCTATTATTGAATACTATTTGACATAATATTTCAGAGAGAGTGAATTTGTATGGAATCATGAATTTCAGAAAATTCTACTCTTGATGTACAATAATAAATTATATTGTGGTACCGTGTTAGCCAGAAAAATTGATGTGAATACTTTTCCGCCCAATGATGACAAAAGTATTCTCGGAGTGATACCTTTACTGGCTAACCAGAAAATAATATGTTTGCAAGCTTTCAGAGCACAGGGGCTCCTTCTTCAGTCAAGATTACAAATAGATTACTAAAGGCTGGGTCTCACATAACGATACACCAGCGATCCCGACAACGATATGCACTTGTCAGGATCGCTGGTGTATCGCTACATGATCGCTGCTGAGCTGCCAAACAGGCAGCTCAGGCAGCGATCTGGACAGCGACACTGCGGGTAACATCGCTTAGTTACCCGCAGTGTACGTTGGATACCAGCGCCTGATGCAGGGAGCTGGTATCCAAGGTACACAGGGGTTTCCAAGCGCTGCGCGGTGCCTGGAAACCCGCTGTGTACCTTGGATACCAGCTCCCTGCATCAGGGCGCTGGTATCCAAGGTACACAGCGGGTTTCTAGGCACAGCCCCGCGCCTGGAAACCCGCTGTGTACCTTGGTTACCAGCGGATCGCTGGTCTCCTGCCTGTCACACGCAGCGATGCGTGCCTGTCAGCGGGAAACCAGCGATCAAAAAAAGGTCCTGACATTTCAGCGACGATCAGCGATACCCGGCAGGGGGGCTGATCGTCGCTGAATGTCACACACAGCGATATCGCTGGTGAGCTCGCTGCTGCGTCACAAAACTAGTGACTCAGCAGCGATCTCGGTAGCGATATCGCTATGTGAGACGGGCCCTTTAGAAAAAGGCACAACATTTAAGGGATAGTACAGTGGGACATTTGTTCATGAGGTGGGAGGTGTGATGCCTCCTAAAGATAAGCCAAGGAAATCGAATTAGCATTTTCTTACAAATGGAGAGGCAGTGGGAATGATGTTCTTAGTTATCTGGAGTCCTTCTGCTGGAAGTGTGAATTGTGTCCATGTAGTGAGTCATAAATCCAGGTGTTAACTTGAGTCCTAAGGGTATGCCACACTAAACAACATCGCTAACGGATCGCTAAAAAACGTCACTATTTAGCGATCCCGTTAGCGATGTTGTTGTGTGCGGCATCTGTCAGCGACGAGCTCCCTGCTGAGATCCTGCTAGTGATCTCGCTCGTCGCTGACATCGTTCTCGGACCCTATTTAGATCGTCGGCGCCCCGCAGGTAAGTATATAATCGCTAAGTGTGGCACCTTTTCTTAGCGACGTTTAGCGTACTTTTTGTACCGCTAAAGTCGTTAAGAAGATCGCTAACCGCGATAGCGTCGTTAACTATATCGCTAAGTTAAGCCGCACTTAGCGATATAGAAACAATCCCGCTAGCGATCGCATTAGTATGCGTCTTTATCGCTATCGCTAGCGGGATTGTTTAGTGTGGCAGTACCTCTAGTGTCAAAGTATTGAACATCCTTACAAGTTTGAATTCCCAAATTTTTCTCTCTCTGTCATCCTTAAAATGACCTTTTAGTATTAAGACTTTTAAGTCTGTCATACAATGTTCAGTTCCAGAGAAATGTTTTCCCACAGGCGTTTCCATTTCATTCCTGATTGTATGTCTGTGTAAATTCATCCTTGTCTGTAGTTTTTTGCATGGTTTCCCCAATATAGATAGCTCCAGGGCACCTCGTACATTGTATCATGTACACAACATTGGAGGATGTACATGAAAAGGAACCCACTAGGAACCCATTGAGTCTCAAACGTAATATGGTTTCCTCCGAATTCCCACATGCAATCTCCAGTTCTCTCAAGACCTCCTTCTCTCCTCCACACTCGTACGTTTCTCAATCAATCGCCTTCAAGACTTTTACCGAGTATCCCCCATCCTCTGGATTCTGTCCCCCAACCGATTATCCGCCACATTCGGAACTTTCAAACTTAACTTGAAAATCCATTTCTTCAAGAAATCTTACAACCTGCAATGACCCCGCTGTCACCTCATCACTACCGAAGCTGCTGCAACTCCCCCAACCCACTGTCTCCTTCCTTATTATCCTCTAGATTCTAAGCCTATAAGGGCAGGGCTCTCTCCCCACTGTATAAGCCTGTCATTGTTATTTCATTATATTTGTATCTTGTACTGTATGTACAAATAGAGAAAAAAGACCAGCACATCCAAGCTATTGTGAACAGGCGCCAACCAAAGAAAGTATAAATCAAAAAATATATTAAGGTTTGCACCATAACTAACCAAGAATAATTACTCTAAAGCATAGGAACTGCATTACTGCACAGAAAAAAATGAAAAAAGCGCTATAATGATGTATATATGAATATATGAGATATGTATCTGCAAAAAATTGCTATGAAAAATGAAGGTTCTTAGCGCATAGATTGGCCAATGTATGTATGCCCAATTACCACGTCACGGTGTCCTTCGTCAAATGAAAAAAGCGCTATATGATGTATATATGAATATATGAGATATGTATCTGCAAAAAATTGCTATGAAAAATGAAGGCACATGTCCAAAAAGTTTAATACAAATAGAGAAAAAAGACCAGCACATCCAAGCTATTGTGAACAGGCGCTTTTTGGACATGTGCACTCATTCCCAAAAGCCACAGGTGATTTTAATCAGATTAGCTGGTCTATTCCTGCCCTATAAATTGTAGGCTTTCTGCCCAAGAGAGGTGACATATCAGGTTAGTGACCCAATTGACGAAGGACACCGTGACGTGGTAATTGGGCATACATATGTGGAGCCCAGCTGTGACTGGATCCATATCTTCCAGAAGGATGTACTAAAGGAAGATCCCACTAGAGGTCACTATACACACACACATCTCAGCTTACCTAAGAGACCAGTAGAGGGAGCTGTGTGTTAGGCACATAAAAAAAAACAGCTAGTTCCAGTTTTACCTCAGACAGATCAGAACAGCAGTTACCTCAGACAAGCTGTGAGGGACAGAGGAGATCTCCTCAGGACACGAGAGTGAGAGGATTCCTGTCATAGCTCAGTCAGAGCTAAAAACAGATGGAGATTGATTGATCCTAGTCAGAGCTGAAGCTGAAGTGTAGCTCAGGAGGAAGCGTGCCGACGCTTAAGAGAGCGGCGAAGAGGCAGCACATTAACTGCCAGTGTGTGTGATCTTTATAGGACCCAGGTAGGACGAAAGCAAGTGGAATTGAAGGGGCCAGTAAGCATTGATAGCTTTCCCCCCCAGCAACGAATACCGGACGCCGGGTCCTGAGCCTAATAGGATCTCTATGACCTTTTAGGAGAACACCGGAGTTCCTGAAGGACTACAAGTCCCAGGAGTACCACAGAGTTGACACGTACAGGATCAGGGAACAGGGTCTGCCTGATCAGCGATAAAAAGACCCTGTTCTGCCACTGAGAAGGTCCCCCACCAAGTCAGCCAGGTACAGAACAGAGACTGAGTTAGACTTAGCTACATGCAGGTCAGGACTTCATTAAATAACGACAGAGAACAGGAGGCCATACACCTACCAGTGGAGGAATCCGGACGTACATCCTTCGCCCTGCCATGCTCCGGGGAGTACCTGCCATTCCTGCAGTAAAGGTACCAAACTGACTTTTGTGTGTGACTCACTTATTGTCTCTGACGGCGGGATCCCCATCTGTCCTGCATCCTCATATTTCTATCCACCCTGGAAGGACACCGTCTTACTTGTAGAAGACCTACCATCTAGCTGCCCAACATCATCCCTTCCAGAGTATGTGCACAGCAGCGCTGGTCCCTCTGACCAGATACTACAAGTGGCGTCACGACAACTTACACGAATTCCCATTTCATCATCCAAATCCCCTGTAAATATCCCACATTTAAAGTGAGCGCCCAGGGCAACGGACCGAGCTGTGCTACCCGTGACATCCCCCATAGACATCAACGGGCTCGGTGCCGAGTACCCCATAAGCCCTGGAACCCCGTATTTGGTGCGCGTCATTATTTTTGGCGTCACGAACAGGATTCTGAAGCTCGTGAAACGCGAGTCCTGTGTGCCTAATTTGAACTGTTTTTGTGCTTGAGAACTGCCAAAAATCATCAAAGACTGTATTGCCATTTTTGTAAAACAACAACCGCCATTTTATTGCCATATTCGCGCCCTGAGGCGCTGGTGAAGAAGGTGGGCGTGCACTCACCTAGTGGCGCGAAAACTAGTGGGCGTACCTGAAAAAGGTGCTGAGTCCTGAACACGCCCCCAGCGCTGACGCGGCGGCAGGTCCTGTGGAGAGCTTCAGTGAACGCCCTGATGTCAGAGCGCCAGCGACACAGGTCCTTTCTCCACTGCTGTGCCTGCAGAGCTGCAGCCTTCAGAGAAGGTAGGCCACGATTAACTAAGGGGGCGCAGATATGTCACAGCAGCAAGCCGACAGCGCGGCCCAGGCCGACGACCCCAATGACTTACCACTTGGCGCTGCAGCGCAGGACGGAAATGTGGGCCCCTCACCTGGTCCTGTGGTCCCAATAGTACCGCTAACGCTGCCATACATGCCTGGAGCAAAGTGGCTCCCTCAGTACAGCGGCAAGCCAGACACGCTGCCCGGGTTCAAGCGAAAAATATGCAGCATAATGGACATGTACCCTATGACAGAAAAGCAAAGAGCTGCGGTGGTAATAGGGCAATTAACTGGTGCTGCTGAAAGGGAAGTAGAGACTTGGACAGCTGCAGACCAGGAGTCAGTGCATGCAATTTTCTTAAAGCTACAGACTATCTTTGAGGACCGCACTGAAACAGATCTCCGGATGAGGTTTTATCAATGTTCCCAGAAATCAGATGACAGCATTAGGGACTATGCCTGCCGACTACAAGGGGCCCTGCGAGCTCTTAAACAAGTTAACCCTATAAGTGTCACCGACGAAAATAAAATGTTAAAGGAACAATTTGTACGGGGACTGAGGTCCCAAGCGGAAGCAGGACTGTGCACTGGTGGTCCTTGGATCATCCTGATGCTACCTTTGATGCCCTTAAGGATATGTGTTATGATTTGGTAGCTGAGGAGTGCAGGTAAAAAAAAAGCAATACACCAGAGCAGTTGGAAACTATGAGATTGCAGTACCCTGACTAACCACCACAACTAGAGGCAGCCGTGGAGCGTTCCTACGTTGGTCCTAGACGCCTCGTCACAGCCTGAGAAACTAACTACACCTAAAGATAGATATAGGAAAGCTATCTGCCCCGGAGCAGAACCCCAAAGACAATAGAAAGCCCCCAAACATGTAATGGCGGTTAGACAAGATGAAATACTGACACAGAAAGAAAATAGTATGAGCAAACGCTGGGGCCCAAACTAACTAAATAGAAAAGGATAGGAAGGGTACTTACTGCAATCCCAGAAAACCCTGAAAAGCACCAACTCTACTAATTTCAAAAACACCTGAGATCACACGACCTCTACCACCTAAATTAGTTCTCTGGTGTAACAAAATCAAAACAGCAGCCACTGAAAAAACTGGAAAAAGCAAAAGTACATACATAAGTGGCTGAACTAAACTGAGAGGGCAAAAGCCCCCGGAGGGGACCCTGAAGGCTCCCACAGAAGTGCAGGACAAAAATGCAAAAATCAAGCACAAAAACAAAAAGAAGAAAATGTCTTATCTGTTAGCAGGAGATGCAGACACGACACAGCAGGCTACAAGGGAAACAGGAATGAAGGATTCAGACCAGAACAATTGATCACCGGCAACCCTGATGGGAAGGTGACTCCCTTATATAAGACCAGTCAGTAACACCTGATTCCCAGTCCTCACAATCTTCACTGGACAGACCAGCACCGCTTGTAACCACCAGAGGAAGCCTCTGCTCAGAACTCATCTCAAACCCATTCACAACAGTACCCCCCCCTTGAGGAGGGGTCACCGAACCCTCATTTGAGCAACCAGGTCGGTCAGGATGAGTTCTATGATACGCACGGATAAGTCTCCTAGCATGGATGTCCGAAGCAAACACTCAAGAATTGTCTTCCTGACCATAACCTCTCCATTTAACCAAATACTGGAGTTTCCGTCTAGAAAAACGAGAATCTAATATTTTCTCAACCACATACTCCAGATTGCCCTCAACCAAAACAGGGTCAGGAGGCACAGCAGCAGGAACCACTGGCTCAACAAACCTCTTCAACAAGGACTTGTGGAACACGTTATGGATCTTAAATGTCCCTGGAAGAAGCAAACGAAAAGAAACAGGATTAATAATCTCCATGATCTTATAAGGTCCAATGAACCTAGGCTTACATTTAGGAGATGCCACTCTCATAGGAATATTCTTTGAGGACAACCAGACCAAGTCCCCCACTTTAAACCGAGGACCATCAGTCCTATGCCGGTTAGCAAACCGCTGGGCCTTCTCCTGAGAGAGGGACAACCTCTCCACTACCTGTCCCAAATCTGTTGCATACGCTCCACAACAGAGTCAACACCTGGACAGACAGAAGCCTCCGTCTGTCCTGAAGAAAATCGAGGGTGAAACCCAGAATTACAGAAAAACGGAGACATCAAAGTGGCAGAGCTAGCCCTATTATTAAGAGCAAACTCAGCCAAAGGCAAAAAAGAGACCCAGTCATCCTGATCAGCAGACACAAAGCATCTTAGATAAGTCTCCAATGTCTGGTTTGTTCTCTCAGTTTGACCATTGGTCTGAGGATGAAATGCCGAGGAGAAAGACAATTGAACACCCAGTTTAGAACAAAAAGTCCTCCAAAATCTGGAAACAAACTGGACTCCTCTGTCAGACACAATGTTCTCAGGAATGCCGTGTAAACGAACCACGTGCTGAATGAACAACGGCACCAATTCAGAGGAGGAAGGCAACTTAGGTAATGGCACAAGATGTATCATTTTGGAAAACCTATCACAAATTACCCAGATGGTGGTCATTCTCTGAGAAACAGGAAGGTCGGAAATGAAATCCATAGAGATATGGGTCCATGGTCTCTTGGGCACAGGTAATGGCATCAACAAACCACTAGAGCGAGAGCAAGGCTTGGAGCGAGAGCAAGTCCCGCAGGACTGCACAAATTCCCTGACATCACGAGACAAGGTAGGCCACCAAAAGGACCGACTAACCAAGTCTCTGGTACCAAAAATTCCGGGATGCCCAGCCAATGCGGAACAATGAATCTCAGACATCACACTCTTTTTCCACTGATCCGGGACAAACAATTTTCCAACCGGGCAGCGCTCGGGCCTATCCTCCTGACACCCCTCCAGAGCAAGTCTCAAATTGGGCGAGATGGCGGAAAGAACTACACCCTCTTTCAAAATAACAGAAGGATCAGATAACTCAGGAGAGTCCGCAAGGAAGCTCCTCGAGAGGGCATCCGCCTTAACATTCTTAGTGCCAGGAAGAAAGGAAACCACAAAATTAAAACGTGTGAAAAACAAGGCCCACCTGGCCTGTCTAGGATTGAGTCGCTTGGCAGATTCCAGATAGACCAGATTCTTATGGTCCGTAAGGACCACCACCTGATGTTTGGCTCCCTCCAGCCAATGTCTCCACTCTTCAAAAGCCCACTTCATGGCCAATAACTCCCGATTACCCACGTCATAATTACGTTCAGTAGGAGAAAATTTTCGAGAGAAAAAGGCACAAGGTTACTTTTAGAGGTCTCTGGATCTTTTTGGGACAAAACGGCACCTGCCCCAATTTCAGAGGCATCAACCTCCACCTGAAATGGAAGAGAAACATCAGGCTGCCGTAGAACAGGAGCAGAAGTGAATCTCTGCTTAAGTTCCTGAAATGCAGAGACTGCCTCAGGAGGCCAATTCACCACATCAGAACCCTTACTGGTCAAATCAGTTAATGGTTTAACAATAACCGAGAAATTACCAATAAATTTACGATAAAAATTGGCAAAACCCAAAAATCTCTGAAGAGCCTTTAATGAAGTAGGTTGGACCCAATCACAGATGGCCTGAACCTTGACCGGGTCCATTTCAATAACAGATGGGGACAAAATGAATCCCAGAAATGAGATCCTCTGTACGCCAAAAAGACACTTTGATCCCTTCACATACAGAGCATTTCTCTCAAAATCTGGAATACAGTTCGAACATGTTTCACATGAGAGTCCCAGTCATTAGAAAAAATCAAGATATCATCCAAATAAACAATCAGAAATTTGTCCACAAAATCCCTGAAAATGTCATTCATGAAGGACTGGAAGACGGAAGGAGCATTAGTGAGCCCAAAGGGCATCACCAGGTACTCAAAATGCCCTTCAGGGTATTGAATGCCGTCTTCCATTCATCCCCGTGCTTAATGCGAATAAGGTTATACGCCCCCCTGAGGTCAAGCTTGGTAAACCAAGTAGCGTTTTTCACCCTGGAAAACAGGTCAGAAATCAAGGGTAACGGGTATTGATATTTCACAGTAATATTGTTCAAGAGACGATAATCAATACACGGCCTCAATGAACCATCCTTTTTGGCCACAAAGAAAAAACCGGCACCTAAGGGTGAAGAGGATGGTCTGATATGACCCTTCTCCAATGATTCCTTGATATAAGACCGCATAGCGTCATGTTCAGGTACAGACAAGTTAAAAAGGCGACCCTTAGGGAATTTACTACCCGGCACTAATTCAATAGCGCAGTCATAGCTCCTATGGGGAGGCAAGGATGCAGATTTACTTTCGCTAAACACATCAGAAAAATCAATCAAAAAGTCAGGAACATCCTGAGCCTGGGGGAGGCAGAAAAAACAGGAGTGTTGGTATTAACACATTGGCAGCCCCAACTGGTTACAGACACAGATTTCCAATCCAAAACAGGATTATGAGACTGTAACCAAGGGAAACCCAGCACGATAATGTCATGCAGATTATACAGAACCAAAAATTTGCAGCACTCCTGGTGATCAGGTTCAACCCTCATTATCACCTGAGTAGAAAACTGGGTTTATTCTCAGCCAAAGGGGTAGAATCGATCCCCAGTAGGGGAATAGACTTCTGTAGGGGTATCAAGGGAAACCCACAACGTTTAGCAAAATCATAATCCATCAGGTTAATAGCTGCTCCAGAATCAACGAAAGCCTGAGCAGAAAATGAGGACAGAGAGCATATCAGAGTGACAGTTAATAAAAACTTAGTCTGAACACTACCCAAGACAACTGAGCGTGCAAAACGTCTTCCCCGCTTAGGGCAGACTGAAATAGCATGAGAGGCATCACCACAGTAGAAACATAACCCATTGCGCTTTCGAAACTCATGACGCTGTGCCCCAGACACCACTCTATCACACTGCATGGGTTCAGAAGCTGGTTCACAAGGCAACACCATTCCACGCATACTTCTCCGCTCACGCAAACGTCTGTCAATTTGAATCGCTAATGACATAGAATCATTGAGACCAGAGGGGACAGGGAATCCCACCATAACATCCTTTACATTATCTGACAGACCCTTCCGGAAAAGGGCTGCCAAAGCGTCGTCATTCCATTTGGTCAGGACTGCCCACCTACGGAATCTCTGACAGTATAACTCAGCGTCATCAAGCCCCTGATTTAATGCCAACAAGGCTTTTTCAGCTTGATCAGTGACATTAGGCTCATCGTACAATAACCCCAAAGCCTGAAAAAATGCATCAACATCACTCAAAACAGGATCCCCAGGTGTCAGGGAAAAAGCCCAATCCTGAGGATCGCCGCGCAGGAGAGAGATGATAATTTGAACCTGCTGCGCTGCGTTCCCTGAGGACTTAGATTTTAAGGCAAAAAACAATTTACAATTATTTTTGAAATTCTGAAACTTAGCTCGATCCCCTAAAAACAAATCTGGCATGGGAATCCTAGGTTCCACAACAGGCAACCTAGCAAGATAGGTAGCAATACTCTGAACCTCAGTGGCAAGCTGATCCACACGGCAAGACAATTGTGCAAACTCCATTGAGAGAAAAGATCCTCCCCAGCACCCAGAGATACAGAGGGAAAAAAAAAAATGCAACAAACAGAAAAATATCTCTGACAACTCTGACAACCTTTTTTTTCTTTCACAATATTTTTCCCTTCTGTGAGTACCACACAATTTTCAGTTATGGCCGGTGATACTGTTATGATTTGGTAGCTGAGGAGTGCAGGTAAAAAAAAAGCAATACACCAGAGCAGTTGGAAACTATGAGATTGCAGTACCCTGACTAACCACCACAACTAGAGGCAGCCGTGGAGCGTTCCTACGTTGGTCCTAGATGCCTCGTCACAGCCTGAGAAACTAACTACACCTAAAGATAGATATAGGAAAGCTATCTGCCCCGGAGCAGAACCCCAAAGACAATAGAAAGCCCCCAAACATGTAATGGCGGTTAGACAAGATGAAATACTGACACAGAAAGAAAATAGTATGAGCAAACGCTGGGGCCCAAACTAACTAAATAGAAAAGGATAGGAAGGGTACTTACTGCAATCCCAGAAAACCCTGAAAAGCACCAACTCTACTAATTTCAAAAACACCTGAGATCACACGACCCTCTACCACCTAAATTAGTTCTCTGGTGTAACAAAATCAAAACAGCAGCCACTGAAAAAACTGGAAAAAGCAAAAGTACATACATAAGTGGCTGAACTAAACTGAGAGGGCAAAAGCCCCCGGAGGGGACCCTGAAGGCCCCCACAGAAGTGCAGGACAAAAATGCAAAAATATAGCACAAAAACAAAAAGAAGAAAATGTCTTATCTGTTAGCAGGAGATGCAGACACGACACAGCAGGCTACACGGGAAACAGGAATGAAGGATTCAGACCAGAACAATTGATCACCGGCAACCCTGATGGGAAGGTGACTCCCTTATATAAGACCAGTCAGTAACACCTGATTCCCAGTCCTCACAATCTTCACTGGACAGACCAGCACCGCTTGTAACCACCAGAGGAAGCCTCTGCTCAGAACTCATCTCAAACCCATTCACAACAGATATGGCTATAAAAGGACTGCGACCTCTGGAAACACCCGAGATGGCAACCCAGTGTCACCCGAGTGAAACCACCCTAAAGCCAGCAGCATCCACCTTTTCCCCGCTGGTTGCAGAAGCCAAAACGCAGGAGGCGCCCCCTACTGAGCTGGACTGTCTGCGCACAGAAGTGCGCCAGCTGACCAAAAACCTGGCCACTGTAATGAGTGCCCTGCAATTGTCGACGAAAGAAGAAGGAAAGATCTTGCTGGCTGACTGCCCGGAGGATGTCCCTTGGATGCGCCGGAGGAGAGGGAGGACGTCGCCCCGCCGGAGGAGGACAATGCCACCCCCAGGAAGGACCCGCGACCAGCATCATCCTCGCCGAGAGATCATCTGCTACCGCTGCCACAAGGAAGGTCACCCAGCACGTCTGTGTCCTTTAAACGAGCAAATCCTGGGTCCGAGGGCCAACACCCAGGAATAGACTCCTCAGGCCCCTCAGACTGGAACCGCAGGTTTGTGGGAGGAAGACCATACCTGTCCATCATACTGGACGGGATCGCAATCCCTGCCCTGCTGGACACTGGATCTCAGGTAACCATTATACCCGATGTTCTCTACAACAAGTACTGGTCCAGTGACAGTCTCCAACCCCCAAACCCTGACTTTGCCGTATACGCCTCTAATGGTCTCCCTCTTGAATTACGGGGGGCTAAAGATGTAGACGTGAAAGTGGGGAGAGTGGAGCTGAAGAATCAGGGACTTCTTGTAGTAAAGACTGTTAATGAAGAAAATGGGTTGAATGTGGTCTTAGGCACTAACATTATTAGTAACTGTTTGGAGGAGGTTGTGTTTTTACTCCAACAGCTTGCTGAAATCGCCAGACCAAAGCAAAAGGGAGAGATCCGGAAGGAGATCCGAACCCTGATGTGCCAGCAGCAAGTGAAACTGACCGGTGGTGAGATTGGTAATGTACGGGTAACAGACCCGAACCCCATTGTGATACCCCCTATGAGTGAAATGCTTATTTGGTGTAGAGCAGCAATAGGTCTGAGAGGACAGAACTACCAAGCAGTAGTAGAGCCCCATTGTTCAGAGCACAGACCTACACTCTTGACTGCCAGAGGGGTAGTGGATGTACATAATGGAAGGGTGCCAGTGCGTCTTCTCAACTGGGGAGAAGATGAAGTCAAGTTACCACGTTACGCCACTGTTGCTAAGTTACATGCTGTGGATAATAACTCCATTTACCCAGCGGAGCCCTTAACCTCCCCACAACCAGTGGAGGATAACGGTCCGACCACCCAGGTGGAGGATTGGTGTCAGCAGCTCCATGTTGGGACAGACACCACTCCAACCCACCAGAAACAGGGAGTACTAGAGTAGTTCAGGAGTATACTCAGGTATTCAGCAAACACCCGCTTCGACTTTGGGACAATTAAAGGGGTTCAACATCACATTCCCACAGTCAATCATCCTCCCATCAAAGAACGGTACAGGCCTATACCACCAGCACACTACCAGAAAACCAAGGAGATGTTGCGTGATATGAAGGAAGCAGGAGTGATAAGGGATAGTTGCAGTCCCTGGGCAGCACCTCTAGTATTAGTCAGGAAAAAGGATGGAAGCATGCGAATGTGTGTAGATTACAGACAAGTAAATCGCATTACACATAAAGATGCATACCCTTTACCACGCATTGAGGAATCTTTAGCTGCACTAAAAACTGCTAACTACTTCTCCACCCTTGACCTCACTAGTGGGTACTGGCAAGTAGCTGTGGCTGAGGAGGATCGGGAGAAGACGGCTTTCACCACCCCGATGGGGCTCTGTGAGTTTGACAGAATGCCGTTTGGACTCAGCAGTGCCCCTGGCACGTTCCAGAGAGTAATGGAGAGCTGCCTGGGACATCTCAACTTCGAAACTGTGTTGCTGTACCTGGACGACGTCATCGTGTACTCCAAAACGTATGAAGACCATTTGAAGCACCTGGCGGAGGTATTTGAGTCACTGTCCAAGTATGGGATGAAACTGAAGCCTTCTAAGTGCCACCTGCTCAAACAAAAAGTACAGTATCTGGGACATATCGTCAGCTCTGAAGGAGTAGCGCCAGATCCTGAGAAGGTCACCGCCATCCCGAAATGGCCGGAGCCGAAAAATCTCAAGGAGGTGCGACAGTTCCTAGGACTGACAGGATACTACCGGAGGTTTGTAAAAGATTACACTAAGAAAGCAGCTCCTCTGCAAGACTCCTGGTGGGACAGTCCCTCAAAGGCAGAAATTCTCAATTCCATTGGGGTAAAGAACAGGCAGAAGCATTCAAGGAAATGAAGGAGATCCTGACAGGTGATGAGATCCTAGCCTACCCTGACTACAGCCAGCCGTTCCTGCTGTATACTGATGCCAGTAACGAAGGATTGGGAGCAGTCCTCAGTCAGAAGCAAAATGGCCTGGAGAAAGTCATCGCCTATGCTAGCAGGAAGCTCCGCCCGACCGAAAGGAACCCAGAGAACTATAGCAGCTTCAAGTTGGAGTTCCTGGCACTGGTCTGGGCCATCACGGAGAGGTTTAAACACTACTTGGCCTCCAACAAGTTCACTGCCTACACTGACAACAACCCCTTGACGCATCTTGAAACAGCCAAGCTGGGAGCCATGGAACAACGATGGGTGGCTCGACTGTCAAATTATCAATTCACAATTAAGTACCGGGCAGGGGCCGCAAGAATGCCAATGCTGATGCCCTGTCCAGGATGCCTCATGAATCAGACACTGAAGAGGAAGTGGATGATCTGGAAGAGATTGAACTACCTGCCTTTCACCGGAATGGGGTGATCTACGAGCAACAAGCCAGCAGGAGATCGTGTGGTAAGACGTTGAATCCTTTACCTCACCACAGCTGGAAAGAGACTCAGGACAGCGATCCAGTGGTCAGCCGTATCAAGGAGCTGATAACCCAGGAAGGTTCCTCCTTGGAGAAAGATGCACCTCTACCAGCAAGGCAGCTGTGGAATGAGAGAAGCCGGTTGTTCATCTACCGTGAGAAGCTGTGCAGGAGATACGTCAACCCAAGGACCCATGAAATGGTCTGGCAGATAGTAGTTCCCAAAGCAGACATCCAGATGGTGTTAGAAGCCTACCACGATCAAGCGGGACACTTTGGCTGGAAAAAGCTGGAGACCCTGTTGAAGTGTCGGTTCTACTGGTAGGGATGCGCAGCTCCATCGAGAAGTGGTGCCGGAACTGTGGACCCTGTGGCCTCAGACGAAAAGACTACAGCAGTCAGAAGGCACCCCTGCAGCCCATCCAGACGACTCGCCCTTTGGAAATCGTGGCCCTGGACCATGTGAAGTTGTCACCCAGCCGGTCAGGATATTCCTATGCCCTGACTATGGTGAATCACTACTCCAAATTCCTGGTGGTCGCCCCTGTTAAAGATCTGACAGCAGAGACAGCAGCAAAGACCTTCCAAGCAAGTTTCTGCAGACCACACGGTTATCCTGAGCAGGTGTTAACTGATCAAGGCCCAGCCTTCGAAGCCGAATTATTCAAGGAGTTCTGTCACCTGTACGGGTGTAAAAAGATAAGAACTACACCGTACCACCCCCAAACCAATGGACTTTGTGAAAAGATGAATCACATCGTTATTGACTTACTGAAAACTGTACCACTGGAAGAAAGAAATCGGTGGCCAGACTTGTTACCTGACCTAGTAGACATGTACAACCATATACCGGTGAGTTCCACCAATTGCACCCCAGCCTATCTCATGCGGGCAAGACCAGGAAAGCTGCCCATGGATCTAGAGCTTGGAGTTGTGGAACCGGAAGCGGAAGTAACTACTGGAGACTGGAACACAAACAGACAGGAACAGTACAGAAAAGTACAGGCCTGTGTTGAGGAAAGTCTTAATCGAGTAAGGGATAAACAAGCAGATCGTTACAATAAAAGTGCGCCAGCTGAACCTTTCGCACCTGGTGAAATAGTACTGAAAAGAAAGAGGAAGTTACACAAACTCAACGATCAGTGGGAAAGAGAACCCTACATCATACAGAGTTCAAGGTTTGATAACAAGAAAACGTGCATCATAAGCAAGGATGGAGGAAAAAACACTGCAACTGTGTCTAGAGACCATCTAAAGTTATGTC
>JARQOD010000004.1:504626441-504802978 GCA_033576555.1 Oophaga sylvatica
AAATGTGCTTTTTTTTTTGGGGTGTTAGAGAGGGTTTCTGAGGGGTTTCGCGGCCCCCAAGTCCCTTTTTGGGCCCCCAGCCCACCATTACTTTCAAAGAAAAAGTGCATGGCTATCCCGTTGTCGCAAAAACCCCTCCCCCTTTTTTAAAAAAAAAAACTATGTCTGCCAGGGTGTTTCATCACGACCCAAAAAAAGGGGTATGCCGGGGGCTTAACTCTTTTTTTTACGGCCCCTTTTGATGACTCTTGGGCTGTGGGGGCAGGGGGGAAAAAGGGCTGCCCCAAAAGCCCTTGAAACCCCCAAAGGCTTTCAGGCGCTTGGGGGGGAAAAAAACCAAAACCCCTTTGTGAAGGGTTTTTAAAATTGATTCTGGCAGAGGCTCCCCTGGGGGTTACAATTACTGGTTTCCAGTGAAGTTTGGGGGGATTCGGAATCAGGGTTCTTTTTTGGGTCTTAAAAAAGGGGAGTGCCTTCCCCTCGGGGGGTTCCCGGGGACTTTTTCTGGTCTCAACCCTTGTTTCCTTTTTCCCTTTGTGGGCCTTGGTGGGGTCGTTTTCCCTTGCAAACAAAAAGACTTTTTCCCCTTCTTTTTGGGCCCCCCCCTTTTTTGGGGGGGCCGATTTCCCTGGGGGGGGCCTTGGGGGGCCCCCCCGGGGGGGGGTTTTCCCTCCATTTTTATTCACCCACGATGTTTGTCATTTGCTTTTTCCTTTTTTTTTGTGGCTGCTGTTTTGTTTTTTGTTACCCAAGAAAAATTTAGGTGGTAAGGTCGGGATCTCAGGTTTTTTTAAATTATTTGGGTTGGTGCTTTTCGGGGTTTTTTTTGGGGGGTTTCGAAAGGGCCTTTCCTATCCTTTTTTTTTTGGTGTTTGGGCCCCAACTTTTGCTCATACTTTTTTCTTTGCCCAGTATTTTTTTTTGGGGCTCCGCCATTAAATTTTGGGGGGTTTTTCTTTTTCTTTGGGGAACTGCCCGGGAAATTTGTTTTCCCTCTTTCTATTTTAGGGTATTAGTTTTCAGGTTTTGACGAGGGTCAGGCCCAAACGGGAAGCCCCAAAAGGGGCCCCCTTTGTTGGGGGGGTTTCGGGTTTCTGAACTCTGTTTCCCCTTTTTCCCCTTTTTTCCTTTTTTCCCGCCCCCTCACTCCCGAAAAAAACAGTATCCCCGGGGCCCCAAAAAATTTTAAAATTTTATGGTACCACAAAGGAAAAAAATTGTGAAAAAAAAAAGGTTTTGGGGTTTGGGTCGAAAATTTTTTGTTTGTTGCTTTTTTTTTTTTCCCTCTGATCTCTGGGTGGGGGAGGTTTTTTCTCTAAAATGGAGTTTGCACATTTGGGGGCCGTGGGATCGTTCCCATGGGGTTGGGGTATTGCCCCCTTTTGTAGGTTGCCTTTTGGGGGAAAACCCCTAGGTTCCCATGCCTTTTTTTTTTGGGGGGAGAGCCAATTTTCCCTAAATTTTTAAAAAAAATTGAAAATTTTTTTTTTTTCCTTTAAAATCTAAGTCCCCGGGAACGCAGCGCAGCGGGTTAAAATTTTGTCTTTTCTCTCCTGCGGGGCGTTCCTTTTTGGGGGTTTTTTTCCCCTGACACCTGGGGGTTTTTTTGGTGTTTTTGATTTTTTTTTTTGGGCCCTTGGGGGTTTTTATTGTAGATACCCTAAGTAGATCAAGTGAAAAAGCCTTTTTGGGAAAAAATAGGGGTTTGTGACGCGAGAAAAACTGTCGGGATTCCCCGTGGTGGGCACCCCTGAAAAAAATTTTAAACCCCTTTTTGGAAACCCTTTTTGGGGGCTGAAAAAGAAAAAGGATTTATGGGGGACCCCCCCCCTTTGGGTTTAAAGATTTTTGTTTGCGTTTTTAAAATTGACAGATTTTTGCGTGAGCGGGGAAGTTCCCGTGGAATGTGCCCCCTTTTAAAACCCTGTTTCTGTCCATGCATTTTGAAAAGGTGGTTTTTGGGGCACGCGCATGGTTTCAAAAAAGCGCAAGGGGTTTGTTTCTATGGGTGATCCCTTTCTGAAATTTCAGTCTCCCAAAGGGGGGGAAAAACTTTTTCCCCGCTCGTTGTTTTGGGGTAGTTCGACAAAGTTTTTTTTAATTTTATTTAAAAATTTCCCTGTCCCATTTTCGCTCGGGTTTTCGTTTTTTTGGGGAGCGAAAACCCCGGATGGAGGGGATTTTGGGCTAAATTTTGGGTTTTTCCCTTATACCCCTACAGAAGTCTATTCCCCTACTGGGGATCGATTCTACCCCTTTGGCTGAGAATAAACTTCAGTTCTCTACTCAGGTGATAATGAGGGTTGAACCTGATCATCAGGAGAGCTGCAAATTTTTGGTTCTGTATAATCTGCATGACATTATCGTGCTGGGTTTCCCTTGGTTACAGTCTCATAATCCTGTTTTGGATTGGAAATCTGTGTCTGTAACCAGTTGGGGCTGCCAATGTGTTAATACCAACACTCCTGTTTTTTCTGCCTCCCCCCAGGCTCAGGATGTTCCTGACTTTTTGATTGATTTTTCTGATGTGTTTAGCGAAAGTAAATCTGCATCCTTGCCTCCCCATAGGAGCTATGACTGCGCTATTGAATTAGTGCCTGGTAGTAAATTCCCTAAAGGTCGCCTTTTTAACTTGTCTGTACCTGAACATGACGCTATGTGGTCTTATATCAAGGAGTCATTGGAGAAGGGTCATATCAGACCATCCTCTTCACCCTTAGGTGCCGGTTTTTTTCTTGTGGCCAAAAAGGATGGTTCATTAAGGCCGTGTATTGATTATCGTCTTTTGAATAATATTACTGTGAAATATCAATACCCGTTACCCTTGATTTCTGACCTGTTTTCCAGGGTGAAAAACGCTACTTGGTTTACCAAGCTTGACCTCAGGGGGGCATATAACCTTATTCGCATTAAGCATGGGGATGAATGGAAGACGGCATTTAATACCCCTGAGGGGCATTTTGAGTACCTTGTGATGCCCTTTGGGCTCACTAATGCTCCTTCTGTCTTCCAGTCCTTCATGAATGACATTTTCAGGGATTTTGTGGATAAATTTCTGATTGTTTATTTGGATGATATCTTGATTTTTTCCAATGACTGGGACTCTCATGTGAAACATGTTCAAACTGTATTCCAGATTTTGAGAGAGAATGCTCTGTATGTGAAGGGATCAAAGTGTCTTTTTGGCGTACAGAGGATCTCATTTTTGGGATTCATTTTGTCCCCATCTGTTATTGAAATGGACCCGGTCAAGGTTCAGGCCATCTGTGATTGGGTCCAACCTACTTCATTAAAGGCTCTTCAAAGATTTTTGGGTTTTGCCAATTTTTATCGTAAATTTATTGGTAATTTCTCGGTTATTGTTAAACCATTAACTGATTTGACCAAAAAGGGTTCTGATGTGGTGAATTGGCCTCCTGAGGCAGTCTCTGCATTTCAGGAACTTAAGCAGAGATTCACTTCTGCTCCTGTTCTACGGCAGCCTGATGTTTCTCTGCCATTTCAGGTGGAGGTTGATGCCTCTGAAATTGGGACAGGTGCCGTTTTGTTCCAAAGAGATCCGGAGACCTCTAAAAGTAACCCTTGTGCCTTTTTCTCTCGAAAATTTTCTCCTACTGAACGTAATTATGACGTGGGTAATCGGGAGTTATTGGCCATGAAGTGGGCTTTTGAAGAGTGGAGACATTGGCTGGAGGGAGCCAAACATCAGGTGGTGGTCCTTACGGACCATAAGAATCTGGTTTATCTGGAATCTGCCAAGCGACTTAATCCTAGACAGGCCAGGTGGGCCTTGTTTTTCACACGTTTTAATTTTGTGGTTTCCTTTCTTCCTGGCACTAAGAATGTTAAGGCGGATGCCCTCTCGAGGAGTTTCCTTGCGGACTCTCCTGAGTTATCTGATCCTTCTGTTATTTTGAAAGAAGGTGTAGTTCTTTCCGCCATCTCGCCCAATTTGAGACTGGCTCTGGAGGGGTGTCAGGAGGATAGGCCCGAGCGCTGCCCTGTTGGGAAATTGTTTGTCCCGGACCAATGGAAAAAGAGTGTGATGTCTGAGATTCATTGTTCCGCGTTGGCCGGTCATCCCGGAATTTTTGGTACCAGAGACTTGGTTAGTCGGTCCTTTTGGTGGCCTACCTTGTCTCATGATGTCAGGGAATTTGTGCAGTCCTGCGGGACTTGCTCTCGCTCCAAGCCTTGCTCTCGCTCCAGTGGTTTGTTGATGCCATTGCCTGTGCCCAAGAGACCATGGACCCATATCTCTATGGATTTCATTTCCAACCTTCCTGTTTCTCAGAGAATGACCGTCATCTGGGTGATTTGTGATAGGTTTTCCAAGATGATACATCTTGTGCCATTACCTAAGTTGCCTTCCTCCTCTGAATTGGTGCCTTTGTTCCTTCAGCACGTGGTTCGTTTACACGGCATTCCTGAGAACATTGTGTTTGACAGAGGAGTCCAGTTTGTTTCCAGATTTTGGAGGACCTTTTGTTCTAAACTTCGTGTTCAATTGTCTTTCTCCTCGGCGTTTCATCCTCAGACCAATGGTCAAACTGAGAGAACAAACCAGACATTGGAGACTTATCTAAGATGCTTTGTGTCTGCTGATCAGGATGACTGGGTCTCTTTTTTGCCTTTGGCTGAGTTTGCTCTTAATAATAGGGCTAGCTCTGCCACTTTGATGTCTCCATTTTTCTGTAATTCTGGGTTTCACCCTCGATTTTCTTCAAGACAGACGGAGGCTTCTGTCTGTCCAGGTGTTGACTCTGTTGTGGAGCGTATGCAACAGATTTGGGACCAGGTAGTGGAGAGGTTGTCCCTCTCTCAGGAGAGGGCCCAGCGGTTTGCTAACCGGCATAGGACTGATGGTCCTCGGTTTAAAGTGGGGGACTTGGTCTGGTTGTCCTCAAAAAATATTCCTATGAGAGTGGCATCTCCTAAATTTAAGCCTAGGTTCATTGGACCTTATACGATCATGGAGATTCTTAATCCTGTTTCTTTTCGTTTGCTTCTTCCAGGGACATTTAAGATCCATAACGTGTTCCACAAGTCCTTGTTGAAGAGGTTTGTTGAGCCAGTGGTTCCTACTGCTTTGCCTCCTGACCCTGTTCTGGTTGAGGGCAATATGGAGTTTGTGGTTGAGAAAATATTGAATTCTCGTTTTTCTAGACGGAAACTCCAGTATTTGGTTAAGTGGAGAGGTTATGGTCAGGAAGACAATTCTTGGGTGTTTGCTTCGGACATCCATGCTAGGAGACTCATCCGTGCGTATCATAGAACTCATCCTGACCGACCTGGTTGCTCAAGTGAGGGTTCGGTGACCCCTCCTCAAGGGGGGGGTACTGTTGTGAATGGACTTGAAATGACTTCTGAGCAGAGGCTCCCTCTGGTGGTTACAAGCGGTACTGGACTGTCCAGTGAAGATTGTGAGGATTCGGAATCAGGTGTTACTGACTGGTCTTATATAAGGGAGTCGCCTTCCCATCAGGGTTGCCGGTGATCAATTGTTCTGGTCTCAATCCTTGATTCCTGTTTCCTTTGTAGCCTGCTGTGTCGTGCCTGCATCTCCTGCTAACAGATAAGACATTTTCTTCTTTTTGTTTTTGTGCTTGATTTTTGCATTTTGTCCTGCACTTCTGTGGGGGCCTTCAGGGTCCCCTCCGGGGGCTTTTGCCCTCTCAGTTTAGTTCAGCCACTGATGTTTGTACATTTGCTTTTTCCAGTTTTTTCAGTGGCTGCTGTTTTGATTTTGTTACACCAGAGAACTAATTTAGGTGGTAGAGGTCGTGTGATCTCAGGTGTTTTTGAAATTAGTAGAGTTGGTGCTTTTCAGGTTTTTTTTTGGGATTGCAGTAAGTTCCCTTCCTATCCTTTTCTATTTAGGTAGTTTGGGCCCCAACGTTTGCTCATACTATTTTCTGTCTGTGTCAGTATTTCTTCTTGTCTAACCGCCATTACATGTTTAGGGGCTTTCTATGTTCTTTGGGGATCTGCTCCAGGGCAGATAGCTTTCCTCTTTCTATCTTTAGGTGTAGTTAGTTTCTCAGGCTGTGACGAGGCGTCTAGGACCAACGTAGGAACGCTCCACGGCTGCCTCTAGTTGTGGTGGTTAGTCAGGGTACTGCAATCTCGTAGATTCCAACTTCTCTGGTGTATTGCCTTTTTTACCTGCACTCCTCAGCTACCGAAACATAACACAAACCACTACACACCAGAGGATGGAGAACTAAACTACTAGACAACAGGGGTTGGAGAACTAAACTACTAAACACCTAGGGTTGATAACTAAACCACTACACACCAAGGGATGGTGAACTAAACAACTAGACACCCTGGGATGGAGAACTAAACCACTACACACCAGGAGATGGAGAACTAAACTACTAGGGAACAGGGGTTGGAGAACTAAACTACTAAACACCTAGGGTTGGATAACTAAATCACTACACATCAAGGGATGGTGAACTAAACCACTACACAGCAGAAGATGGAGAATTAAACTACTAGATAACAGGGGTTGGAGAACTAAACACATAGAGTTGGAGAACAAAACCGCTACACACCAAGGCATAGTGAACTAAACCACTGGACTCCAAGATGTCACTAGACACCAAGGATTGGAATTCCCAAGGCTTGCAGGAAAACCCTCTGTATCTAACACTTCATCCACTACTTCTGCCTCCTCCACCTCCTCTAGGGCCTCCACCTGTGCCACAAACTCTCCCTTAAAGGGATTCTGTAACCACTTTTTTGTGATATGTGAGAAAGATATCACTCAATAGTGCGTCCCATAGGTAATCTAGTAGTACCTTTCATAGCCCCTGACACCCCAGCGTTGATGCAAAAATTCCTTTGTAATGTGCCTCTAGCTGTATGCAAATCGCCACTTTCAGGTCCGCTCGGCGGGGCTTGTTCTCCTTCTCCACCTCCCCTCCTCGGCTTGCTGTACGCATCTTCATCTGTGAATGTCACAGATTACGTTGTGTTTCCGCATGTGCGCATTGAAAAGGGACCTCATGCGAGCGCAGTATGCTTTGCCCAAGAGTGGGCAAAGCATAAAAGTAGTATTGCGCATGCGCGGTATTTTACCTCACTATCTATGCCCTGGAAGTCTTTCAAGGCAAGCTGTATGTTCCTGGATGCCGGAAATAATACTGAAGCCCTGTACATTACACCAGAAGTTTCAGATAACAAACCTCTGTCTGAAAACTTGTTATCTGAAGCTTCCGGTGTAATGTGCAGGTTTTCAGTAAGATTTCCGGCATCCAGGAACATACCGTTTGCCTTAAAAGACTTTTGGGGGATAGATAGTGAGGCAAAATAATGGCGCATGTGCAATACTGATATTATGCTTTGCCCACAGTTTGGCAAAGCATACTGCGCATGCGCGATGGACCGTTTCAATGTGCACGCTCCGTAAACACGACGTGTACGCAGTCAAAAGATTTAAAAAGTGCGTAGGGCAAGACAAGAGGGGGTGGAGAAGCGGAACAAGCCCCGCCGAGCGGACCACAACGAGGCGATTTGCATATAGCAAGAGGCAGATTACAAAGGTATTTTTGCATCAAAGCTGGGGTGTCAGGGGCTATGAAAGGTACTACTAGATTACTTATGGGACGCACTATTGAGTGATATCTTTATCTCATATCACAAAAAAGGGGTGACAGAATCCCTTTAATGAGACACACGTTTCAACAGTGCAGAGAGAATCCCCTCCACCTTCATACTGCACAGCCAGGGCTCACTGCATTCAGGCTGTTTAAATTAATAGAGTTGTGGACAGCTATTCAACCCGAGTTTGAGCAATGGCTGTCTCCACTGAACCAGGGCAGCACGGTGGCTCAGTGGATATCACTGCAGCCTTGCAGCGCTGGAGTCCTGGGTTCGAATCCCACCAAGGACAACATCTGCAAGGAGTTTGTATGTTCTCCCCGTGTTTGCGTGGGTTTCCTCCGGGTTCTATGGTTTCCTCCCACACTCCAAAAATATTCTGATAGGGAATCTAGATTGTGAACCCCATCGGGACAGCGACGATAATGTGTGCAAACTGTAAAGCTCTGCGGAATATGTTAGCGCTATATAAAAAAAAATAAAGAAGAACCTGGAGGCAGGGAAGGCCGTGTGAGATAATGGTGCAAACCTGGTGGCGGCACTACGCTGGGGCACCCTCACAAACGTGCCTTGCATGGCTCACGTCCTCAACCTGGTGGTATTGCATTTTCCCCGTCACTATCCCTGCCAGGATTCACTGCTGCAGAAAGCACAGTCGCTGTGTGCTCACTTTCGCACCCAACAGGTCATTAACTTGCATCACTACAGAGGTCTTTTGGCGTACAGGTTAACCAGTTGATATGCGATGTGCCAACACATTTTTCAGCAACCATGGCAGCAGGGACAAGCCCTGGTGCGTTATGTCATTTTGCATAACCTAGGTGTTAGGGTTCGATTTCCCGCTGCTGCACAAGGGGAGTCTCAAACCCGTCCCGCTGCGGTCTCCCATTCATCTCCGGCCACAGTGGAGCCTGCTCAGCAGAGACATCGGTCCAGGCGTCTTGCCCACTCCTCTACTGTGCAGTGACTTGCTGCTGCCTTTCCTGGATCTGCTATTATAGCCAGTGCTGGAGCAGTCGTCTTTGAGACAAAGTCCTGCGTTTTCCCATCTGAGCATGCCCAGAGTGAGATCTCTCATTGGAGATCAGGGGTCACATGTTCAGGTGCTGCAGCGGCTCCTATTGGTCCGCCAGGAAGGTCATGTAGCTACGTTTGTTTGTAACAGCTTCTCATTGGTCCTTGTTCCTGGAAGGTCCTGTAGCTGTTGCTATAAAAGGGTAGCATGGCTGGGCCGCCATGCGCTAATATCAATCATTGTATGCTATGCGCCAGTGTGGTCATGTGTATGTGTGGATAGGGACCCGGCTGAAATAAGCCACTAGAATACCGACTTAATCAGTGAGGAGTTTGGTATGGTAGCTGGTCAGGGTCGGTGTCCTAGATGCCCTAGATTACCGGCATAACCGGTGAGGAGTTTGATTGCCGTATTCAGGGCCTGGAGTTCAGACGCCATAGATTGCGGGTGACTCCCGCGAGGACATTAGCGCATGATCACGCTTTATGTGCGCTTAGCACTTAACTGTGTATCTGGGAGCCTTACAGGACACAGTGCTTTTTCTCAGCGGCCCTGTGACGTAACAGGGTTCGCTTTCAACGCTAGTCAGCGCCCTAGCGTGTTTTCTTTGCCATTTAGTTGTGTCTAGTGAGTGCGCACACATCGCCATATAGCGTTGCGGCTCCTCTTCTAGCGGCTCTATGGAGTAACAGAGTTCGCACTCATTGCCATAGCGCATTACGGCGTTTATGTTGGCAGCTCTGCGGGATAACAGAGTTTGCTTCTTGTGCCTTTTTGCCAGCAGCGGGCTTCGCCTGCACGGTGGACCCCGGGCTGCGAACGCACTTATTATTTATATTATTTTGTGCGTTCCGCCAGCCTTAACATAATATTAGCGCCAGGGTCTGGCTGGTAAAATGGCGGACGACCAGCGTCTGCAGCGGTATATCCAGCAGCTGGAGGGTAGGTTGGCGACTCTAGAGCGCACAACCTCAGCGGTGGATGTTACCGCAGTCGCGGTTCAGGCTGCTAGTGTGGCCGCCGCCAGTTTGTCCTCTGCTACCCCTGCTCCGACTATTTCCCGCCTCCCACTTCCAGACAAGTTTACCGGTGACAGTAAACAATGTCGGGGTTTCGTCAGTCAGTGCTCCATACATCTAGAGCTTCTGGCTGCACGTTATCCCACGGAGCGGGCGAAAGTGGGTTTTATCATATCCCTTTTGTCGAGCAGGGCGTTGGAGTGGGCAACGCCGTTATGGGAGCGCGATGATCGTGTGGTGCAGAGTGCTCCTCTCTTCTTGGACACTCTTAAACAGGTCTTTTTAGGACCTCGTGTCACCCACGATACGGCTCTTCAATTGTTGGCTATCACTCAGGGTTCATCCATGGTCAGCCAGTTTGCCGTCCAATTTCGGACTCTGGTCTCTGAGCTGGATTGGCCAGATAAAGTCCTTATACCCGTGTACTGGAGGGGACTGGCAGACCATGTGCAGGACGCCTTGTCCACCAGGGAGTTTCCTGCCACACTGGAGGAGCTCATTACCATATCTACCCGCATCGACCTTCGTTTTAACGAGCGGAGGTTGGAGCGGGCCCAGTGTAGGCAGAGGTTCCGGCTGGCGCCCACCTTCGACAGACCTCTGGAATCTTCCATTCAGGCGTCCGATTCCCCTGAGGCCATGGAGATTTCTCGAGTGAGACCTAAGTCTCGGGCTGCTCGAGTATCTGTGACCTGTAATGCCTGCCAACAAATAGGGCATTATGCTAACAAATGTCCACGGCGGTCGGGAAACGATCGCGTCTAGTAACCATTGGAGGGGGTTCACTAGACACAGCAGTACACGCCTCCAAGTTGTCCTTTAGGGGGACAATCAATTTTGGCTCATCCACTTTAACAGTCACGCTTTGTGTGGATTCTGGAGCCGAAGGAAATTTCATGTCTTCTACCTTCGCTCTCCGCCACTCTATACCTCTGGTGATGCTCGCCAAACCCGTGACTGTTCGAGTAGTGAATGGGTCGACACTGCCTTCACCAATCACACATCAGACCATCCCTTTCACGTTGTCAATGTCACTTTCCCATCAAGAGATTATCTCACTTTTAGTCATTCCCGAGGGAATAGACGAGATCTTGTTAGGGATGCCCTGGCTCTATTTCCATTCCCCACACATTGAGTGGAACTCTGGGAGGATATTGGGTTGGGGTGAGTCATGTAAAGGCAGATGTATGAGGGAATGCATTCAGGTGGCCACTACAGAGATGCCCGCAGATCTTACTTCTCTTCCTAATTACTATTGGTCATATGCAGACGTATTCTCCAAAAAGGCTGCAGAAGTCCTTCCACCTCACCGTCCCTATGACTGTCCTATTGACCTCTTGCCTGGAGCAGAACCTCCTCGGGGACGGGTCTATCCCCTTTCTCTCCCGGAGACGGAGGCTATGTCCCAATATATCCAGGAGAACTTGGCAAGAGGATTCATTAGGAAGACAGTGTCACCTGCAGGGGCGGGGTTCTTCTTCGTGCAGAAGAAGAACGGAGAGTTACGTCCATGCATCGATTACAGGAGTCTTAATGCCATCACCGTTAAGAATAAATACCCGTTGCCTCTAATCTCTGAGCTATTTGATAGGCTACGGGGGGCAAGGATATTTACGAAGTTAGATCTGCGGGGTGCTTATAACCTGATACGCATCCGTGAGGGGGACGAATGGAAGACGGCTTTTAATACCAGGGACGGGCACTATGAATATCTGGTGATGCCCTTCGGGCTCTGTAATGCCCCAGCCGTCTTCCAAGACTTTGTTAATGACATCTTCCGGGATATGCTCTCCACCTCAGTCGTAGTCTATATGGATGATATTCTCATCTTTTCCCCAGATATTGACTCCCACCGGAGAGATGTTTGCAGAGTCTTCGACCTCCTACTGTCATGTGTGCATTGCCACGAAGATCGTCGCGGTTGCACATTTTGACTTCTCACAGCTGAGCTGCTGTTTCTTTGTGTTTGGCAGCTAGGGAGTTAATTCTGTCTGTGCTCGGTGCTGGGACTGGGTGCAGTTTCTCCCGGCTGCAATTGATTATTTGTTGATTGGTTTCCTTTAAATTCCTGGTTGTCTGCTTGGGGAGTTGCCAGTGAAACCTTCATGCAGACCACAGATAGGAATGAATCTGTATAGACTTTAGTTGTGAGCTCCTTAGTTGTTCTGGGCTCAACTTGGTTAGAGTTTATTTCCCAGACCATTTATGTTCCTTTGGTGTTTGAGTGTGTATGCAAGCGAGTGTTATCCTGTCTGTCTTATATGTCTAATCTGTGTATTTAGCTAAGATCAGCCCATATCCCTTTAGTGGTAGTCAGGATCCTTCTTAGGACTGATTACAGGGTTCAGGGTCTGATAGGAGACAGGGTTAGGTTGGTGACTTGGACCTCTGAACCATTATCAGTACCTCCAAGGTGAGGGATTAGTTAGGACCCCAGTTTAGGGTCAGGTTAGATCCCGGTCCACCTCTTTCCTGTTTCAGCTCATCAAGTCCTCAAGATTAACCCTGAGTTCAGCAGATATCGTGTCAGGTAAATCTATTCTATACTTACATGCTGATGTTGCTATACTAGTTGTTGTATAGAGTGTTGTTCCTGTATTAATAGTTTACTGACATTGTATACATATCATTAGACAGCGTGACATTTTCACTGGCCTTAAAAATTATCTCCAGTTACCATGGATCCAGTAGCCCAGCTGGCTCTGCAGTTGCAGGGATTATCCATGGAGCTGACGGACATTAAGTCCAAAGTTTTGTCTCCCCTGGAGCAAACCAGAGTTGAACCTAAGGTTGCTCTCCCGGACAGGTTCACTGGTGGGCGAGACAAATTTTTCACCTTCCGGGAGGCATGTAAATTGTATTTTCGGCTTCGGCCTCGATCATCAGGGAGTGAGGAGCAGAGAGTGGGAATTGTTATCTCACTTCTGCAAGGGGACCCTCAATCCTGGGCATTTTCCCTTCCTCCGGGATCCCCGGCTCTACTGTCTGTAGATCAATTTTTTACTGCCCTTGGATTGGTATATGATGACCCAGATCGGGTCTCTCTTGCTGAGACAAAATTACGTAAGATACAGCAGGGAGATCGTCCGGCAGAGGAATTTGCTTCTGAGTTTCGTAGATGGGCCACAGATACTCAGTGGAATGACCCAGCTCTTAGGAGCCAGTTTTGTCATGGGCTTTCTGATAAATTAAAAGACGTTTTGGCTCAGTATGAGTCTCCTCCTTCTCTGGAGGCTGCTATGGCCTTAGCTATCCGTACTGATAGACGGCTTCGGGAGAGGGGTGAGGTAACCCCACTCCCTGTTGTTTCTCCACCTACCACTAAAGTCCCTTATGTTGAGGTTCCCCTTGTCTGTTCGGATGAGCCTATGCAGTTGGGAGGGACATCATTACGTAGGAGGGGATTGGCGGTACGCCGCAGGACTAGAAGATGTTTTTTCTGCGGGAAAGAGGGACATTTTGTTGGAGAATGTCCATCCCGTGCCTTGTTGAGCCAAAAGTCGCCGGAAAACTGTTAATCCCAGGTTGTGTGGTGGACGACAACCTGGGAGTATGTATTTCATCCGCCAGTTCTTCTCAGTTCCTTGTACCAGTGGAGGTGGTAGTTGGTACGAGAGTGGAGAGATTGTCTGTTCTTCTTGATAGTGGTTCCGGGGCTAATCTGGTTGACGCTCAGTTTGCTCAGGCTCAAGGTATGCATCTGAGTGTATTGGTCAAACGGATCCCTATATTCTCCATTGACGCCAGGCCTCTCGGCCAAGGTAGCTTTGTTCATGAGGTTCATAACATTGACCTTCGGGTAGGGGCAATACATAGGGAACAATTATCTTGTTATGTGTTGGAGGGTCTACCTACTCCCATTGTGTTGGGACTTCCTTGGTTGGTTAAACATAACCCTGTGATTAATTGGCAGTCCAGAGAAATAAGCCAATGGGGTGAGTTTTGCAAAAGCAACTGCATGAACACAGTCATCAGTGCGGTCGTGCCTAGTACATTGCCTCCTTTTTTGGAGGATTTTGGGGATGTTTTCTCTGAGGAGGGGTGTCAGGAGTTGCCTCCTCATCGCGTGTATGACTGCTCTATTAATCTCCTTCCTGATGCTAAGTTGCCTAAAGCTAGGTTGTATAATCTTTCTGGTCCTGAGAGGCAGGCTATGAAAGATTATATTTCTGAAAGTCTGGCCAAAGGGCATATTAGACCTTCATCTTCCCCAGTAGCCGCGGGGTTCTTCTTTGTGAAGAAGAAAGTTGGAGGCCTACGCCCTTGCTTGGATTTCCGCGAACTTAATCGGATTACTGTTCGAGATCCGTATCCACTCCCTCTTATTCCTGATCTCTTCAATCAAATTGTTGGCGCCAAGTGGTTTTCTAAATTGGATCTCAGGGGGGCGTATAATCTGATTAGGATAAAAGAGGGGGATGAGTGGAAAACGGCGTTTAACACGCCGGAGGGACATTATGAGAACCTAGTCATGCCTTTTGGTCTGACTACTGCACCAGCAGTATTCCAACATTTTGTTAATGACATTTTTCGTCACCTTGTGGGGCTGTTTGTGGTTGTATATTTGGACGACATTTTAATTTACTCGCCAGATCTTGTGTCTCATCAGGAGCATGTGAGACAGGTGTTGCAGATCTTGCGAGACAATAAATTATACGCCAAACTGGAGAAGTGTGTATTTGCCGTACAGGAACTTCAGTTTTTGGGTTTTTTGGTGTCAGCCTCCGGTTTCCGTATGGACCCTGAAAAGGTGAGAGCAGTGCTTGAATGGGATCAGCCAGGGGATCTTAAGGCTCTGCAGCGTTTTTTGGGGTTTGCTAACTACTACCGGAAATTTATTTGTAATTTCTCATCTGTCGTCAAACCTCTCACTGACATGACAAGAAAAGGGACGGATTTTTCTAAATGGTCGGACAAAGCTTGCCAAGCCTTTTCCTCTTTGAAGAAATGTTTTGCTTCGGCACCCGTTCTCATCCAACCAGATGCATCTCAGCCGTTCATTGTGGAGGTGGATGCGTCTGATGTAGGGGTGGGTGCTATATTGTCCCAGGGTCCGTCCCCTGGTAAATGGCATCCGTGCGCTTTCTTTTCTAAGAAATTGTCGTCCGCCGAAAGGAATTATGATATTGGCAATAGGGAACTTTTGGCCATTAAGTTAGCTTTTGAAGAATGGCGTCACTTTTTGGAGGGGGCAGTCCACCCGGTTACCGTTATTACTGATCACAAGAACCTGTTGTATTTGGAATCCGCTAAGCGTCTGAATTCCAGACAAGCTCGATGGTCGTTGTTTTTTACCAGGTTTAATTTTGTCGTCACTTATCGCCCGGGGTCTAAGAATGTAAAGGCTGATGCCTTGTCTCGCAGTTTCCCAGGGGCCAGGAAAACGGATGACCCGAGTCCTATCCTTCAGGAGGGGGTGGTAGTGTCGGCTGTATTTTCTGAGCTTGAGGAGGAGGTGTTAGAGGCTCAGGGGGACGCCCCTGCAGGACCTCCAGGGAGACTGTTTGTCCCAAATCTGTTGAGACAAAAGGTTATTGAGGCACATCATAATTCTGCTCTAGCAGGACATCCAGGGAGTAAGGCTACTTTAGATCTCCTTTCTCGCCGGTTTTGGTGGCCTAATGCTAATAAAGATGTTATAACTTTTGTCGCGTCATGTGGGGTGTGTGCTCGCTCTAAAACCCTCATACCCGTCCGTCTGGGACCCTTTTACCCTTGAAACTTCCGGAGCGTCCATGGACTCATTTATCTATGGACTTCATTACGGACCTTCCTCCGTCGTCAGGGAATACTGTCATACTGGTGGTTGTTGACAGGTTCAGTAAGATGGCACATTTCGTTGCTCTTCCTGCACTCCCTAATGCTAAAACTCTGGCGCAGGTGTTCATTAGGGAGATCGTTAGACTTCATGGGTTGCCTTCTGATGTGGTGTCAGATAGGGGGTCTCAGTTTGTGTCCAAATTTTGGAGGGCATTTTGTTTACATCGGGGGATGCAATTGTCATTTTCCTCGGCTTTTCATCCGCAGACCAATGGTCAGACAGAGCGTCTGAATCAGAGCTTAGAGACATATCTCCGGTGTTTTGTCTCAGAGAACCAAGAGGACTGGTCTTCTTTCTTGCCTCTGGCAGAGTTCGCTCTTAACAACAGGCGGAGCGAGTCCACTGGTAAGTCCCCGTTTTTTGGGGCATATGGTTTTCATCCCCAGTTTTGTACTTTCAATGGGGGGGGCCCTTCTGGGGTTCCTGAGGAGGAGCGTTTCTCGTCGTCACTTGCTTCTGTGTGGAGAGGTGTATTGAATAATCTGAGTGCGATGGGGAACCGTTACAAACGTATGGCTGATAGGAGGAGAGTTTCTGGTCCAGATCTGAATGTGAACGATCTGGTATGGTTGTCTACCAGGAATATAAAACTTAAAGTGCCCTCCTGGAAACTGGGTCCCAGATTCATCGGGCCGTACAGGATCAGTTCCATAATTAATCCTGTGGCATTTCGTCTGGACCTCCCTCCTACGTTTAAAATTCATAATGTGTTCCACAAGTCATTACTTAAAAGGTATGTGGCACCAGTCATACCGTCACCTCTACCTCCTCCTCCTGTGTTGGTCAATGGTAACTTGGAATTTCAAGTATCAAAGATCATTGACTCACGTCTGAATCGCCGGTCCCTTCAGTACTTGGTGCATTGGAAGGGGTATGGTCCAGAGGAGAGGACGTGGGTCCCTGCGTCTGATGTTAACGCAGATCGTTTGGTTCGGACCTTCCACAGAACTCACCCGGGCAGGCCTGGCCCTGAGGGTCCGGAGGCCCCTCGTAGAAGAGGGGGTACTGTCATGTGTGCATTGCCACGAAGATCGTCGCGGTTGCACATTTTGACTTCTCACAGCTGAGCTGCTGTTTCTTTGTGTTTGGCAGCTAGGGAGTTAATTCTGTCTGTGCTCGGTGCTGGGACTGGGTGCAGTTTCTCCCGGCTGCAATTGATTATTTGTTGATTGGTTTCCTTTAAATTCCTGGTTGTCTGCTTGGGGAGTTGCCAGTGAAACCTTCATGCAGACCACAGATAGGAATGAATCTGTATAGACTTTAGTTGTGAGCTCCTTAGTTGTTCTGGGCTCAACTTGGTTAGAGTTTATTTCCCAGACCATTTATGTTCCTTTGGTGTTTGAGTGTGTATGCAAGCGAGTGTTATCCTGTCTGTCTTATATGTCTAATCTGTGTATTTAGCTAAGATCAGCCCATATCCCTTTAGTGGTAGTCAGGATCCTTCTTAGGACTGATTACAGGGTTCAGGGTCTGATAGGAGACAGGGTTAGGTTGGTGACTTGGACCTCTGAACCATTATCAGTACCTCCAAGGTGAGGGATTAGTTAGGACCCCAGTTTAGGGTCAGGTTAGATCCCGGTCCACCTCTTTCCTGTTTCAGCTCATCAAGTCCTCAAGATTAACCCTGAGTTCAGCAGATATCGTGTCAGGTAAATCTATTCTATACTTACATGCTGATGTTGCTATACTAGTTGTTGTATAGAGTGTTGTTCCTGTATTAATAGTTTACTGACATTGTATACATATCATTAGACAGCGTGACATTTTCACTGGCCTTAAAAATTATCTCCAGTTACCATGGATCCAGTAGCCCAGCTGGCTCTGCAGTTGCAGGGATTATCCATGGAGCTGATGGACATTAAGTCCAAAGTTTTGTCTCCCCTGGAGCAAACCAGAGTTGAACCTAAGGTTGCTCTCCCGGACAGGTTCACTGGTGGGCAGACAAATTTTTCACCTTCCGGGAGGCATGTAAATTGTATTTTCGGCTTCGGCCTCGATCATCAGGGAGTGAGGAGCAGAGAGTGGGAATTGTTATCTCACTTCTGCAAGGGGACCCTCAATCCTGGGCATTTTCCCTTCCTCCGGGATCCCCGGCTCTACTGTCTGTAGATCAATTTTTTACTGCCCTTGGATTGGTATATGATGACCCAGATCGGGTCTCTCTTGCTGAGACAAAATTACGTAAGATACAGCAGGGAGATCGTCCGGCAGAGGAATTTGCTTCTGAGTTTCGTAGATGGGCCACAGATACTCAGTGGAATGACCCAGCTCTTAGGAGCCAGTTTTGTCATGGGCTTTCTGATAAATTAAAAGACGTTTTGGCTCAGTATGAGTCTCCTCCTTCTCTGGAGGCTGCTATGGCCTTAGCTATCCGTACTGATAGACGGCTTCGGGAGAGGGGTGAGGTAACCCCACTCCCTGTTGTTTCTCCACCTACCACTAAAGTCCCTTATGTTGAGGTTCCCCTTGTCTGTTCGGATGAGCCTATGCAGTTGGGAGGGACATCATTTCGTAGGAGGGGATTGGCGGTACGCCGCAGGACTAGAAGATGTTTTTTCTGCGGGAAAGAGGGACATTTTGTTGGAGAATGTCCATCCCGTGCCTTGTTGAGCCAAAAGTCGCCGGAAAACTGTTAATCCCAGGTTGTGTGGTGGACGACAACCTGGGAGTATGTATTTCATCCGCCAGTTCTTCTCAGTTCCTTGTACCAGTGGAGGTGGTAGTTGGTATGAGAGTGGAGAGATTGCTGTTCTTCTTGATAGTGGTTCCGGGGCTAATCTGGTTGACGCTCAGTTTGCTCAGGCTCAAGGTATGCATCTGAGTGTATTGGTCAAACGGATCCCTATATTCTCCATTGACGCCAGGCCTCTCGGCCAAGGTAGCTTTGTTCATGAGGTTCATAACATTGACCTTCGGGTAGGGGCAATACATAGGGAACAATTATCTTGTTATGTGTTGGAGGGTCTACCTACTCCCATTGTGTTGGGACTTCCTTGGTTGGTTAAACATAACCCTGTGATTAATTGTCAGTCCAGAGAAATAAGCCAATGGGGTGAGTTTTGCAAAAGCAACTGCATGAACACAGTCATCAGTGCGGTCGTGCCTAGTACATTGCCTCCTTTTTTGGAGGATTTTGGGGATGTTTTCTCTGAGGAGGGGTGTCAGGAGTTGCCTCCTCATCGCGTGTATGACTGCTCTATTAATCTCCTTCCTGATGCTAAGTTGCCTAAAGCTAGGTTGTATAATCTTTCTGGTCCTGAGAGGCAGGCTATGAAAGATTATATTTCTGAAAGTCTGGCCAAAGGGCATATTAGACCTTCATCTTCCCCAGTAGCCACGGGGTTCTTCTTTGTGAAGAAGAAAGTTGGAGGCCTACGCCCTTGCTTGGATTTCCGCGAACTTAATCGGATTACTGTTCGAGATCCGTATCCACTCCCTCTTATTCCTGATCTCTTCAATCAAATTGTTGGCGCCAAATGGTTTTCTAAATTGGATCTCAGGGGGGCGTATAATCTGATTAGGATAAAAGAGGGGGATGAGTGGAAAACGGCGTTTAACACGCCGGAGGGACATTATGAGAACCTAGTCATGCCTTTTGGTCTGACTACTGCACCAGCAGTATTCCAACATTTTGTTAATGACATTTTTCGTCACCTTGTGGGGCTGTTTGTGGTTGTATATTTGGACGACATTTTAATTTACTCGCCAGATCTTGTGTCTCATCAGGAGCATGTGAGACAGGTGTTGCAGATCTTGCGAGACAATAAATTATACGCCAAACTGGAGAAGTGTGTATTTGCCGTACAGGAACTTCAGTTTTTGGGTTTTTTGGTGTCAGCCTTCGGTTTCCGTATGGACCCTGAAAAGGTGAGAGAAGTGCTCTCCACCTCAGTCGTAGTCTATCTGGATGATATTCTCATCTTTTCCCCAGATATTGACTCCCACCGGAGAGATGTTTGCAGAGTCTTCGACCTCCTACTGTCATGTGTGCATTGCCATGAAGATCGTCGCGGTTGCACATTTTGACTTCTCACAGCTGAGCTGCTGTTTCTTTGTGTTTGGCAGCTAGGGAGTTAATTCTGTCTGTGCTCGGTGCTGGGACTGGGTGCAGTTTCTCCCGGCTGCAATTGATTATTTGTTGATTGGTTTCCTTTAAATTCCTGGTTGTCTGCTTGGGGAGTTGCCAGTGAAACCTTCATGCAGACCACAGATAGGAATGAATCTGTATAGACTTTAGTTGTGAGCTCCTTAGTTGTTCTGGGCTCAACTTGGTTAGAGTTTATTTCCCAGACCATTTATGTTCCTTTGGTGTTTGAGTGTGTATGCAAGCGAGTGTTATCCTGTCTGTCTTATATGTCTAATCTGTGTATTTAGCTAAGATCAGCCCATATCCCTTTAGTGGTAGTCAGGATCCTTCTTAGGACTGATTACAGGGTTCAGGGTCTGATAGGAGACAGGGTTAGGTTGGTGACTTGGACCTCTGAACCATTATCAGTACCTCCAAGGTGAGGGATTAGTTAGGACCCCAGTTTAGGGTCAGGTTAGATCCCGGTCCACCTCTTTCCTGTTTCAGCTCATCAAGTCCTCAAGATTAACCCTGAGTTCAGCAGATATCGTGTCAGGTAAATCTATTCTATACTTACATGCTGATGTTGCTATACTAGTTGTTGTATAGAGTGTTGTTCCTGTATTAATAGTTTACTGACATTGTATACATATCATTAGACAGCGTGACACCTACGGGCAAATTCCCTCTACGCAAAGTTGGAGAAATGTGTGTTTGAGCAGGAGTCCTTACCTTTTCTGGGCTATATCATCTCCGCCCAGGGATTGGCTATGGATCCTGCTAAACTACAAGCGGTGATGGACTGGCAAGAACCCCATTCTCTAAAGGCGGTGCAGCGCTTTATGGGGTTCATTAATTACTACCGCCAGTTTATTCCTCACTTCTCAACTTTGGTAGCTCCCGTGGTTGCCCTCACCAAAAAGGGAGCTAATCCCAAATTGTGGTCTGAAGAGGTCTCCAAGGCCTTCACGTCTATTAAGTCCCATTTCGCTAGCGCTCCCATCCTACATCGCCCCGATGTTGATAAGCCATTTATATTGGAGGTGGATGCCTCGTCCGTTGGTGCTGGAGCAGTCCTCTTCCAAAAGGATGCTCAAGGTCGGAAGCATCCATGCTTCTTTTTCTCCAAGACCTTCACACCAGCGGAGAGGAATTATTCCATCGGGGACAGGGAGTTGCTAGCAATGAAGTTGGCCTTCTCGGAGTGGAGACATCTGTTGGAGGGGGCTCGCTTTCCCTTCCAAGTCTTCACGGATCACAAAAATTTGGTATATCTTCAGACAGCCCAGCGGCTTAATTCTCGCCAGGCCAGATGGTCCTTGTTCTTCTCCCGGTTTCATTTCACACCGCATTTCCTCTCGGGAGAGAAGAACATTCGTGCCGACGCTCTCTCTCGCTCTGTGGTGTCCTCGGAGGAGGAGGTGGAGGAGCCTCGGCTTATCGTCCCTACAGAGAGCCTGAGAACAGTGGCCCCGGTTTCGCTAGAGTCTGTGCCCCCGGGCAAGACTTTTGTGCCTACCAATTTGCGACCGGAGGTACTCTCTTGGGCACATTTGTCCAGGGTGGGTGGACACTTTGGGACAAAGAGGACATCTGAATTGCTGGCGAGGACATACTGGTGGCCGCATATGGTCCGTGACGTTGGGGACTATGTTCGGGCGTGTGTCTCCTGCGCCAATAAGTCTCCACGACAACGGCCAGCTGGGTTACTTTACCCTTTGCCGGTGGCAGACAGGCCCTGGGAGATGGTTGGGATGGACTTTGTGGTGGGCTTGCCCAAGTCTCGGGGTTGCACCATCATTTGGGTAATCACCGACCATTTTTCCAAAATGGTGCATTTGGTGCCGCTTCCACGGTTACCTTCTGCACGGGCTCTGGCAGCGTTGTTCGTTAGGCACATCTTCCGTCTACATGGCATGCCGGACAAAATTGTCAGTGACCGAGGTCCCCAGTTTGCGTCTCGGTTCTGGAGAGAGCTTTGTCGTCTACTCAGTATTGAGTTAAATCTCTCTTCAGCGTATCATCCTGAGACGAATGGGTTGGTAGAGAGGGCCAACCAGACCTTGGTCACCTATCTACGACATTTTGTCTCTGCCAGGCAGGATGACTGGGCATCCTTGCTACCATGGGCTGAGTTTGCATTAAACAATGCTGTGGCTGACTCCACCGGACAGACTCCTTTCCTTCTGAACTACGGTCAGCATCCGCGGGTTCCGGTGCCCATGCCCGTGTCTTCCGCCGACTCCAGGGTGGCAGACTGGGCTGTGGAGGCACGGGACATTTGGGACCATACCCAGGATGCCATTCAGGCGTCCAAGGAGAGGATGAGGTCCTCCGCCGACGCACATCGGCGCCCCGCTCCAACATTTGCTCCTGGGGACTTGGTGTGGCTCTCCGCCCGTAACATCAGGCTGCGAGTTGAGTCCACTAAGTTGGCACCCCGCTACCTGGGTCCTTTCAAGGTCCTCGAGCAGGTTAACCCTGTGGTATACCGTTTGGCTCTTCCACCACGCCTGGGTATCTCCGACACCTTTCATGTATCCCTCCTGAAACCCGTGCTCATGTCCCGGTTTTCTGAGTCATCTGCCGGGACATCGGGTTCATCTACGGATGACCATGATGTGAACGCCATCGTAGGGTGTAAGGTGGTACGGGGCAAAAAGTTTTATTTGGTGGACTGGAGGGGCTATGGGCCTGAGGATAGGTCTTGGGAGCCTGCCGAGCATATTCACGCTCCGCAGCTCATCGCTGCCTTTGAGCGCAGCGAGGCCCAAAGAAGGGGGGGGCCTAGGAGGGGGGGTAATGTTAGGGTTTGATTTCCCGCTGCTGCACAAGGGGAGTCTCAAACCCATCCCGCTGCGGTCTCCCATTCATCTCCGGCCGCAGTGGAGCCTGCTCAGCAGAGACGTCGCCCTTGCCCACTCCTCTACTGTGCAGTGACTTGCTGCTGCCTTTCTTGGATCTGCTATTATAGCCAGTGCTGGAGCAGTCGTCTTTGAGACAAAGTCCTGCGTTTTCCCATCTGAGCATGCCCAGAGTGAGATCTCTCATTGGAGATCAGGGGTCACATGTTCAGGTGCTGCAGCTGCTCCTATTGGTCCGCCAGGAAGGTCATGTAGCTACGTTTGTTTGTAACAGCTTCTCATTGGTCCTTGTTCCTGGAAGGTCCTGTAGCTGTTGCTATAAAAGGGTAGCATGGCTGGGCCGCCATGCGCTAATATCAATCATTGTATGCTATGTGCCAGTGTGGTCATGTGTATGTGTGGATAGGGACCCGGCTGAAATAAGCCACTAGAATACCGACTTAATCGGTGAGGAGTTTGGTATGGTAGCTGGTCAGGGTCGGTGTCCTAGATGCCCTAGATTACCGGCATAACCGGTGAGGAGTTTGATTGCCGTATTCAGGGCCTGGCGTTCAGACGCCATAGATTGCGGGTGACTCTCGCGAGGACATTAGCACATGATCACGATTTATGTGCGCTTAGCACTTAACTGTGTATCTGGGAGCCTTACAGGACACAGTGCTTTTTCTCAGCGGCCCTGTGACGTAACAGGGTTCGCTTTCAACGCTAGTCAGCGCCCTAGCGTGTTTTCTTTGCCATTTAGTTGTGTCTAGTGAGTGCGCACACATCGCCATATAGCGCTGCGGCTCCTCTTCTAGCGGCTCTGTGGAGTAACAGAGTTCGCACTCATTGCCACAGCGCATTACGGGGTTTATGTTGGCAGCTCTGTGGGATAACAGAGTTTGCTTCTTGCGCCTTTTTGCCAGCAGCGGGCTTCGCCTGCACGGTGGACCCCGGGCTGCGAACGCACTTATTATTTATATTATTTTGTGCGTTCCGCCAGCCTTAACACTAGTGTGGAGCCCAGCTGTGACTGAAGCCACATCTTCCAGAGGGGTGCACTGACAGAAGATCCCACTAAGGTCATTATACACACACACATGCAGCTTACCTAAAAAGACAATTAGAGGGAGCTGTATAAGACGTATAAAAACCAGTTTTTAGTTTCACTTTGCCTCAGATAAGATCAGACTTCCAGAGACTGTCAGACAGACAGATTTTCTGCTTGGAGAGTTCAGTCAGAGCTCAGGCAGAGAGCAGAGCAGCTCAGCGCAGTTCAGTCTGCTAGTGGAGTCTAGTAGAGAGTGACACAGAGAAGTCACTCCAGCCTATTCAGAGCTGAATTAAGTGTGGCTCTGAGGCAAGCGTGCCGACGCTTGGAGAGCGGCGAAGAGGCAGCTCACCAACTGCCAGCGTGTGTGATCATAGGAGGACCTAGATAGGTCGAAGGCGAGTGGAATTTAATGAGACAGAGGAGCCTTAATAGCTCATCTCAGCAAGTATTGCCGGACACTGGGATCCGAGCCTATAGGGATCTCCACGACCCAATAGGAGAACACCAGAGTTCCTGGAGGACTACAAGTCCCAGGAGTACCACCGCGCTGATACGTAGCAGGATCAGGAGGACGGAGTCCGGCTCGGCCGGGCCATCCAGGACCCTGTTCTTTCAGAGAGAAGATCCAATAACAAAGTCAGCCAGGTACAAGACAGAGACTAAGCTAGGCCCAGCTACACGCAGGCCAGAACTTATTACAAGAAAGGGAGAGAACAGGAGGCTACACACCTATCAAGTGGAGGAATCTGGATGTGCACCCTTCACCCTACAGTGCTCCGGGACATACCTGCAACAACATCAGTAAAGGTATGCAAAGAGACTGCATTGTGTGTGACTGACTTCTTATCTGCACCCTGCTTCACCATAGACTTTAAGGGACCAGTCCCACCTGTGGGGGACTTAACATCTAGCTGCCATAACATCCCTCAGAGATCTACCCTGCAGCGCTGGTCAATCAGATCAGAAACCACAGGTGGCGTCACGAACTATTACTATAATCCCCTGTAAATACCCCCCATTGCATGACCGCCCAGGGCCACGGACCGAGTCCAGCTGCCAGTGACATCTCCCATAGAAATTGACGGGCTCGGTGCCGAGTACCCCATAGCCCTGGTACAATGTGGTGCGCGTCATCTTTGGCGTCACGAACAGGATTTGAAACTTACAATTTGTGAGTCCTGTGTTGCCTATTGGACTGTTTTTGTGCAAAAAGACTGTGTGCTGTTGTGTGATTTTTGGCGCCATTTCCATACCGCCATTTACAGCGCCACAGCGCGAAAAATAGTGGGCGTACCTGAAAAAGAGCGCTGAGCCTTGGACACGTCCCCAACGCTGACGCGGCGGCAGGTCCTGTGGAGAGCTCCAGTGAACGCTCTGAGTCAGAGCGCCAGCGACGCAGGTCCTGTCTCCACCGCTGTGCCTGCAGAGCTGCAGCCTTCAGAGAAGGTAGGCTCCGATTAACTAGGGGGGCGCAAACATGTCGCAGCAGCCAGCTGACAGCGCGGCCCCGGCCGGCGGCCCCAATGACTTACCAACTGGCGCTGCAGCGCAGGATAGAAATGTGGGCCCCTTACCTGGTCCTGTGGTCCCAATAGTACCGCTAACGTTGCCATACATGCCTGGAGCAAAGTGGCTCCCTCAGTACAGCGGCAAGCCAGACACCCTGCCCGGGTTCAAGCGAAAAATATGCAGCATAATGGACATGTATCCTATGACAGAAAAGCAAAGAGCTGCAGTAGTAATAGGGCAATTAACTGGTGCTGCTGAGAGAGAAGTAGAAACTTGGACAGCTGCAGATCAGGAATCAGTGCTTGCAATCTTCTTAAAGCTACAGACTATCTTTGAGGACCGCACTGAAACAGATCTCCGGATGAGTTTCTATCAATGCTCCCAGAAACCAGATGACAGCATTAGGGACTATGCTTGCCGGCTGCAAGGGGCCCTGCGAACTCTTAAAGAAGTTAACCCTATAAGCGTCATTAACAAAAATCAAATGTTAAAGGAACAATTTGTACGGGGACTGAGGTCTCAAGCGGAAAGCAGAGCTGTGCACTGGTGGTCCGTGGATCATCCTGATGCTACCTTTGATGCTCTTAAGGATATGGCTATAAAAGGACTGCGACCTCTGGAAACACTCGAGATGGCAACCCAGTGTCACCCGAGTGAAACCACCCCAAAGTCAGTAGCATTCCCCTTTTTCCCGCTGGCTGCGGAAGCCAAAACGCAGGTGGCGCCCCCTACTGAGCTGGACTATTTGCGCTCAGAAGTGCGTCAGTTAACCAAAAACCTGGCCACTGTAATGAGTGCCCTGCAACTGCCGAGGGAGGAAGAAGGAAAGATCCTGCTAGCTGATTGCCCAGAGGATGTCCCTTGGATGCGCCGGAGGAAAGGGAGGACGTCGCCCCACCGGAGGAGGACAACGCCACCTCCAGGAAGGACCCGCGACCAGCATCATCCTCGCCGAGAGATCATCTGCTATCGCTGCCACAGAGAAGGTCACCCAGCACGTCTGTGTCCTTTAAACGAGCAAATCCTGGGTCCGAGGGCCAACACCCAGGAATAGACTCTTCAGGCCCCTCAGACTGGAACCGCAGGTTTGTGGTTAAAGACCATACCTGTCCATCATACTGGACGGGATCGCAATCCCTGCCCTGCTGGACACTGGATCTCAGGTAACCATCATACCTGATGTTCTCTACAATAAGTACTGGTCCAGTGACAGTCTCCAACCCCCAAACCCTGACTTTGCCGTGTATGCCTCTAATGGCCTCCCTCTTGAGTTACGGGGAGCTAAAGATGTAGACGTAAAAGTGGGGAGAGTGGAGCTAAAGAATCAGGGACTTCTTGTAGTAAAGACTGTTAATGAAGAAAATGGGTTGAATGTGGTCTTAGTCACTAACATTATTAGTAACTGTTTGGAGGAGGTTGTGTTTTTACTCCAACAGCTCGCCGAAATTGCCAGACCGAGGCAAAAGGGAGAGATCCGGAGGGAGATCCGAACCCTGATGTGCCAGCAGCAAGTGAAACTGACTGGTGGTGAGATTGGTAATGTACGGGTGACAGACCCGAATCCCATTGTGATACCCCCAATGAGTGAAATGCTTATTTGGTGTAGAGCAGCAATAGGTCTGAAAGGACGGAACTACCAAGCAGTAGTAGAGCCCCATTGTTCAGAGCACAGACCTACACTCTTAACCCCCAGAGGGGTAGTGGAGGTACATAATGGGAGGGTGCCAGTGCGTCTTCTCAACTGGGGAGAGGATGAAGTCAAATTACCACGTTATGCCACTGTTGCTAAGTTACATGCTGTGGATAATAACTCCATTCACCCGACGGAGCCCTTAACCTCCCCGCAACAAGTGGAGGATAACGGTCCGACCACCCAGGTGGAGGATTGGTGTCGACAGCTCCATGTTGGGACAGACACCACTCCAGCCCACCAGAAACAAGGAGTATACCGAGTGGTACAGGAGTATACCCAGGTATTCAGCAAACACCCACTCGACTTTGGGACAATAAAAGGGGTTCAACATCACATCCCCACAGGCAATCATCCTCCCATCAAAGAACGGTACAGGCCTATACCACCAGCGCACTACCAGAAAGCCAAGGAGATGTTGCGTGATATGAAGGAAGCAGGGGTGATAAGGGATAGTTGTAGTCCCTGGGCAGCACCTCTAGTCCTAGTCAGGAAAAAGGATGGAAGCATGAGAATGTGTGTAGATTACAGACAGGTAAATCGCATTACACATAAAGACGCATATCCTTTACCACGCATTGAGGAATCCTTAGCTGCACTAAAAACTGCTAACTACTTTTCCACCCTTGACCTCACTAGTGGGTACTGGCAAGTAGCTGTGGCTGAGGAGGATCGGGAGAAGACGGCTTTCACCACCCCGATGGGACTCTGTGAGTTTGACAGGATGCCATTTGGACTCAGCAGTGCCCCTGGAACATTCCAGAGAGTGATGGAGAGCTGCCTGGGACATCTCAACTTTGAAACTGTGTTGCTGTACCTGGACGACGTCATAGTGTACTCCAAAACGTATGAAGATCACTTGAAGCACCTGGCGGAGGTATTCGAGTCACTGTCCAAATATGGGATGAAACTGAAGCCTTCAAAATGCCATCTGCTCAAACAGAAGGTACAGTATCTGGGACATATTGTCAGCTCAGAAGGAGTAGCGCCAGACCCTGAAAAGATCACCGTCATCCAGAAATGGCCGGAGCCGAGAAATCTCAAGGAGGTGCGACAGTTCCTGGGACTGACAGGATACTACCGGAGGTTTGTGAAGGATTACACCAAGAAAGCAGCGCCTCTGCAAGACCTCCTGGTGGGACAGTCCCTCAAGAGCAGAAATTCTCCTTTCCATTGGGGTAAAGAACAGGCAGAAGCATTCAAGGAAATGAAGGAGATCCTGACAGGCGATGAGATCCTAGCTTACCCTGACTACAGCCAGCCGTTCCTGCTGTATACTGATGCCAGCAATGAAGGATTGGGAGCAGTTCTCAGTCAGAAGCAAAATGGCCTGGAGAAAGTCATCGCCTATGCAAGCAGGAAGCTCCGCCCGACCGAGAGAAACCCAGAGAACTATAGCAGCTTCAAGTTGGAGTTCCTGGCACTGGTCTGGGCCATCACGGAGAGGTTTAAGCACTACCTAGCCTCCAGGAAGTTCACTGCCTACACTGATAACAACCCCTTGACGCATCTTGAAACAGCTAAGCTGGGAGCCATGGAACAACGATGGATGGCTCGGCTGTCGAATTACCAATTCACAATCAAGTACCGAGCAGGCCGCAAGAATGCCAATGCTGATGCCTTATCCAGGATGCCTCATGAATCGGACACAGAAGAGGAAGTGGATGATCTGGAAGAGATTGAACTACCTGCCTTTCACAGGAATGGGATAATCCATGAGCAACACGCCAGCAGGAAGCCGCGTGACAAGACGTTAAATCCTTTACCTCACCACAGTTGGAAGGAGACTCAGGACAGCGATCCCGTTGTCAGCCATATCAAGGAGCTGATAACTCAGGAAGGTTCCTCCTTGGAGAAGGATGCGCCTGAACAAGCTAAGCAGCTGTGGAATGAGAGAAGCCGGTTGTTCATCTACCGTGAGAAGCTGTGCAGGAGATACGTCAACCCCAGGACCCATGAAATGGTTTGGCAGATCGTAGTTCCCAGAGCAGACATTCAGATGGTGTTAGAAGCCTACCACGATCAAGCGGGACACTTTGGCTGGAAGAAGCTGGAGACCCTGTTGAAGTGTCGTTTCTACTGGGTGGGAATGCGCAGCTCTATCGAGAGATGGTGCCAGAAATGTGGACCCTGTGGCCTCAGAAGAAAAGACTACAGCAGTCAAAAGGCACCCCTGCAACCCATCAAGACGACTCGTCCCTTGGAGATTGTGGCCCTGGACCATGTCAAGTTGTCACCCAGCCGGTCAGGATACTCCTATGCCCTGACTATGGTGGATCACTACTCCAAATTCCTGGTGGTCGCCCCTGTCAAAGATCTGACGGCAGAAACAGCAGCAAAGACGTTCCAAGCGTATTTCTGCAGACCACACGGCTATCCTGAGCAGGTGCTAACTGACCAAGGCCCAGCCTTTGAAGCCGAATTGTTCAAGGAGTTCTGTCACCTGTACGGGTGTAAGAAAATAAGAACCACACCGTACCACCCACAAACCAATGGTCTCTGTGAGAAGATGAATCACATCGTCATTGACCTGCTGAAGACTATACCACTCGAAGAGAGGAATCGGTGACCAGACTTACTACCTGACCTAGTAGATTTGTACAATCACATACCTGTGAGTTCCACCAATTGCACCCCAGCTTATCTAATGCGGGCAAGACCAGGAAAGCTGCCCATGGATCTGGAGCTTGGTGTGGTAGAACCAGACGCAGATGTGACTACTGAGGACTGGGACACCCACAGACAGGAACAGTACAGGAAAGTACAGGCCTGTGTTGAAGATAGTCTCAATCGAGTAAGGATTAATCAAGAAAACCGCTACAACAAAAGTGTGCCAGCTGAACCTTTCGCACCTGGTCAAGTCGTACAAAAAAGAAAAAGGAGGATACACAAACTCGACGATCAATGGGAAAGAGAGCCCTACATCATACAAAGTTCCAGGTTTGATAACAAGAAGACGTGCATAATAAGCAAGGATGGAGGAAAAACGACTGCAACTGTGTCCAGGGACCACCTGAAGTTGTGCCCGGACCCATCTTCGTGAGGAAGAACCTGTTGTCCATCAGGAAGAGAGTGATGAAGCAGTCATACATACAGATTTGGGAGATTTACCTGCAGATTGGCCCAGAATTGGAGACGCTGTAATCATTCCCGTGCTTCAATCCTATCCACCTCAAGAAGAACCTCTACAACCAGTTGTTGCAGTAGAGTGAGTACCAGAGGAACCTGCCCCAGCAGAACCTCAACAAGTGGAACCCCAAGAAGTTGAACCTCAGGAAGAAGGATCCCTGCAGAAGTCAAGCCAGTTCACCCAGCTCCCAGTGTGCTTGCCAGTCCAGTAGCGAGATTAAGGCAATTCTATACTTCACTTTCACGCAGACCAGACAGGGAAACTGCTACCTCACAGGTCATTGCACCACGCAGATCAGAACGTAGCACAAAAGGAAACATCCCTGCCAGGTTTAGAGATTAGTTCTACCCTGAGTAAATGTAGATAATTGTTTAGAGTCACTGTACATAAATGTATATATCTTTGTTTATACTATGCTTTATTATATAGATATTTATTAACCTGTTTTTCCCTTGGAACAAGTGAATGGACATTAATTTTACTTGTTTTCTCTACTCCTTTTTGAGCATTCATTTTCCAAAAGAGACTGGGACTTTTAAGGTTGCTCAATTCCTCAACCCTTCATTATGCTAATGTATATAGTTATTTGTTTATTGTTATGAAACCGTTCAAGAGTGCCTTACCTCCTGCAAAGGAAGAATTGTTTTTGATATGTTATTGTTCTGTTACCTGTTTTTGTATTTCAGCCCCGGAGTGCTGAGTTCTACTAGGGGGGAATGTGGAGCCCAGCTGTGACTGAAGCCACATCTTCCAGAGGGGTGCACTGACAGAAGATCCCACTAGAGGTCATTATACACACACACATGCAGCTTACCTAAAAAGACCATTAGAGGGAGCTGTGTAAGACGTATAAAAACCAGTTTTTAGTTTCACTTTGCCTCAGATAAGATCAGACTTCCAGAGACTGTCAGACAGACAGCTTGTCTGCTTGGAGAGTTCAGTCAGAGCTCAGGCAGAGAGCAGAGCAGCTCAGCGCAGTTCAGTCTGCTAGTGGAGTCTAGTAGAGAGTGACACAGAGAAGTCACTCCAGCCTATTCAGAGCTGAATTAAGTGTGGCTCTGAGGCAAGCGTGCCGACGCTTGGAGAGCGGCGAAGAGGCAGCTCACCAACTGCCAGCGTGTGTGATCATAGGAGGACCTAGATAGGTCGAAGGCGAGTGGAATTTAATGAGACAGAGGAGCCTTAATAGCTCATCTCAGCAAGTATTGCCGGACACTGGGATCCGAGCCTATAGGGATCTCCACGACCCAATAGGAGAACACCAGAGTTCCTGGAGGACTACAAGTCCCAGGAGTACCACCGCGCTGATACGTAGCAGGATCAGGAGGACGGAGTCCGGCTCGGCCGGGCCATCCAGGACCCTGTTCTTTCAGAGAGAAGATCCAATAACAAAGTCAGCCAGGTACAAGACAGAGACTAAGCTAGGCCCAGCTACACGCAGGCCAGAACTTATTACAAGAAAGGGAGAGAACAGGAGGCTACACACCTATCAAGTAGAGGAATCTGGATGTGCACCTTTCACCCTACAGTGCTCCGGGACATACCTGCAACAACATCAGTAAAGGTATGCAAAGAGACTGCATTGTGTGTGACTGACTTCTTATCTGCACCCTGCTTCACCATAGACTTTGAGGGACCAGTCCCACCTGTGGGGACTTAACATCTAGCTGCCATAACATCCCCTCAGAGATCTACCCTGCAGCGCTGGTCAATCAGATCAGAAACCACAGGTGGCGTCACGAACTATTACTATAATCCCCTGTAAATACCCCCCCATTGCATGACCGCCCAGGGCCACGGACCGAGTCCAGCTGCCAGTGACATCTACCATAGAAATTGACGGGCTCGGTGCCGAGTACCCCATAGCCCTGGTACAATGTGGTGCGCGTCACTAGGTCAACGCAGTACGGACGTGGTGCAAATAACACTTGTGGAGTGGGCACAGATGAAGGTCTCCTGCACACTTTCAAAATGGCTACTAAGATGGTTAGTGTTGACGATGCAGTCATCAGCACCACTATGCTGGTCATCTACATGCTGGAGCACACTTTGAATATCTATAAGTTCCGGACTGTCGTTGCACAGGCGGGTGCCATGGGATGGTGGATTACAGAGATCGAGGGGGCTCATTGTACCAGACAATCTGTTAGTGAAGGTGCAGGAGCCGAGGAACAAATGGAGGAGCACGAGGAGATAGAGTTAATGGGCGCGCAACAGTCAGGAGATGTAGAGGATAAAGATCCCTTCTCTTTTGTCCGTGGTTAGCAGGAGAGGACAGTAGAAGCAATCTTGAGTGTTACCCCGCCACCAACACACTATGGACTTGGAGCTCATGGATGAGCCCGACACATGAGCACCTTCTTGCTGCGCTATCTTCAGCATGATGCCCATTTTATTTGGATTAGAAATAGTGCTGACTACTCTGTTGCCACTCTGTTAGAGCCACGGTACAAGAGTACATTTTGCCAGATGCTTTCCCCTTGAAAAGGGACGCTCACATGCTGGAGTATTGAAACATGGTTGTAGACAATGTTAAGAGTGGTTTTCACCAAAACAGCAGTGAGGCACACAGTGTGCACTGCAGTTATAGATGTCCAGCCCTGCGAATGTCGATTCGTCAATGCAAAAACTTTAGCAGCAGCAGGAGTGTAAGTGGCAGAAGCAATTTTTAGGCCAGTCTGGGCACCAGCTGAACAGAGAACAAGTCTGACACATACTGAACGACTTGAGATGATGGTGCAGGAGTACCTCAAGCTCAATATCAATTCCATCAGGGCTGTTTGGACCCTTTTGCATTCTGGTCTTCTAAAATGAAAGCATGGCCTGAGCTCGCCTGTCACGCCTTGGAGGTTTTGTCAGGCCCAGCAGCAATCGTTTTCTCAGAACGTGTCTTCAGTGCTGCTGGTGGTGTCATGATAGATATGCGCATCCGGCTGTACCCTGAAAGTGTAGAGCTCCTAACTTTCATCAAGATACACAAGTCATGGATCTCCAATGACTTTTGTACTTTTGCACCCCAGTTGCAGACAGGGCAGACTAGGCGATAGTGTTGTTTTTAGTGTGCTGCATTGATCTCGCATTATTGCAGTCTGTGACATCTTTGTCATGGCTTCTGTGCCTGCTGTTGCTACTACTACTCATGTTACTAATAATTTTTTGAAATGTGGAGACTCCACGTTGTGTCTCCATCTGGTGGGTTGCTTGTAGTGGAAGGGGTGTCAGAGCCCCATTGTACTATTTCTACTCTGGGGAAATTGATGCCACTATAATAGTGTTTGCCCCTAATTTTTGGAAATGATTGGACTCCAAGTTGGGTCTCCTTCATGTGTGTTGCCTGTAGCAGTAGGGCTCACACTCACTTTTGGTCAACTACCTGTGTTAGTATCCTTAATTTTTTAAATAGTAGTAGTCTATGGAGCTAATATTTGTGCCACCTGAGTGTGACTGAGGAGAAAAGCAGTTTGAGCTGTTACATGACGTATTAGGGCTCCCAGCACAGCAGGCCTACACCGGTCCCTCACCCACCTCTTAATTTGAACTCAAATTCAAAGCTGTAAATGCTAGTCCAGATTCAGGCTCATAAATGTCCCATTACTGACTGCTGTGTGGTGCCATTACAAAATTCCTACTATCAATTGATGCCACTTTTCCTGGTATCTGCCTCTAATTTTTGGAAGTGTTAGGACTCTAAGTTGGGTTTCCTTCATGTTTGTTGCCTGAATTTGGCAGGGCTCTCAGATCACCAAGCCTATACCTGTCACTCATCCTCCTGTTACTGATCAATGTTTAAGCTAGAAATTCTGTTCCAAGCCCTGTCCCATGCATTATATTATTTGTACTCTGGGTCAGTTGGGTGGTTGGACAGTAGTGAAGTAGGGGAGGGGGAACAAGGGTAATTGGGGTGCCATCTCTGAGGACTGCACTGTGTGCGATGTTAAGGTGGAGGAAGAGGAGGAGAGGTCACTTTGATGCATCGCTTGCCATCCACTGGAGCACATGCCCTTTCAGGCCCTCATCTACAAAGCATACCATTGTGCGGCTGCCAAAGAAAGGGAGTCAAGTAGCCCGTTCAGTAACAGAAGTTGTTAGTTGACTTTGGATTGAACGAGGCAGTGTTTGTTCAGTAGAGCTTTCAGCAACATTACCATCTACCCCACGTACACCTCGAACACCAAGCCTATTCCCTCTTCCACCACGACCTCTCTTTTTTCCCACTCATGTTGGATGTACCCTTCCCCTCTTTTAAACAGCTGTATCAAAACCCTAGGCCCACACCTGTCAGTCACTTGTCAGTAAATTAACAATCAGTATTTATTTGCTTAGATAGTGTGGCTGAACCACAGAATAAGCATGAAAGATTTAGATGCTGAAATGTGGACTGATGTCTGGACCACTCAATTAGCACAAAGGATTTAGATGCTGAAATGTCAACTCCTGGATGGACAACACACCTAGCACAAATGATTTAGATGCTGAAATGTGAACTCCTGGCTGGACCACACCATTAGCACAAACTATTGTGATTCTGAAATGTGGATTCCTGGATGGACCACATTATTAGCAGAAAGGATTTAGATTCTGAAATGTGGCCTTGTGTCTGGACCACACTATTAGCAGAAAGGATTTAGATTCAGAAATGTGGCCAGTTCAGCAAAAATACATAGCAATCAGCACTACACTGCACTGAACATGTTCTCTGATCAGACGAATTTAAAAGGGTTTTCCCATGAACAAAGTTATTTTGATGTGTTTAAAAAACCTGTTCCTATGCTGGGATAATCTTATAAATGCGCCTCTGCTGTGTACTGTGTAATGGCTGTGTATGACCGTGCAGGAACATGGTCTGGAAATACCACAGCTCGTGGGCAGGGGAGGAAGCAAAAGAGAGTATGCAGACATTACAGCACAAGATCGCAAAAAAAACTTTTTTTGAGATAAAACATTGATTAAAAACAGTCAGGGAAATGTTTTGCTTCACAGAAATCAGTTGTGGTCCCATGCTGTCCTGTCTGAATACTCTTTTGCGTCCTCCTCTGCTCAGGAGTTGTGGTATGATCAGACCATGTTCAGAAACAGCCATTACACAGTACATAGCAGGGGCACATTTATAAGATTATCTCAGCACAGGAACAATTTTTTAAACACAGCTATTATTACTGTAAGATCTATTCATTAAAATGCACTTTGTTTGTGGGAAAACTTCTTTAAGCCATTCATAAAACATACAGTGCCTACAAGTAGTATTCAACCCCCTGCAGATTTAGCTGGTTTGATAAGATGCAAATAAGTTAGAGCCTTAAAACTGCAAACGAGAGTAGGATTTATTAACAGAAGCATAAATCTTACAAAACAAAAAGTTATGTTGCTCAGTTGAATTTTAATAAATTTTAAACATAAAAGTGTGGGTCAATTATTATACAACCCCTATGTTTAATATTTTGTGGAATAACCCTTGTTTGCAATTACAGCTAATAATCGTCTTTTATAAGACCTGATCAGGCCGGCACAGGTCTGTGGAGTTATCTTGGCCCACTCCTCCATGCAGATCTTCTCCAAGTTATCTAGGTTCTTTTGGTGTCTCATGTGGACTTTAATCTTGAGCTCCTTCCACAAGTTTTCAATTGGGTTAAGGTCAGGAGACTGACTAGGCCACTCCAACACCTTGACTTTTTCCCTCTTGAACCAGGCCTTGGTTTTCTTGGCTGTGTGCTTTGGGTCGTTGTCTTGTTGGAAGATGAAATTACGACCCATCTTAAGATCCTTGATGGAGGAGCGGAGGTTCTTGGCCAAAATCTCCAGGTAGGCCGTGCTATCCATCCTCCCATGGATGCGGACCAGATGGCCAGGCCCCTTGGCTGAGAAACAGCCCCACAGCATGATGCTGCCACCACCATGCTTGAGTGTAGGGATGGTATTCTTGGGGTCCTATGCAGTGCCATCCAGTCTCCAAACGTCACGTGTGTGGTTGGCACCAAAGATCTCGATCTTGGTCTCATCAGACCATAGAACCTTGAACCAGTCTGTCTCAGAGTCCTCCAAGTGATCATGAGCAAACTGTAGACGAGCCTTGACATGACGCTTTGAAAGTAAAGGTACCTTACGGGCTCGTCTGGAACGGAGACCATTGTGGTGGAGTACGTTACTTATGGTATTGACTGAAACCAATGTCCCCACTGCCATGAGATCTTCCCGGAGCTCCTTCCTTGTTGTCCTTGGGTTAGCCTTGACTCTTTGGACAAGCCTGGCCTCGGCACGGGAGGAAACTTTCAAAGGCTGTCCAGGCCGTGGAAGGCTAACAGTAGTTCCATAAGCCTTCCACTTACGGATGATGCTCCCAACAGTGGAGACAGGTAGGGCCAACTCCTTGGAAAGGGTTTTGTACCCCTTGCCAGCCTTGTGACCCTCCACGATCTTGTCTCTGATGGCCTTGGAATGCTCTTTTGTCTTTCCCATGTTGACCATGTATGAGTGCTGTTCACAAGTTTGGGGAGGGTCTTAAATAGTCAGAAAAGGCTGGCAAAAGAGATCATTAATCCACACATGTGAAGCTCATTATTCTTGGTGCCTGAACTACTTCTTAATACTTTAGGGGGACCAAACAGAATTCTTGTGGTTTGAGGGGTTGAATAATAAATGACACTCTGAATTAACTTTTAACGTTTTTAAAAAAAAAAAAAAAAATTAAAACAAAAATTTTTGCTGCAGTGCATTTCCCACTTCCAGGCTGATCTACAGTACAAATGTCACAATGCCAAGTTAATTCCGCATGTGTCAACCAGCTAAATCTGCAGGGGGTTGAATACTACTTGTAGGCACTGTAAATGGCGACATGCAATGCTACATTTGCCCCACAGGGACCACTACAGATAAAATGTATTGTTGATGGATGGCAAATTCCTATAGCAATACCAAATGTTAGCTAGGAGTGGGGGAAGTCGAAGTTATTTAAGGGTAGTTCACATGACCGTTTTCTCGACATCCGAAAAAAATGGTCCAATTATTCTGAATCAGAGTTTGATCAGAGTGTCATCAGTTTTTTTCAAACGAGGAAGGAAAAAAAAGGTTCTCCACCATATCCATCCTCTTTGTCTCTGAAGATGGGACCACACTCGGATGTCATCCGACTGCAGTCCGATTTCCTTCATGGACTAATACACTTGCATTGCTGATTTTGATCTAATGCTCGGAACAAAATCGGATATGTTTCCAACTTTTTCTGCCGACCTCTTAAAAAATAATTGTGTAGCCCTGGGGTGTAAGGCACACATAAAATCCTGGAGGATGTGCGGAGAGGTAACAGTTTAATGCTTGATATCCATTCACTCCATCACACACTTGGACACACCCATTGGGTATATAAGGTAGTGACATGGAGCAGAGAGAAGTCAGTCTAGTCTGGACTCGGAGGGAGGAGAGGAGATCAGATTGCATTTCCTGTCAGAGCTCTGTGTGAGCTAAAGTCAGACAGACAGAGACAGCTTTGGAGAAAGGGAAGTTTGCAGCAGAAACTTCAGTCGCCTGTCCCAAGGACAGTGAAGTTCAGTTGATGTGTTCCTGAAGTAGGAGAATACTGAGAATCTGTCAGCGAGCTCCAAGGAAGAAGTAAGAAAGGATTGACTTGTACTACCCTAGGAAGTGTGGAGTGCTTATGTTAAGAGCGCGAGCAGGGCGAAGGGCGCAGTGGAAGAAGTTAGAGCAGTGCCTTAGATATTGGATTATCTGCACTATTAGCCGGTCACTGGGGACCGAAGTGTTGCTATCGCTTTATGCATAGTGATGAAACAACCAGAGTCTCGCTGGACTATAAGTCGCAGGAGCAGCCCTTAGTGTTGGTACGTAACCGGAGTCAGGGAGAACAGTCTAGCCTGATCAGCAAATATAGACTTGGGTCTCACCACTGGAAGGCTCCACCACAATGCTGACCGGGCAGTACAGCTATGGAGTTAGCTGGAGTATTCGGAGTTAACTTAGCTTCATGCAAGTTGGACTCATCATATTGGAAGTAAAGGAGGCCTCTAACCTGTTCAGCTGTTATCTCGAAGCACATTCTCCACCCTGACCAGCTCCACGGGACCTGCCTAAACATCTGACAAGTAAAAGGTATGGAAAGACGCTGGATGGTGTGAGACTGATTCATTTATCTGCACCCTACATCATTATCACCATAGACTTTGAGGGACCAGTCCCACCTGTGGGGGACCCGTCATCTAGCTGCCATAACATCCCCTCAGAGATCTACAGCAGCGCTGGTCTTAGTGACTAGAAAACTACAGGTGGCGTCACGAACTGTTATCTACCAATCCCCTGTAAATAATCCCCCCCATCATACGCCTGACCGCCAGGGACACGGAACGAGCCACCGCTGCCAGTGACACAAATCCCATAGACTTTCATGGGCTCGGCTCCGAGTACCCCATATCCCTGGAAACCCACAATTGTGGTGCGTGGTCGAGACAAAAACTTGGCGTCACGAACAGGATCCGAGACTTACAAGATTGTGAGCCCTGTGTGCCTAGATTGAACTGTTTGCTGTATGTTAGTTTTGGCGCCAAATACTGCCATTTTGCCGCCAAGTTGGCGCCCTGAGGCGCTGGTGAAGAAGGTGGGCGTGCATTCGTGGGCGTGTACCCCCCTGAAGCGCGAAAAGTTATGGCCGCCCTCTCCAAGGCCTATTACAATGTGAGATCCAGCCCCACTGCTAAAGAAATACGCCTCCTCTTCATCCTCTATGCGAAGAGGAGGAGACGCAAATCCCGCCTCCACGGAAAGGACCAGAATGTTCCTGTTGGATACCACAGTGAGATCTGGACCGAGATGGCGGAAGGACAGGAGAATCAGTGCCCATTACCAGAGGACTGTCTGCCTGTGCCAGAGCTGTCCCCAGATCGGGACACCGACCCCGCCATGATGGAGCTGCGGAAGGAGAACGCAGAGCTGAAGAAGAAGCTGCAGAATCGTGCAATTCGGCAAGAGACGGAGAGACGCTGGCGCACCCAAACACAGCGGCTGCTGTGGGACGCCATGTTCTCTCCCACAAGTGAAATACCGTCTCTTGATACCCCTCTACCACTGGATTATCCTAAGGCCCTGATGAAAAAGGCTGCGGAGCGACTGGAGGCGGACACCAGATATGCTGTACCTGATCCCACCGAAGGAGCGGTGGAGGCGAAGGAGGCTGAGGAGGTCCTGCCCGTTCCGGAATGCCAGCCAGGTCAGAGGGCCGCAGCGGATTACCGTTCCCCGGCAGGGACACCGGAGGGGTCCTGCCCATCGTTGCCAGACGTCGACTGGGATGCAATGGAGCGGATTGATGACGTCACGTACGCTGTCCAGTGGGAAAGAGAGATGCGGTGTCGTGAAGAGGAGCAGCGACGCCGGCAGGAGGAAGAGCGGGAGGTGCAGCAGAACCGACAACGCCAATACGAGCAGTTGATCGCTGATAAGGAGATGGTCCGCAACGACAAAGGTACCTTGCGGGAACCGCGGCGGCAGGGGTGTGTTACAGAGTTCCAGCTCCGCAAGGGCTGGGGCTTCATCAGAGAACCGGGCCTCTATGCAGGGGTCTTTGTCAGCCGCAGGGACGTCGAATCCCACCTGCCCATCGGCCACCCGGGGAGGGACCTGATGAATGGGGACATTGTTAGTTACACTCGTCACTGGGGCATGAAGGGGTGGTATGCCCTGAATGTGTCCATCGTTAGTGACCCCGTCCCCGACGCCGGTAACGTCAACACTACCGAAGCGTCCCCGTCTCGAGCGTCCACAGCACCAGGCCGTATTTCAGCATCGCCACCTACATCGCAGACAGCGACCTGCTCTAAATCGCAATTAACCAAGTCGCAATCTGTACAGCAGCCCAAGTCTCAGCCAGCGCTGCCGCCTAAACCGCAAACTGCGACCAAAATAGTACCGCAAAATGTTGTGGCACCTGTAGCGACGCAATCGGCGTCTCACAAAGAAGAAGCACCCGGCGTGCCCCTAGCGGTTCGCACAAGGACTGTAGCGACCCAGACATTGATAGCAAGTCACGACTTGTTTGTCATGAGATCTAAGGATCATCGCGTCGTTCCAGCACCCGGTGTGGAAGACGTCACTGAAATTAGTAAATAATAAAGACCGGTAGGACCCAGACAGGGTTTACCACATCCAATATGTATATAAGTTCATAAAAGTGAAAATAATTTGCACCTTTGATATAAGTATGTAATGTTACATATTTTGCCAAAAGTAGAATACCCGGCTGGGTAAGAGGATATACGAATTATAAGATAATATACAAGGTTATGAGAAGATTTTTTGCACTTTACAGAGTTTTACTGTATTATTGAAAATGTGAATTACTTGAAAATGTCTTATAATGGACTGCGTGGCTGAGGACTGAGCCAGCCCAAAAACTTGTTTTGTATATAGTTGCACTTTGTGCCCTATCTTGGTTTTACAATAAACCTCAGCACAACTACCTCTGAACATAAAACCCGTATGGTGTGGCACTGAGCGAGGTCTGCAGTCAGATGTCCTGCAGCCCACCCAGGACCCACGTTGAAGGTTTGGTGCGGGTCCTTCACAAGAATACTATGTGTATTTATATGAAAATGTCTTAATACTTTTGTATTTTGCTAATGACCATTGTATACAATGCAACGTTTTAAGAATTTCTCACCTCCCTGCTGGGAAGAGTTTGATGTTAAATGTTTAAATGCAAAACAAAATTCTTTCTTTGTCTATTTCACAGCCCGGGAGTGCTGTATTTTACCAAGGGGGGATGTGTAGCCCTGGTGTGTAAGGCACACATAAAATCCTGGAGGATGTGCGGAGAGGTAACAGTTTAATGCTTGATATCCATTCACTCCATCACACACTTGGACACACCCATTGGGTATATAAGGTAGTGACATGGAGCAGAGAGAAGTCAGTCTAGTCTGGACTCGGAGGGAGGAGAGGAGATCAGATTGCATTTCCTGTCAGAGCTCTGTGTGAGCTAAAGTCAGACAGACGGAGACAGCTTTGGAGAAAGGGAAGTTTGCAGCAGAAACTTCAGTCGCCTGTCCCAAGGACAGTGAAGTTCAGTTGATGTGTTCCTGAACTAGGAGAATACTGAGAATCTGTCAGCGAGCTCCAAGGAAGAAGTAAGAAAGGATTGACTTGTACTACCCTAGGAAGTGTGGAGTGCTTATGTTAAGAGCGCGAGCAGGGCGAAGGGCGCAGTGGAAGAAGTTAGAGCAGTGCCTTAGATATTGGATTATCTGCACTATTAGCCGGTCACTGGGGACCGAAGTGTTGCTATCGCTTTATGCATAGTGATGAAACAACCAGAGTCTCGCTGGACTATAAGTCGCAGGAGCAGCCCTTAGTGTCGGTACGTAACCGGAGTCAGGGAGAACAGTCTAGCCTGATCAGCAAATATAGACTTGGGTCTCACCACTGGAAGGCTCCACCACAATGCTGACCGGGCAGTACAGCTATGGAGTTAGCTGGAGTATTCGGAGTTAACTTAGCTTCATGCAAGTTGGACTCATCATATTGGAAGTAAAGGAGGCCTCTAACCTGTTCAGCTGTTATCTCGAAGCACATTCTCCACCCTGACCAGCTAAACGGGACCTGCCTAAACATCTGACAAGTAAAAGGTATGGAAAGACGCTGGATGGTGTGAGACTGATTCATTTATCTGCACCCTACATCATTATCACCATAGACTTTGAGGGACCAGTCCCACCTGTGGGGGACCCGTCATCTAGCTGCCATAACATCCCCTCAGAGATCTACAGCAGCGCTGGTCTTAGTGACTAGAAAACTACAGGTGGCGTCACGAACTGTTATCTACCAATCCCCTGTAAATAATCCCCCCCATCATACGCCTGACCGCCAGGGACACGGAACGAGCCACCGCTGCCAGTGACACAAATCCCATAGACTTTCATGGGCTCGGCTCCGAGTACCCCATATCCCTGGAAACCCACAATTGTGGTGCGTGGTCGAGACATAATCACACATGTGCGTAGCTCCATAGAGTATCAAAGGAACGAGTGCCATCTTTGAAAACAACGGATAAGAAAATCGGTCGTGTGCATGAGCCCCAAGACCTGTAAAAGGAATCTGTCAGCACAAAATAACTGTTCCAACCAATCACCAGTGCACTGTGCACCTTTTACGTGGCCGAGAAGTTCAGTGCACCTCCCCACTTACTTGTTTTGCATCTATTCTCCCCTCACTCATCGCTTCTTAGAGAAACAGCTCTGAATACTAAGAAATTGGAAGAGAGAAGAAATAGAAAAAAAACATAAAAAATTAGGTGGGACGGTGCCCTGAGCTTTTTGGCTAAGAAAATGGTGCATCGTGCACATGTGTTTGGTTTGACAGTCATTTTGAGCTGACATACTCCAACTAATCTAAAATAAAAGGTTGTCTCTGTGAAGGTGTGGTGTCCAGGGGATCATTTTGTCACCCATGATGTTGGAGCTAAAACAACTGTTCTCAGATATTGTTGGGTCAGTTAAATCCCCATTGACGAGTCTCTTGGAACAAAACAGTGACCGAAATCACAAAGTCATGATGAAGAGCAATATATGGTAAGTTAAGGGTCACATTTGTGGTGGTAGTTATATTATGGTGCCTTTGTCTAGTAAGGAAAGGCCGGAACAGAGCCGTCCCTACCCCACGGCGTGGGCGGAGGCCGACATGACGGGGGTTTGGAGGACTTTTGTGGGGTCGTACATAGGGACGGGTTGGAGGTGAGGCCCGTTAGTTCCTGTTCTCCGGGGTTAAGATTGGACCTGCCCTCCCGCCCTGTTATGTGGTCAACTTTGGACTTCAGCTGTTTTATATTTTTCTATCGGGTCATGGTGGCAGAGACAGTTGGGGGAAGTCCTTGAAGTTGGTTGGAAATTGGTCTGGGGACGCATTGGTATATGGTTTCCTCTTCTTGGATTTAAGATGGTGTGGATCTGGTGAAATGTGGAGGGGAGTTTCGCCAAGGGTGGTCGGATCCCCAGGTAATTCTAGTGAACAGTGAACCCTTGTGTTCGTGGTGCTCCCGAGCCAGTGGGGTAACGGCTGGGAGTAAATTGTTGGCATTTTATGTTCACTGTATGTTTTAGTAATCACCAGATTTTTGGGGCTTCAAGGACTCCTCCCAGTGTGTAAAAATGTTTTTTATACTGCAATATTTTATTGTTGTTTGTTTTAAATAAAGGCTGCTGTGGCCATAAAATTCCAAATAAAAATGGTGTCCCCGTCTTTTTGGAGTGCAACTTAAGGGGTTGAGCTAAATTGGTGCGGAGCCTATAGCGTTGGTTTATTCCTCCCCTACATGACTTCGATAATATCAATGTCATGGTCATCCCATGCCAGTTCTCCTAACATTGTGCCACTAGATGGCTTCTGAAGAACAGTGTAGCATGTAGCAGAGTCTTACATTTATCCCTTAACTTAGATCTTACTCTAGAATTTAGTGAAATCCCTGTTCTCTGATTCTAAGGTGGACATTTTTACTCATAAGATATTCATAACCAATAGAGAACATGTTCGTCAAGTATTGGGATAGCCTATGAAGTGCATAACAAGCATAACCTGACTGCAGTGTCATCTTTCAATGCTCTGTCCTTCTGAAATCTCAACCATCTAACCCCCCCACTCCTAAATATAGACCCAGCTGCAGACAGGGAATTGAAATATGCAGCACACACACACGAGCCACGGATAGAGTTTCCTGAGTGGAATGACGCATTGTCAGGGGAGGCGTTTATGGAGAGGGATACCCTATAGTGTTTAACTGCATCCTTGCCATACAGTACATTACTCTTTCCGATGGCTTCACAGCATATGGCACTTTCTATGGTGGTCCTAGGAGAAAAATGAATGTCAGCACTCCATTTACACTTACATAACAGAGGAAAGGATTTGGTGCGCTTAAGGCTTTTAGCACACTTGCAGTTTTTAGTGCAGTTTAAGATTCAAAACTTTGAGCCAAAGCCAGAAATGGTTTCAGCACTGAAAAGTATAAAGCCTTCTTTATATTTCCCATTCGTTCTGCACATGTGGACCTTTGTGAAGGTTTTTTTTTCTGTTATACGTCTTCTTTTTACTCTAAAAGGAAGAGTTAATTAATTTATAGATGGTGTACGCTCTGTCTAGAACAGTGTTTCCCAAATTCCCGTCCTCAGGTCCCTCAATTGGTCATGTTCTCACGAATTCCCTAGTATTGCACAGTTGATGGAAGTATCATCAAGGCATCAGGAATAGTGATGAGTGAGCACTAAAATGCTCGGGTGCTCATTACTCGTGTCAAGTAAATCGTAATGCTTGGGTGCTTGACCCCACTAACAAGTATAATGGAAGTCAATGGGAATCTCAAGCATTTTTCTGGTGCCTAAAAATTGCTCAAATCAATGGAAACAGCGATGAAATAGCATGGGAACAGAATCGGCAAGACTCCTCTAAGCATCTCTGTATCCCAGGCCGCTGGTGAGAACAATGTTGTCAGAATATTACGCCACTTTTACGGAATGACAATAAAACATACAAAGCCGAAGATGAAATGGATATTACTGGAAAAAATGTCAAGAAACATTCTGTCCAGGATAGTGACTTGTATATAAGGTAAAATAAATAAGAGAAGAAAAAATGCTCCTCTGCAACTTGGGCTATGTTCACACGTAGTGTTTTTGCATGTTTGCATTGCTTTCAATGGTGAAAAAAAACCATTCACTAGAAAATGTAATTTTAACATTTTACTATCTTATCTGGCCATGTGGTGTGTAAGACATGATCAGTTACATCCAAGACGCTTTCCCGGAAGGATTTTCGCTTACGTACATTTTGCCAAACTGCAGTCTAGCTTTTTTTATCTCTTTATCAGCAATGAAGTCCTCCTTGGTCTCCTGTCATAGCATTTCATTTCATTCAAATGTCGGCGGAAAGTTTGCGGTGACACTGATGCAGAACAGCTTGAATTTCTTTGGAACTTGGGAGATTAGCTACAGTGTCATGGGATGTAAACTTCTTGATTATGTTGAACACCATTGACAAAGGAACATCAAGATTTCTGTAGATGGACTTGTTACCATGAGATTGTTGAAATGTTTCAGCAATTTTGGTTCTCAGGTGCTCACACAGTTCTCTTCTCCTCCTTCTGTTCTCCATGCTTATTGTGGCACACACAGACACACAATACAAAGTTTGAGTCAACTTTTACCCTTTTTATTTGATGAGTTTGAACAAGCATCAAATGCTTGAAACAAAGTTGTTTACACACAATTTTGGAAATGTGCTGACAATTTTGTCCTGCCCATTTTTGGGGTTGTGTGTGAAATTATGTCCAGTTTGCCTTTTTTCCTCAGTTTTTTGTTTTGTTCCAATACACACAAAGGAAATAAACATGTCTATAGCAAAACATGTTTTCCAGAACAATTTCAAGGATGCTAGCACTTTCGGCCATGACTGTATGACCGATATATGATGTTGGTCATATCATAATGTTCAGATCACAGAGACTGGAGCTCCCGAGTCATTACTGGGTATAAATAAAGGAAGTCTGGTCCATATATTTAACAGAAGTCAACACATGGCTGAATGCAGAATGTAAGGGTTGTTGATTAAAATCTATAGAGTATGTCAGACTTATTGCCAATACATTATGTGCATTATGATTTGATAACTATGGTTTATGATGACCTAGGATCTTAGTTTTACTAGCATTATTTACTGCTGACTACCATGACGTAATTTTCTGCTACATCATGCTGGCGTTGTATCAGGGGCTGCCCTGTTCTGCCCAGTTTTAGGCGTCTAAGTGTTATGGGTTCTCATTTTCCCATAGGTGGTGCTGAACATCTCAGATAGATGAGCAGAAACGATTACATTACACGGCATCCCATTCACTAGTTCAGTAATGTGCACTAGTGGTCTTATGAATGGATTCTATATGGTTCAGCTGACATCTGCATTGTGGCTTCTGTCGGTAATTAAAGCCACAACATTTTTCAGGATCCACCACACGATGAGAACGAGCAATGTCCAATGGACCCCACTGATATAATATGGATGGTAGAAATAACACCGTATGCAGCACTATTTCTACCTAAAAGGAATCTGTGATGATGCAGATAGTATCATTCATAACCTAATTTGTAGTGGAATAATGTTAGTTGGTGGGAGGGTCGTAACTATAATAGGGGCAGGGGTGGTAATCGCACCCGGGCACTGGAGACTGGCTGGGCCCCAAAGGTCCCTATACCCCATATGAAAAGACTATTACTATTAAACACTTGTGTTAATTGAAGCCCCATTGGAGATTTGGCTTTGGGCCCCCAAGCTTTAAGTTACGTGACTGGTCAGGTGCATAGCTACAGCACAATAAGGTAGAACTAGGTTCTGGTACCAGAGGAGGCCCAAAGCCCCCTTTATAGCCCCCTATTACATACAACGCATGGTTTTTAGTCCCTAATACAAACTCTGCATTGGGGCCCAGGGCTTTCAAGTTACACTTCTGACATTAGTTCTGTGACCACAAAGACCCGGCCATATAGCAATGTAAATAATCTGTGATACCCTGCATCAGTGTAACCTAAGATTAATGGAAGAGCGCTGTCTCTGCATTTAACCACAGTCACTCAGCCCTCTCGCCTGATATTAGACTTTTGCTTGCAGCGTTGCTACGAAATGTTAAGGAGAACAATGGTTTATTACACTAAAATAGAAGAACTAGGCCTCATTTATTTCTATTTCACAGAAACGTCCATAGCAACCAATCACAGTTCAGCTTTCATTTTGCTAGCGCAGCTTAAGAAATGAAAGCTTTTCACTGATTGGTTGCTATGGGCAACACAGTATTCCTGTTAGGCCCCCTTCACACATCCATATAATACCAGTCCCGGAAAAAATGGTACCAGTGTCATCAGTATTTTGGATCAATGCGCCATCAGTGTGTCATCAGTTTGCCATCTGTGTTACATCCGTTTTTTTCCGGAATGGCTTAAGAATAATAAATTCCAAAGCTTCTCCTATACTTTGCAATGTTAAACATGTGTAGCATACAGACGAGACACGGATGACACACTGATTCCAACCGTGTGCGCAAAGTGTTGTTGTACATGGAACCATAAACTTGTATTGCCCCTTGTCCGTTTTTTTACGAGCAGCAGTTATGGCATGTCTCCACGTGGTCTGCCCGGACACATGGTCTTTGCAAACACACGGACATGTGTGCAGCACTATAGACTATTATGGGTACATGTGGTATCCATGAAAAAAACGGATGTCGCACTTACCGGACCACCAACATGTGAAGTGGGTCTTAAAGACACTTTTAACTGTGTTGATTAACACTTGCATTTAGGAAACAGTGAAAATAGTGCAAAGTAAATTTGATGTAACTTCCGCGGCATGTTAGACTAATGTTTATATTCCATAATATTTACAACTAAAAGAATTTTACAAACATTTGCTGCATTTTATGCTGGTTCCATACGTCCGACCATCACTGTCCAAGTACAGACCACTATGTCAGGACTCACTGCTGGTCTCTGTCCTGACCTGAACTCAAAAGTCTCATATATGCCTATGAGGATAAGGATGTTAAGATCAGGGCAGTAGACCCCTAATAATCGTCTTTTATAAGACCTGATCAGGCCGGCACAGGTCTGTGGAGTTATCTTGGCCCACTCCTCCATGCAGATCTTCTCCAAGTTATCTAGGTTCTTTTGGTGTCTCATGTGGACTTTAATCTTGAGCTCCTTCCACAAGTTTTCAATTGGGTTAAGGGCAGGAGACTGACTAGGCCACTCCAACACCTTGACTTTTTCCCTCTTGAACCAGGCCTTGGTTTTCTTGGCTGTGTGCTTTGGGTCGTTGTCTTGTTGGAAGATGAAATTACGACCCATCTTAAGATCCTTGATGGAGGAGCGGAGGTTCTTGGCCAAAATCTCCAGGTAGGCCGTGCTATCCATCCTCCCATGGATGCGGACCAGATGGCCAGGCCCCTTGGCTGAGAAACAGCCCCACAGCATGATGCTGCCACCACCATGCTTGAGTGTAGGGATGGTATTCTTGGGGTCCTATGCAGTGCCATCCAGTCTCCAAACGTCACGTGTGTGGTTGGCACCAAAGATCTCGATCTTGGTCTCATCAGACCATAGAACCTTGAACCAGTCTGTCTCAGAGTCCTCCAAGTGATCATGAGCAAACTGTAGACGAGCCTTGACATGACGCTTTGAAAGTAAAGGTACCTTACGGGCTCGTCTGGAACGGAGACCATTGTGGTGGAGTACGTTACTTATGGTATTGACTGAAACCAATGTCCCCACTGCCATGAGATCTTCCCGGAGCTCCTTCCTTGTTGTCCTTGGGTTAGCCTTGACTCTTTGGACAAGCCTGGCCTCGGCACGGGAGGAAACTTTCAAAGGCTGTCCAGGCCGTGGAAGGCTAACAGTAGTTCCATAAGCCTTCCACTTACGGATGATGCTCCCAACAGTGGAGACAGGTAGGGCCAACTCCTTGGAAGGGTTTTGTACCCCTTGCCAGCCTTGTGACCCTCCACGATCTTGTCTCTGATGGCCTTGGAATGCTCTTTTGTCTTTCCCATGTTGACCATGTATGAGTGCTGTTCACAAGTTTGGGGAGGGTCTTAAATAGTCAGAAAAGGCTGGCAAAAGAGATCATTAATCCACACATGTGAAGCTCATTATTCTTGGTGCCTGAACTACTTCTTAATACTTTAGGGGGACCAAACAGAATTCTTGTGGTTTGAGGGGTTGAATAATAAATGACACTCTGAATTAACTTTTAACGTTTTTTAAAAAAAAAAAAAAAAAATTAAAACAAAAATTTTTGCTGCAGTGCATTTCCCACTTCCAGGCTGATCTACAGTACAAATGTCACAATGCCAAGTTAATTCCGCATGTGTCAACCAGCTAAATCTGCAGGGGGTTGAATACTACTTGTAGGCACTGTAAATGGCGACATGCAATGCTACATTTGCCCCACAGGGACCACTACAGATAAAATGTATTGTTGATGGATGGCAAATTCCTATAGCAATACCAAATGTTAGCTAGGAGTGGGGGAAGTCGAAGTTATTTAAGGGTAGTTCACATGACCGTTTTCTCGACATCCGAAAAAAATGGTCCAATTATTCTGATCAGACTTTAATCAGAGTTTGATCAGAGTGTCATCAGTTTTTTTCAAACGAGGAAGGAAAAAAAAGGTTCTCCACCATATCCATCCTCTTTGTCTATGAAGATGGGACCACACTCGGATGTCATCCGACTGCAGTCCGATTTCCTTCATGGACTAATACATTTGCATTCCTGATTTTGATCTAATGCTCGGATCAAAATCGGATATGTTTCCAACTTTTTCTGCCGACCTCTTAAAAAATAATTGTGTAGCCCTGGTGTGTAAGGCACACATAAAATCCTGGAGGATGTGCGGAGAGGTAACAGTTTAATGCTTGATATCCATTCACTCCATCACACACTTGGACACACCCATTGGGTATATAAGGTAGTGACATGGAGCAGAGAGAAGTCAGTCTAGTCTGGACTCGGAGGGAGGAGAGGAGATCAGATTGCATTTCCTGTCAGAGCTCTGTGTGAGCTAAAGTCAGACAGACAGAGACAGCTTTGGAGAAAGGGAAGTTTGCAGCAGAAACTTCAGTCGCCTGTCCCAAGGACAGTGAAGTTCAGTTGATGTGTTCCTGAACTAGGAGAATACTGAGAATCTGTCAGCGAGCTCCAAGGAAGAAGTAAGAAAGGATTGACTTGTACTACCCTAGGAAGTGTGGAGTGCTTATGTTAAGAGCGCGAGCAGGGCGAAGGGCGCAGTGGAAGAAGTTAGAGCAGTGCCTTAGATATTGGATTATCTGCACTATTAGCCGGTCACTGGGGACCGAAGTGTTGCTATTGCTTTATGCATAGTGATGAAACAACCAGAGTCTCGCTGGACTATAAGTCGCAGGAGCAGCCCTTAGTGTCGGTACGTAACCGGAATCAGGGAGAACAGTCTAGCCTGATCAGCAAATATAGACTTGGGTCTCACCACTGGAAGGCTCCACCACAATGCTGACCGGGCAGTACAGCTATGGAGTTAGCTGGAGTATTCGGAGTTAACTTAGCTTCATGCAAGTTGGACTCATCATATTGGAAGTAAAGGAGGCCTCTAACCTGTTCAGCTGTTATCTCGAAGCACATTCTCCACCCTGACCAGCTCCCCGGGACCTGCCTAAACATCTGACAAGTAAAAGGTATGGAAAGACGCTGGATGGTGTGAGACTGATTCATTTATCTGCACCCTACATCATTATCACCATAGACTTTGAGGGACCAGTCCCACCTGTGGGGGACCCGTCATCTAGCTGCCATAATATCCCCTCAGAGATCTACAGCAGCGCTGGTCTTAGTGACTAGAAAACTACAGGTGGCGTCACGAACTGTTATCTACCAATCCCCTGTAAATAATCCCCCCCATCATACGCCTGACCGCCAGGGACACGGAACGAGCCACCGCTGCCAGTGACACAAATCCCATAGACTTTCATGGGCTCGGCTCCGAGTACCCCATATCCCTGGAAACCCACAATTGTGGTGCGTGGTCGAGACAAAAACTTGGCGTCACGAACAGGATCCGAGACTTACAAGATTGTGAGCCCTGTGTGCCTAGATTGAACTGTTTGCTGTATGTTACTTTTGGCGCCAAATACCGCCATTTTGCCGCCAAGTTGGCGCCCTGAGGCGCTGGTGAAGAAGGTGGGCGTGCATTCGTGGGCGTGTACCCCCCTGAAGCGCGAAAAGTTATGGCCGCCCTCTCCAAGGCCTATTACAATGTGAGATCCAGCCCCACTGCTAAAGAAATACGCCTCCTCTTCATCCTCTATGCGAAGAGGAGGAGACGCAAATCCCGCCTCCACGGAAAGGACCAGAATGTTCCTGTTGGATACCACAGTGAGATCTGGACCGAGATGGCGGAAGGACAGGAGAATCAGTGCCCATTACCAGAGGACTGTCTGCCTGTGCCAGAGCTGTCCCCAGATCGGGACACCGACCCCGCCATGATGGAGCTGCGGAAGGAGAACGCAGAGCTGAAGAAGAAGCTGCAGAATCGTGCAATTCGGCAAGAGACGGAGAGACGCTGGCGCACCCAAACACAGCGGCCGCTGTGGGACGCCATGTTCTCTCCCACAAGTGAAATACCGTCTCTTGATACCCCTCTACCACTGGATTATCCTAAGGCCCTGATGAAAAAGGCTGCGGAGCGACTGGAGGCGGACACCAGATATGCTGTACCTGATCCCACCGAAGGAGCGGTGGAGGCGAAGGAGGCTGAGGAGGTCCTGCCCGTTCCGGAATGCCAGCCAGGTCAGAGGGCCGCAGCGGATTACCGTTCCCCGGCAGGGACACCGGAGGGGTCCTGCCCATCGTTGCCAGACGTCGACTGGGATGCAATGGAGCGGATTGATGACGTCACGTACGCTGTCCAGTGGGAAAGAGAGATGCGGTGTCGTGAAGAGGAGCAGCGACGCCGGCAGGAGGAAGAGCGGGAGGTGCAGCAGAACCGACAACGCCAATACGAGCAGTTGATCGCTGATAAGGAGATGGTCCGCAACGACAAAGGTACCTTGCGGGAACCGCGGCGGCAGGGGTGTGTTACAGAGTTCCAGCTCCGCAAGGGCTGGGGCTTCATCAGAGAACCGGGCCTCTATGCAGGGGTCTTTGTCAGCCGCAGGGACGTCGAATCCCACCTGCCCATCGGCCACCCGGGGAGGGACCTGATGAATGGGGACATTGTTAGTTACACTCGTCACTGGGGCATGAAGGGGTGGTATGCCCTGAATGTGTCCATCGTTAGTGACCCCGTCCCCGACGCCGGTAACGTCAACACTACCGAAGCGTCCCCGTCTCGAGCGTCCACAGCACCAGGCCGTATTTCAGCATCGCCACCTACATCGCAGACAGCGACCTGCTCTAAATCGCAATTAACCAAGTCGCAATCTGTACAGCAGCCCAAGTCTCAGCCAGCGCTGCCGCCTAAACCGCAAACTGCGACCAAAATAGTACCGCAAAATGTTGTGGCACCTGTAGCGACGCAATCGGCGTCTCACAAAGAAGAAGCACCCGGCGTGCCCCTAGCGGTTCGCACAAGGACTGTAGCGACCCAGACATTGATAGCAAGTCACGACTTGTTTGTCATGAGATCTAAGGATCATCGCGTCGTTCCAGCACCCGGTGTGGAAGACGTCACTGAAATTAGTAAATAATAAAGACCGGTAGGACCCAGACAGGGTTTACCACATCCAATATGTATATAAGTTCATAAAAGTGAAAATAATTTGCACCTTTGATATAAGTATGTAATGTTACATATTTTGCCAAAAGTAGAATACCCGGCTGGGTAAGAGGATATACGAATTATAAGATAATATACAAGGTTATGAGAAGATTTTTTGCACTTTACAGAGTTTTACTGTATTATTGAAAATGTGAATTACTTGAAAATGTCTTATAATGGACTGCGTGGCTGAGGACTGAGCCAGCCCAAAAACTTGTTTTGTATATAGTTGCACTTTGTGCCCTATCTTGGTTTTACAATAAACCTCAGCACAACTACCTCTGAACATAAAACCCGTATGGTGTGGCACTGAGCGAGGTCTGCAGTCAGATGTCCTGCAGCCCACCCAGGACCCACGTTGAAGGTTTGGTGCGGGTCCTTCACAAGAATACTATGTGTATTTATATGAAAATGTCTTAATACTTTTGTATTTTGCTAATGACCATTGTATACAATGCAACGTTTTAAGAATTTCTCACCTCCCTGCTGGGAAGAGTTTGATGTTAAATGTTTAAATGCAAAACAAAATTCTTTCTTTGTCTATTTCACAGCCCGGGAGTGCTGTATTTTACCAAGGGGGGATGTGTAGCCCTGGTGTGTAAGGCACACATAAAATCCTGGAGGATGTGCGGAGAGGTAACAGTTTAATGCTTGATATCCATTCACTCCATCACACACTTGGACACACCCATTGGGTATATAAGGTAGTGACATGGAGCAGAGAGAAGTCAGTCTAGTCTGGACTCGGAGGGAGGAGAGGAGATCAGATTGCATTTCCTGTCAGAGCTCTGTGTGAGCTAAAGTCAGACAGACGGAGACAGCTTTGGAGAAAGGGAAGTTTGCAGCAGAAACTTCAGTCGCCTGTCCCAAGGACAGTGAAGTTCAGTTGATGTGTTCCTGAACTAGGAGAATACTGAGAATCTGTCAGCGAGCTCCAAGGAAGAAGTAAGAAAGGATTGACTTGTACTACCCTAGGAAGTGTGGAGTGCTTATGTTAAGAGCGCGAGCAGGGCGAAGGGCGCAGTGGAAGAAGTTAGAGCAGTGCCTTAGATATTGGATTATCTGCACTATTAGCCGGTCACTGGGGACCGAAGTGTTGCTATCGCTTTATGCATAGTGATGAAACAACCAGAGTCTCGCTGGACTATAAGTCGCAGGAGCAGCCCTTAGTGTCGGTACGTAACCGGAGTCAGGGAGAACAGTCTAGCCTGATCAGCAAATATAGACTTGGGTCTCACCACTGGAAGGCTCCACCACAATGCTGACCGGGCAGTACAGCTATGGAGTTAGCTGGAGTATTCGGAGTTAACTTAGCTTCATGCAAGTTGGACTCATCATATTGGAAGTAAAGGAGGCCTCTAACCTGTTCAGCTGTTATCTCGAAGCACATTCTCCACCCTGACCAGCTCCCCGGGACCTGCCTAAACATCTGACAAGTAAAAGGTATGGAAAGACGCTGGATGGTGTGAGACTGATTCATTTATCTGCACCCTACATCATTATCACCATAGACTTTGAGGGACCAGTCCCACCTGTGGGGGACCCGTCATCTAGCTGCCATAACATCCCCTCAGAGATCTACAGCAGCGCTGGTCTTAGTGACTAGAAAACTACAGGTGGCGTCACGAACTGTTATCTACCAATCCCCTGTAAATAATCCCCCCCATCATACGCCTGACCGCCAGGGACACGGAACGAGCCACCGCTGCCAGTGACACAAATCCCATAGACTTTCATGGGCTCGGCTCCGAGTACCCCATATCCCTGGAAACCCACAATTGTGGTGCGTGGTCGAGACATAATCACACATGTGCGTTGCTCCATAGAGTATCAAAGGAACGAGTGCCATCTTTGAAAACAACGGATAAGAAAATCGGTCGTGTGCATGAGCCCCAAGACCTGTAAAAGGAATCTGTCAGCACAAAATAACTGTTCCAACCAATCACCAGTGCACTGTGCACCTTTTACGTGGCCGAGAAGTTCAGTGCACCTCCCCACTTACTTGTTTTGCATCTATTCTCCCCTCACTCATCGCTTCTTAGAGAAACAGCTCTGAATACTAAGAAATTGGAAGAGAGAAGAAATAGAAAAAAAACATAAAAAATTAGGTGGGACGGTGCCCTGAGCTTTTTGGCTAAGAAAATGGTGCATCGTGCACATGTGTTTGGTTTGACAGTCATTTTGAGCTGACATACTCCAACTAATCTAAAATAAAAGGTTGTCTCTGTGAAGGTGTGGTGTCCAGGGGATCATTTTGTCACCCATGATGTTGGAGCTAAAACAACTGTTCTCAGATATTGTTGGGTCAGTTAAATCCCCATTGACGAGTCTCTTGGAACAAAACAGTGACCGAAATCACAAAGTCATGATGAAGAGCAATATATGGTAAGTTAAGGGTCACATTTGTGGTGGTAGTTATATTATGGTGCCTTTGTCTAGTAAGGAAAGGCCGGAACAGAGCCGTCCCTACCCCACGGCGTGGGCGGAGGCCGACATGACGGGGGTTTGGAGGACTTTTATGGGGTCGTACATAGGGACGGGTTGGAGGTGAGGCCCGTTAGTTCCTGTTCTCCGGGGTTAAGATTGGACCTGCCCTCCCGCCCTGTTATGTGGTCAACTTTGGACTTCAGCTGTTTTATATTTTTCTATCGGGTCATGGTGGCAGAGACAGTTGGGGGAAGTCCTTGAAGTTGGTTGGAAATTGGTCTGGGGACGCATTGGTATATGGTTTCCTCTTCTTGGATTTAAGATGGTGTGGATCTGGTGAAATGTGGAGGGGAGTTTCGCCAAGGGTGGTCGGATCCCCAGGTAATTCTAGTGAACAGTGAACCCTTGTGTTCGTGGTGCTCCCGAGCCAGTGGGTAACGGCTGGGAGTAAATTGTTGGCATTTTATGTTCACTGTATGTTTTAGTAATCACCAGATTTTTGGGGCTTCAAGGACTCCTCCTAGTGTGTAAAAATGTTTTTTATACTGCAATATTTTATTGTTGTTTGTTTTAAATAAAGGCTGCTGTGGCCATAAAATTCCAAATAAAAAATGGTGTCCCCGTCTTTTTGGAGTGCAACTTAAGGGGTTGAGCTAAATTGGTGCGGAGCCTATAGCGTTGGTTTATTCCTCCCCTACATGACTTCGATAATATCAATGTCATGGTCATCCCATGCCAGTTCTCCTAACATTGTGCCACTAGATGGCTTCTGAAGAACAGTGTAGCATGTAGCAGAGTCTTACATTTATCCCTTAACTTAGATCTTACTCTAGAATTTAGTGAAATCCCTGTTCTCTGATTCTAAGGTGGACATTTTTACTCATAAGATATTCATAACCAATAGAGAACATGTTCGTCAAGTATTGGGATAGCCTATGAAGTGCATAACAAGCATAACCTGACTGCAGTGTCATCTTTCAATGCTCTGTCCTTCTGAAATCTCAACCATCTAACCCCCCCACTCCTAAATATAGACCCAGCTGCAGACAGGGAATTGAAATATGCAGCACACACACACGAGCCACGGATAGAGTTTCCTGAGTGGAATGACGCATTGTCAGGGAGGCGTTTATGGAGAGGGATACCCTATAGTGTTTAACTGCATCCTTGCCATACAGTACATTACTCTTTCCGATGGCTTCACAGCATATGGCACTTTCTATGGTGGTCCTAGGAGAAAAATGAATGTCAGCACTCCATTTACACTTACATAACAGAGGAAAGGATTTGGCGCGCTTAAGGCTTTTAGCACACTTGCAGTTTTTAGTGCAGTTTAAGATTCAAAATTTTGAGCCAAAGTCAGAAATGGTTTCAGCACTGAAAAGTATAAAGCCTTCTTTATATTTCCCATTCGTTCTGCACATGTGGACCTTTGTGAAGGTTTTTTTTTCTGTTATACGTCTTCTTTTTACTCTAAAAGGAAGAGTTAATTAATTTATAGATGGTGTACGCTCTGTCTAGAACAGTGTTTCCCAAATTCCCGTCCTCAGGTCCCTCAATTGGTCATGTTCTCACGAATTCCCTAGTATTGCACAGTTGATGGAAGTATCATCAAGGCATCAGGAATAGTGATGAGTGAGCACTAAAATGCTCGGGTGCTCATTACTCGTGTCAAGTAAATCGTAATGCTTGGGTGCTTGACCCCACTAACAAGTATAATGGAAGTCAATGGGAATCTCAAGCATTTTTCTGGTGCCTAAAAATTGCTCAAATCAATGGAAACAGCGATGAAATAGCATGGGAACAGAATCGGCAAGACTCCTCTAAGCATCTCTGTATCCCAGGCCGCTGGTGAGAACAATGTTGTCAGAATATTACGCCACTTTTACGGAATGACAATAAAACATACAAAGCTAAAGATGAAATGGATATTACTGGAAAAAATGTCAAGAAACATTCTGTCCAGGATAGTGACTTGTATATAAGGTAAAATAAATAAGAGAAGAAAAAATGCTCCTCTGCAACTTGGGCTATGTTCACACGTAGTGTTTTTGCATGTTTGCATTGCTTTCAATGGTGAAAAAAAACCATTCACTAGAAAATGTAATTTTAACATTTTACTATCTTATCTGGCCATGTGGTGTGTAAGACATGATCAGTTACATCCAAGACGCTTTCCCGGAAGGATTTTCGCTTACGTACATTTTGCCAAACTGCAGCCTAAAAATGAAAAGAAACCAAGGAATATGGTATGGTAAAGCAACCCTTACAGGGGAAATAATAAAAAATGCAGACAGCACCAGAAATATAAACCAATGTAAGAATTTATTAATGGCACAGAATTATACAGAATAAACTTTAATTATTATAATAAAAGAACATAAATAAAATAGGAGACCCTATCCATATAAGCTGGAATAATAGGCTATTAAACTGCTCAAAATATATAACCAGGAAAGTGTGCAGTAATAAATGTGCACGAACAAATGTACAACCAGCCCAATAACCTATATAAAAAGCTATAGCGAACTTATATAAATGTGCAGTATGAATAACAAAAAATAATTAATTCAAAATAATGTGCAACTAAGCGCAATTAACCTAAATTGTGAAACACAAATCGCATAGTGCAATGATAGTGAAGGAAAAAAAAAAAAAAAAACAAAAAAAAAAAACGGTGCAGACCAAAAATAATAATAAGGTCGCTATATAGCGATAGGCATGGATCGCAAAAATTACCTGGAAGCAAAGTGCGATAATAGTGAAGGAATAAACAGTGCGAACCAAAAATAATAAAATCGCTATAAAGCGATAGGCATGGATCGCAAAAATTACCTGGGAGCAAAGAACCAGCACAGGAGGGATCTCAACCACGCGCGCGATTTTATTATTTTTGGTTCGCACTGTTTATTCCTTCACTATTATCGCACTTTGCTTCCAGGTAATTTTTGCGATCCATGCCTATCGCTATATAGCGACCTTATTATTATTTTTGGTCTGCACCGTTTTTTTTTTTTCCTTCACTATCATTGCACTATGCGATTTGTGTTTCACAATTTAGGTTAATTGCGCTTAGTTGCACATTATTTTGAATTAATTATTTTTTGTTATTCATACTGCACATTTATATAAGTTCGCTATAGCTTTTTATATAGGTTATTGGGCTGGTTGTACATTTGTTCGTGCACATTTATTACTGCACACTTTCCTGGTTATATATTTTGAGCAGTTTAATAGCCTATTATTCCAGCTTATATGGATAGGGTCTCCTATTTTATTTATGTTCTTTTATTATAATAATTAAAGTTTATTCTGTATAATTCTGTGCCATTAATAAATTCTTACATTGGTTTATATTTCTGGTGCTGTCTGCATTTTTTATTATTTCCCCTGTAAGGGTTGCTTTACCATACCATATTCCTTGGTTTCTTTTCATGTTTCCGGATGGTCTGCCATCCATTTTTTTAGGAATTTTTTGGATATAATTTTATTATTATTGATTATATAATTTATTATTTTGTATTATTTTCCAATTTTCCTATTTTTACAAACTGCAGCCTAGCTTTTTTTATCTCTTTATCAGCAATGAAGTCCTCCTTGGTCTCCTGTCATAGCATTTCATTTCATTCAAATGTCGACGGAAAGTTTGCGGTGACACTGATGCAGAACAGCTTGAATTTCTTTGGAACTTGGGAGATTAGCTACAGTGTCATGGGATGTAAACTTCTTGATTATGTTGAACACCATTGACAAAGGAACATCAAGATTTCTGTAGATGGACTTGTTACCATGAGATTGTTGAAATGTTTCAGCAATTTTGGTTCTCAGGTGCTCACACAGTTCTCTTCTCCTCCTTCTGTTCTCCATGCTTATTGTGGCACGCACAGACACACAATACAAAGTTTGAGTCAACTTTTACCCTTTTTATTTGATGAGTTTGAACAAGCATCAAATGCTTGAAACAAAGTTGTTTACACACAATTTTGGAAATGTGCTGACAATTTTGTCCTGCCCATTTTTGGGGTTGTGTGTGAAATTATGTCCAGTTTGCCTTTTTTCCTCAGTTTTTTGTTTTGTTCCAATACACACAAAGGAAATAAACATGTCTATAGCAAAACATGTTTTCCAGAACAATTTCAAGGATGCTAGCACTTTCGGCCATGACTGTATGACCGATATATGATGTTGGTCATATCATAATGTTCAGATCACAGAGACTGGAGCTCCCGAGTCATTACTGGGTATAAATAAAGGAAGTCTGGTCCATATATTTAACAGAAGTCAACACATGGCTGAATGCAGAATGTAAGGGTTGTTGATTAAAATCTATAGAGTATGTCAGACTTATTGCCAATACATTATGTGCATTATGATTTGATAACTATGGTTTATGATGACCTAGGATCTTAGTTTTACTAGCATTATTTACTGCTGACTACCATGACGTAATTTTCTGCTACATCATGCTGGCGTTGTATCAGGGGCTGCCCTGTTCTGCCCAGTTTTAGGCGTCTAAGTGTTATGGGTTCTCATTTTCCCATAGGTGGTGCTGAACATCTCAGATAGATGAGCAGAAACGATTACATTACACGGCATCCCATTCACTAGTTCAGTAATGTGCACTAGTGGTCTTATGAATGGATTCTATATGGTTCAGCTGACATCTGCATTGTGGCTTCTGTCGGTAATTAAAGCCACAACATTTTTCAGGATCCACCACACGATGAGAACGAGCAATGTCCAATGGACCCCACTGATATAATATGGATGGTAGAAATAGCACCGTATGCAGCACTATTTCTACCTAAAAGGAATCTGTGATGATGCAGATAGTATCATTCATAACCTAATTTGTAGTGGAATAATGTTAGTTGGTGGGAGGGTCGTAACTATAATAGGGGCAGGGGTGGTAATCGCACCCGGGCACTGGAGACTGGTTGGGCCCCAAAGGTCCCTATACCCCATATGAAAAGACTATTACTATTAAACACTTGTGTTAATTGAAGTCCCATTGGAGATTTGGCTTTGGGGCCCCCAAGCTTTAAGTTACGTCACATGGTCAGGTGCATAGCTACAGCACAATAAGGTAGAACTAGGTTCTGGTACCAGAGGAGGCCCAAAGCCCCCTTTATAGCCCCCTATTACATACAACGCATGGTTTTTAGTCCCTAATACAAACTCTGCATTGGGGCCCAGGGCTTTCAAGTTACACTTCTGACATTAGTTCTGTGACCACAAAGACCCGGCCATATAGCAATGTAAATAATCTGTGATACCCTGCATCAGTGTAACCTAAGATTAATGGAAGAGTGCTGTCTCTGCATTTAACCACAGTCACTCAGCCCTCTCGCCTGATATTAGACTTTTGCTTGCAGCGTTGCTACGAAATGTTAAGGAGAACAATGGTTTATTACACTAAAATAGAAGAACTAGGCCTCATTTATTTCTATTTCACAGAAACGTCCATAGCAACCAATCACAGTTCAGCTTTCATTTTGCTAGCGCAGCTTAAGAAATGAAAGCTTTTCACTGATTGGTTGCTATGGGCAACACAGTATTCCTGTTAGGCCCCTTCACACGTCCATATAATACCAGTCCCGGAAAAAATGGTACCAGTGTCATCAGTATTTTGGATCAATGCGCCATCAGTGTGTCATCAGTTTGCCATCTGTGTTACATCCGTTTTTTTCCGGAATGGCTTAAGAATAATAAATTCCAAAGCTTCTCCTATACTTTGCAATGTTAAACATGTGTAGCATACAGACGAGACACGGATGACACACTGATTCCAACCGTGTGCGCGAAGTGTTGTTGTACATGGACCCATAAACTTGTATTGCCCCTTGTCCATTTTTTTACGAGCAGCAGTTATGGCATGTCTCCACGTGGTCTGCCCGGACACATGGTCTTTGCGAACACACGGACATGTGTGCAGCACTATAGACTATTATGGGTACATGTGGTATCCATGAAAAAAACGGATGTCGCACTTACCGGACCACCAACATGTGAAGTGGGTCTTAAAGACACTTTTAACTGTGTTGATTAACACTTGCATTTAGGAAACAGTGAAAATAGTGCAAAGTAAATTTGATGTAACTTCCGCGGCATGTTAGACTAATGTTTATATTCCATAATATTTACAACTAAAAGAATTTTACAAACATTTGCTGCATTTTATGCTGGTTCCATACGTCCGACCATCACTGTCCAAGTACAGACCACTATGTCAGGACTCACTGCTGGTCTCTGTCCTGACCTGAACTCAAAAGTCTCATATATGCCTATGAGGATAAGGATGTTAAGATCAGGCAGTAGACCCTCAACCGGTACGGACATCATGGTCCATACTTGGACCATGAATGTTGGATATGTAAAACTGGCCTTTGGCCCGATACCCTTTCAAAGCCAACAACGCAAGTGCTTCAGTCTGATTGCCTCTGCTTTAAATATGAGCCTATCATTTTTTTTCTTTAAAGTTCAGGTTACCCCTTGCGATAACTATTGATTAACATACAATCAGACACTTTTCAGACCTCGATTCTGTATCTATTTCACGCTTGTGTAAACCACTCTAATACAAGCATAGGTAAATGGTAAAAACCTTATCCAAACATTTTCACTTTCCCATTTTTTTTTGTTGTTGTTTTTCAAAAACAGATTTTTTTTTTAAGTTTATTTTTTAAAAATATTCCTTTTGTTCTGTAACTTTTTGTGTCTCACATCTTATATATAGATTACAGGCAACTTTATGTAAAGTTATAGTAGATATGGGAAATGTAAACCACCCAACAGTGGCAATACCCAAATATTTACCTTTTATTATTGGAATTGCTTTATTTAAAAGGGAACACTTGTTTCAGGATGACACTGTATATGTTTTACTAAGTCCTTAAAGAGATATGTTTATTTCTGGGAAAGCTGGACAACACGTAAGGGCACTGCCATTGCAGCCTCCCAAAAGGTGGTCATCTGGGCTCCTCAAAGCCAAATCTACCTAGTTGTGCAGTGCTACATTCTCCACCACCATAATGTTGCATAGCCAAGCAGATTTACCACTGAGAGCTCTAGAAAAGCTGGATGACAACCCTTGTGATAGCCATTAGTGATGTACGAACGTGCTTTTATAAGGCGTTGTCCGACCATACTTGGGTGCTAATCGAGTGTTTTCGGTGTGCTTGAATAAATACCGTATGTCCCAGTCCCCGCACCTGCCAGGCTCGTGGCGGTTCGATAGCCGCAACACATGCAGGGATTTCCTAACAAACAGGCAATCCTTCCATGTGTTCATCAAGACATGCAGCCACGGGAACCCGAGCTTGCTTGGTTAACACCTTTTCTGAGCACGTTCACTCATCGCTAGTAGCTATAATAAAGGCCATCATGGTTGTTATCTATCTTTGACAGTATCGGTTAAACCCATAACCCTGAAGCACCAGAATATAATTTTTAATGAAGGTATTTCATGATTTTAGGTGGAGATGTTCAGGGTCCCTAAGAACATTTTGTAAGGGTGGGTTTGTTACTTAGGGTTCCCTAAAAGTGTAGCACTTGTGCCACTTTGGAGCAGACCTTTTGGCATTAGAAAATACATTTACGTGGACCACACTCTCAGTAGAGGTTTGCAGCCCTGTAGCTTTTCTCTCCATCAGCTGCTGATTCATATCGCTCATCCTTCTCATCCTTGAGGATTGATTTCTATAAAAGCTGTATCACAGATGCCAGTTCCCAGTGTTTCCTGCCTGTGCTACGCAGGAGTTGTTATTATCTAAGTGCATTGGAAAAATGTATGTTCACATTCTAGAATTCCTGCAAGTATTAATGGGCAAGACCCCACAAATCTTTACCATTGCAACCCTCACATGTGCTACCTACCTCTGTTCAGAAAACTTCAGGAATCTTCCTTGTCTGCTTTGTACTTATGTCAATTACTTTGTAAAGGTGAAGGTTAGTAATACAAATGTAATCAAGTTGAATTTTAAGCAGGTCTGCAAGTAAATTTTCTATATTACCTCAATTCCTATACAGTTGAGCCCATGGAGTAAAACAACAATGCAGCTCATCCATCCCAGGTATAAATCATCTGCAATGACCCAACGTATTTATACAAGGAGACATAGAATTGATGATTAATTACCTTCCATAGACATAGGTTCCATTATTCCAAATTGCTTTAGGACAGCAATGAACAGTACAATAACCACAGCAATTGCAAACAGTTCCATTCCATGGATCTCCATGATAGGCCAGTTTTACCCAACTCAGGGTCGGTAGGACCAAGCATAAAAATCAACCTGGCCTCCAGGCTTTCTCGGTCCAGATTTAGAATCCCTTAAGAGACATCTGAAATCATACTTCCAGATATGACCAATGAAAAATATCCCGGTGAAAAAAAAAGGCTCCAGGATGGGTAACAGGACCCCTAAAACACCGAGATGATAATCAAAAGATGCCAGAATACAAGCTTACAACTTGATAAAGTGCAATAATGGCTTCACATCAGCATTTTGTTATGTTGGACAACTTGCAGCATCTAGAGAAGCTTCTCAAGTGACCAAAAGTGGTCTCCTGTGTTGGGTCCCATAGAAGCAGTAGGTCATCTCTGCCTATTATGTTGTTGTGTAGTAGGTGTTAGCCCAATAACGTCCCATTAGAAGCTGAGAAACTAGCCGGCTCTTATCAACTTCCCCCTCCCTTCCCTAACCATCCTCTCTCCAGTATAGGATGGGGAGGAGCGTGAGGGGGAGTACCACTCTCTCCTTACATACATTGATTGAGATAAAGGTTTCCATAGAGATAACAGAGTGATGGTCTTCAGAAAGAAAAAGACTTACCTCAGCAAGCCCGCGGTTTTGAAAAGTGAGCTGCAGAATTTTTCAGCTATGCACGTGAAGTAATGTGTATGAGTAGAGGTGACACAGGAGAAAGAGAGAGAGAAGGAGGGTGGAAAGGAAGGATAAAGCTGAGCTGCTTCTGAATCTCCTGTAAGATCAATTGGAAACAGTAATGCAACCTAAACATCATATTATTGCTCATTTTACAATATCCAACATCTCCCATGGTCATATTTTATTCTTATGTTTTATGCTACCAGTGCATTGTGAGTTAATAAATGAGGATCTTTTTTCAGGATCCTCATCTCTTGGTTAGGATGGAGAATGGCTAGAAAGAGTTTCCCTGTCTCGCGAGGACCAGCCCTGCCCTGGATCACATCACACAGACAATCCTTTGACATGAATGGGTACTACTGTGTAGTGCTAAATCTCTCCCGCGGCGACATTGTAAAAATAATGAAACCTTTATTGCATAATTTCAACCACAGGTATCAGCTGATGAGGGATTCCATGTGAAGAGCTTAAAGCGAATCTGTCACCAGGTTTTTGCCACTTAATCTGAGAGAAGCAAAATGTAGAGACAGAGACCCAGATTCCCACAATGTATCACTTACCGGGCTGCTTGCTAGTTTTGATTCAATCATAGTTCTATCATTAGTTGATTTTCAATAGAAGACTGATGCCCTGTAGTTCTAGATATTCATGAGCTCTGTCTAACCCCGCCCCCACCACTGATTAGCAGCTTTCTGCCTACGCACACAAAGCAGCCAATCACTGGTGTGGACGGGGTTATACAGCGCTCAGCATTCAGAGAACTGCTAGATGTACAGCAGATAAAACAATTATTTTATCAAAACTGCAGCAAACAAAGCAGTAAGTGACACATCCCATGTAACAGGATACCTGTCTCTGAATTATGCTTTTCTCAGATGGGGTAGCATAAAACTGGTGACAGATTCCTTTTTAGGCTCCCATACCCCTTTATTTGGCAGCTATTGTACACATGCACACTTGGCTTGTTCATGTATTATCAATTAAATAAGGGTACTGAGTGTATGACAGATAACTCTGGAGTAAAGGATTGGATATATTGAATTTAATCTTACAAACTATTCAATCACCTGGAAGAAACATGTCGCGACACCTGGGTTTAGGGATTTTCAGGGTGGTAGAGGGCGAGGTAAAGTCCTTCTTTTTAGAAATGTAGTATTGCATGTAGGCTATTCAAATAAATGGGTCGCCATGTAATACATATCTCTCTACGCTTTTATAAGGCTCCTCGATGGTTGTGCTGTGTTACATCTTCATTAGGGTGGAAAAATATGCAGGTGCCAGTAGCTTCATTTGACAATAAAAGATTGTCAAGATTGGGGATTTGCTACATATGAAAATGGGTTAGACAAGGGATTCGTCACAAGAAAGGATTGGTTGATCAAAAAAGCCTATTATAAAACTGTAGAGCTAAATATCAGTGTATTTTATCCCACGTCATATCTGAATGTGGGTAACTGGACTATGTCCCCCGGTCCTGGATGCCAGAGGTGGTGCCAACAAACCACCTTGAGGTCTACATCCACATAATATAGGAAAAGGAAAGCTTAGCTATATTTTTATTTTTCCACATTCCCATGAAAAGATCAGAACTGTGCAACCCAAAGTCAGTATTTTAGAAAGCTAAAATCTGATACCATGCCGATGTGTGGCCCAGCTATGTCAGGCACACATAATCCAGGAAAATGCACAGGAAGGTAACCGCAAAAGCTTGATATCCATTCACGTCACTCACACTTTCAGACACACCCACCAGGAGTATAAGAGGTAGTGACACGTAGCAGAGCTCATTCAAGTTTCCTGTCTGAGAAGAGCTCAGATCAGTCTGTTTCCTGTCTTCGGACAGAGGAGTTCAGTGATTCAGTTTCCTGTCTTCAGACAGTGCAGTTCAGTTTCAGTCCAGTCTGGACTTGGAGGATACTGAGAGCTATTCAGTGAGCTCTAGAAGAAAGCTGACATTTCCATCAAAAGCTACAAGTGCTTATGTTGAGAGCGAGAGCAGGGCGAAGGGCACAGTGGAGAAGACAGAGAGAAGTGCTTCAGGTACCAGATTACCTGCTCTTATTCACCGGACACCGGGGTCCGAAGCGTTGCTAGTGCTTCATGCTTAGTAACAAGATAACCGGAGGCTTTCTGGACCACAGGTCGCAGGAGGTAGCCCAAGCGCTGATACGTAACCAGAGTCAGGGGGAACAAGGACTTTTAGCTAGGCCAAGCATAGAAGGACTTAGTTCTCTCAACATCTGATAATCAGAGACATAGAAGGCTCCACCACAATGTCAGCCGGGCGTTACAGCTATTGAGAAAGCTGGAGATTGCAGAGTTATCTTCGCTTCATGCAAGTTTGGACTCAGATATATATGAAGTAAAGGAGGCCTCTAACCTGCTCAGCGGTATCCCGAATGTGCATTCTCCACCCCGACCAGCTTCCCGGGATCTTCCTGAAACACCTTCAAGTAAAGGTATGAAAGAAGCTACATTGTGTGTGATTGAATTCTTACTACACCCTGCATCATCACCATAGACTTCCAGGGACCAGTCTCACCTGTGGGAGACTTACCACCCAGCTGCCCCCATAACATCCCCTGCGAAGATCCTTATAGCAGCGCTGGTCCTATTGATCAGATACCACAGGTGGCGTCACGAACTACCTATCCTTATAATCCCCTGTAAATACCCCCCATTGCATGACCGCCAGGGCCACGGAACGAGTCCCGCTGCCAGTGACATCTCCCATGGAAATCAATGGGCTCGGCTCCGAGTACCCCATAGCCCTGGTATCCACACATGTGGTGCGAGTCATCTAAACTTGGCGTCACGAACAGGATGCGAAACTTGCAATTGTGAGTCCTGTGTGCCTATTGAACTGTTTGGTGAAAAGACTGTTTGCTGCATTTGGCGCCAAATACCGCCATTTTTACCGCCATATTCGCGCCCTAAGGCGCTGGTGAAGAAGGGGGGCGTACCTGAAAGAGCGCGCTAGTTCCCTGGCCCCGCCCCCAACTCTGACGCGGCGGCAGGTCCTGTGGGAGCGGAAGTGAACGCTCTGACGACACAGCGCCAGCGACAAAGGTCCTGTCTCCACCGCTGTGCCTGCGACGCTGCAGCCTTTGAAAGAGGTAGGCTCCGATTAAACAAGGGGGCACCAACATGTCGCAGCAACCGGCAGACGGAGCGGCCCCCGCCGGTGGCCCCAATAGTCCACCGCTTGGCATTGTAGTGCAGGATGGAGGTGCGGGTCCCTCACCTGGTCCGGTGGTCCCGTTCATGCCCCTAACGCTCCCATACATGCCAGGAGCGAAGTGGCTCCCTCAGTACAGCGGTGAGCCGGACACCCTGCCAGGGTTTAAACGGAAAATATGTAGCATCCTAGACATGTATTCAATGACTGAAAAGCAAAAAGCTGCTGTGGTAATAGGACAGATAGCTGGTGCGGCTGAGAGAGAAGTAGAGACTTGGACCACTGCAGACCAGGAGTCGGTACCTGCGATTCTCTTAAAGCTACAGGCCATCTTTGAGGACCGCACAGAAACGGATCTCCGGATGGCATTTTATCAGTGCTCCCAGAGACCAGGTGACAGCATTAGGGACCTCGCCTGCCGACTACAGGGGGCCCTGCGAGCTCTCAAACAGGCTAACCCTGCAAGTGCCATTGACGAAAGCAAAATGTTGAAAGAACAATTTGTACGGGGACTGAGGTCTCCAGCGGAGGGCAGGACTGTAAACTGGTGGTCCTTGGATCATCCAGATGCCACTTTTGATGCCCTAAAGGACATGGCAATAAAAGGACTGCGACCCTTGGAAAAGCCAGAGGTGGCAAATCAGTATCACCCGGGTGAAGCCACTCTAAAGCCGGCAGTACCCACCTTTTCCCCGCAGGTGGCAGAAGCTAAAACGCAGGTGGCGCCCCCTAGTGAGTTGGAATGTCTGCGCTCAGAAGTGCGCCAGCTGACTAAGAACCTGGCCACTGTAATGAATGCCCTGCAACTGCGGAAAGAAGAAGGAGGAAAGATTCTACTAGCCGACTGTCCAGAGGATGTCCCTTGGATGAACCGGAGGAAATGGAGGACGTCGCCTCACCGGAAGAGGACCACGCCACCCCCAGGAGCGACTCCTGATCAACACCATCCTCGCCGAGAGATCATCTGCTACCGCTGCAACCAAAAAGGTCATATGGCTCAGCAATGTCCTTTAAACGAGCCGATCCTGGGTCAGAGGGCCAACACCCAGGAGTAGACTCATCAGGCCCCTTAGACTGGAACCGCAGGTTCGTGGGTGGACGACCCTACCTGTCCATCATTCTGGACGGGATTGCAATTCCTACACTGCTGGACACTGGATCCCAGGTGACCATAATACCTGATGTCCTTTATAATAAATTTTGGTCAAAGGACAGTCTCCAGCCCCCAAGCCCTGACTTTACAGTGTACGCCACCAATGGTCTCCCTGTTGAAGTACTCGGAGTCAAAAATGTGGACATAAAAGTGGGCAGAGTGGAGCTGAAGGATCAGGGACTTCTAGTAGTCAGGACTGTAAATGAGGAAAATGGCCTAAATGTGATATTAGGTACTAACATTATCAGTAACTGTCTGGGAGAAGTTGTGTTTTTGCTCCAACAGCTCGCTGAAGTTGCCAAGCCAAAGCAGAAGGGAGTGATCCAGAGGGAGATCCGGGCCCTGATGTGCCAGCAGCAAGCGAAGCTTACAGATGGTGAAATCGGTAATGTACGGGTCACGGACCCGAATCCCATTGTAATACCCCCAATGAGTGAAATGTTAATATGGTGTAGAGCAGCCATAGGTCTGAGGGGACAGAACTACCAAGCAGTAGTAGAGCCCCATCGTTCAGAGCACAGACCTACACTCTTAACTGCTAGAGGGGTAGTGGAAGTAATCAATGGGAGAGTACCAGTACGACTTCTCAACTGGGGAGACGATGAAGTAAATTTACCACGTTATGCCACAGTTGCTAAATTACATGCCGTAGATAACAATTCTATCCTCACCACCGAATCCTTAGCCTCCCGCCAACCAGCGGAGAATAATGATCCGGCAACCCCGGTAGCGGATTGGTGTCAGCAGCTTCATATAGGGACAGACACCACTTCCGTCCACCAGAAACAGGGGGTACTACGGGTGGTACAAGAGTACGCACAAGTATTTAGCAAACACCCACTTGACTTTGGGACAATTAAGGGAGTACAGCATCATATCCCTACAGGCAGTCATCCTCCCATCAAAGAGCGGTACAGGCCTATACCTCCAGCCCACTATCAGAAAGCTAAGGAAATGTTGCGTGACATGAAGGAAGCCGGGGTGATAAGGGACATTTGTAGCCCCTGGGCAGCACCTCTAGTTCTAGTTAAGAAAAAGGATGGTAGCATGAGAATGTGTGTAGATTACAGACAAGTAAATCGCATAACACATAAAGATGCATACCCATTACCACGCATAGAGGAATCCTTAGCTGCTTTGAAAACGGCTAACTACTTTTCTACCCTCGACCTTACTAGTGGGTACTGGCAAGTAGCTGTGGCTGAGGAGGATCGGGAGAAAACTGCTTTCACCACCCCAATGGGACTCTGCGAGTTTGACAGAATGCCGTTTGGCCTCAGCAGTGCCCCAGGAACATTCCAGAGAGTGATGGAGAGCTGTCTGGGACATCTCAACTTTGAAACCGTGTTGCTGTACCTGGACGACGTGATTGTGTACTCCAAGACATATGAAGATCATCTGAAGCACCTGGCAGAGGTATTCGAGTCACTGTCCAAGTATGGGATGAAACTGAAGCCCTCAAAGTGCCATCTGCTTAAACGGAAGGTACAGTACTTGGGACATATTGTCAGTTCCGAAGGAGTAGCGCCGGACCCCGAGAAGGTCACAGCCATACAGAAATGGCCGGAGCCGAAGAATCTAAAGGAGGTGCGTCAGTTCCTGGGACTAACAGGTTACTACAGGAGGTTTGTAAAAGATTACACCAAGAAAGCGGCGCCTTTACAGGACCTCCTGGTCGGGCAACCTCTCAAGAGCAGAAACCCTCCATTCAATTGGGGTAAAGAACAAGCTGAGGCATTCAAAGAGATGAAAGAGATCCTGACCGGCGATGAAATCTTAGCCTACCCTGATTACAGCCAACCGTTCCTGCTGTACACCGATGCCAGTAACGAGGGATTGGGAGCGGTCCTCAGTCAGAAGCAGAATGGCCAAGAAAAAGTCATCGCATATGCCAGCAGAAAGCTCAGGCCAACTGAGAGGAACCCGGAAAACTATAGCAGCTTCAAACTGGAGTTCCTAGCGCTGGTCTGGGCCATTACCGAAAGATTCAAACATTACCTTGCCTCCAACAAGTTCACTGCGTACACAGACAACAACCCCTTGACGCACCTTGAAACAGCCAAGCTGGGAGCCATGGAGCAACGTTGGATGGCTTGGCTGTCAAACTATCAGTTTACCATCAAGTACAGAGCGGGCCGTAAAAATGCTAACGCGGACGCCTTGTCCAGAATGCCGCATGAATCCGACACGGAGGAAGAATCAGACGATCTGGAAGAAATCGAGCTACCTGCGTTCCACTGAAATGGGATGGTCCAAGAGCAACGAGTCTACAGAAAGCGGTGTGGTGAGATGTTGAACCCTTTACCTCATTACAGCTGGAAGGAGACTCAGGACAGTGATCCAGTGGTCAGCCGTGTCAAGGAGCTGATAAGACAGGAAGGTTCCTCCTTGGAGAAAGACGCACCCATACCAGCAAAGCTCCTGTGGAATGAGAGAAGCCGGTTGTTCATCTACCGTGAGAAGTTGTGCAGGAGATACGTTGACCCAAGGACCCATGAGATGGTTTGGCAGATAGTGGTCCCCAGAGCAGACATCCAAATGGTGTTGGAAGCCTACCACGATCAAGCGGGACACTTTGGCTGGAAAAAGCTGGAGACCCTGTTGAGGTGTCGGTTCTACTGGGTAGGGATGCGCAGCTCCATCGAGAAGTGGTGCCGGAACTGTGGACCCTGTGGCCTCAGACGAAAAGACTACTGTAGTCAGAAGGCACCCTTGCAGCCTATCCGGACGACTCGTCCCCTGGAGATCGTAGCATTGGATCACGTCAAGTTGTCCCCAAGCAGGTCAGGATACTCATATGCCCTGACCATGGTGGATCACTATTCCAGGTTTCTGGTGGTCGCCCCGGTCAAAGATCTGACAGCAGAGACAGCAGCCAAGATCTTCCAAGCAAGCTTCTGTAGACCACACGGATATCCAGAGCAGGTACTGACTGATCGAGGTCCAGCCTTTGAAGCTGAACTGTTTCAGGAATTCTGTCACTTGTATGGGTGTAAGAAGATCAGAACAACACCGTACCACCCTCAGACCAATGGCCTTTGTGAAAAGATGAATCACATTGTCATCGACTTACTGAAATCTGTACCACTGGAAGAAAGAAATCGGTGGCCTGACTTGCTACCTGACCTGGTTGACTTGTACAACCACATACCAGTAAGTTCCACCAACTGCACTCCAGCCTACCTTATGAGAGCAAGACCCGGAAGACTGCCAATGGATTTAGAACTTAGTGTGGTAGAACCAGAGGCTGATGACAGTGCTGAAGATTGGGACACAACTCGACAAGAACAGTACAAGAGAGTACAAGCCTGCGTGGAAGACAGTCTCAATAGAGTAAGAGAAAAACAAGAGAAGAACTATAACAAAAACGCTCCCGCTAAGCCTCTTATGCCTGGAGAAATTGTGCTAAAAAGAAAAAGAAGAATGCACAAATTGGATGATCAGTGGGAACAGGAGCCATATGTCGTGCAAAATTCCAAATTTGATAACAGAAAGACCTGTACCATCAGCAAGGATGGAGGAAAAACGACTGCAACTGTGTCTAGAGATGATCTAAAGTTGTGTCCGGGCCCATTAAAGCTTTGTGAGGAAGAACCTGTTGTCCTTCAGAAAGAAAATGATGAAGCGGTCATACATACGGATTTGGGAGATTTACCTGCGGATTGGCCCAGATTGGGAGACACTGTAATTATTCCTGTGCTGCAGTTTTATCAACCGCAAGAGGAGTCTCTACATCCAGTCATACCAATTGTGCCAGTTGAGCCAGTTCCAGAAGGACCTGTTCCGGCAGACCCTCAACCATTGGAACCACAAGAAGCAGCACCACAAGAAGTGGAGTCCCCTGGTGAAGCAGTACCGCATCGCCCAGTCGCTAGCATGCTTGCCAGGTCCCTAGAGAGGTGGAGTCGTATCTATAGTTTGCCGTTACGCAGAACAGATAGGCTAGAGACTACTATACCTGATGCTACCCCACGTAGGTCAGAACGTATTACTAAAGGAAGATTACCTATTCGTTATCAAGAGTAGTCCTAGTAAACTAGTCCAGTATGACCCAGACAGGGGTTTACTGCAACTGAAAAATGTATAAAGTTTGAAAAAGTATTAATGTGATTTCTATTTATATGTGAAATGTTTTATCATGCCAAGGACTGCGTGGCTGTGGACTGTGCCAGCCCAAAAACTTTCAATGTAAATAGTTTGCACTACGGTGCTACATCTTGGTTTTACACAAAGCCTTGAATTACCTCTGAAGAAAAACCCGTATGGTGTGGCCTAGAGTGAGGTCTGCAATGAAGTCCTGCAGCCCACCCAGGACCCACGTGGGAGGTTTTTGGTGCGGGTCCTCCACAAGAATTTGTCTTTTGTATTATGAGAATGTTTGATACTTTTGTATTTTTCTAATGTACAAATTGTAACGTTCAAGAAGTCGTACCTCCCGGATGGGATGAGTTAAAATGTTGTTGTTTAATGCAAAACAAAAATGTTTTCTTTTTCTCTTTTACAGCCCGGGAGTGCTGTGTTTAACCAAGGGGGGATGTGTGGCCCAGCTATGTCAGGCACACATAATCCAGGAAAATGCACAGGAAGGTAACCGCAAAAGCTTGATATCCATTCACGTCACTCACACTTTCAGACACACCCACCAGGAGTATAAGAGGTAGTGACACGTAGCAGAGCTCATTCAAGTTTCCTGTCTGAGAAGAGCTCAGATCAGTCTGTTTCCTGTCTTCGGACAGAGGAGTTCAGTGATTCAGTTTCCTGTCTTCAGACAGTGCAGTTCAGTTTCAGTCCAGTCTGGACTTGGAGGATACTGAGAGCTATTCAGTGAGCTCTAGAAGAAAGCTGACATTTCCATCAAAAGCTACAAGTGCTTATGTTGAGAGCGAGAGCAGGGCGAAGGGCACAGTGGAGAAGACAGAGAGAAGTGCTTCAGGTACCAGATTACCTGCTCTTATTCACCGGACACCGGGGTCCGAAGCGTTGCTAGTGCTTCATGCTTAGTAACAAGATAACCGGAGGCTTTCTGGACCACAGGTCGCAGGAGGTAGCCCAAGCGCTGATACGTAACCAGAGTCAGGGGGAACAAGGACTTTTAGCTAGGCCAAACATAGAAGGACTTAGTTCTCTCAACATCTGATAATCAGAGACATAGAAGGCTCCACCACAATGTCAGCCGGGCGTTACAGCTATTGAGAAAGCTGGAGATTGCAGAGTTAACTTCGCTTCATGCAAGTTTGGACTCAGATATATATGAAGTAAAGGAGGCCTCTAACCTGCTCAGCGGTATCCCGAATGTGCATTCTCCACCCCGACCAGCTTCCCGGGATCTTCCTGAAACACCTTCAAGTAAAGGTATGAAAAGAAGCTACATTGTGTGTGATTGAATTCTTACTACACCCTGCATCATCACCATAGACTTCCAGGGACCAGTCTCACCTGTGGGAGACTTACCACCCAGCTGCCCCCATAACATCCCCTGTGAAGATCCTTATAGCAGCGCTGGTCCTATTGATCAGATACCACAGGTGGCGTCACGAACTACCTATCCTTATAATCCCCTGTAAATACCCCCCATTGCATGACCGCCAGGGCCACGGAACGAGTCCCGCTGCCAGTGACATCTCCCATGGAAATCAATGGGCTCGGCTCCGAGTACCCCATAGCCCTGGTATCCACACATGTGGTGCGAGTCACCGGCAGTGAATCTATCAACGTTTTTTACAAACCTGAAAGAGGTCCATGTCTCCTACAAAGCCAGGCCAGAAGGAACTTTAACATTTCCTGACTCTTCCACTTTCGAGATTTTACCCAGACCAGGCCTCGTGATATTCTGGCCCAAATATTCAAAACTCAAAACAGGGGACTTTGCTGATTCATATCACCATCTACCAGTCATCTCCAAATTATCTGTGTTTATATTCCTCCGATTCCAGATTTTAAGGTTGGTTAATTGGCTCTTTGAAGACTATTACCCTTCCATTACTTGCTAAAGGCCCCGTTACACATAGCGAGATCGCTAGCAAGATCGCTGACACGTCACCGATTTTGTGACATAGCAGCGACCTAGCCAGCGATCTCGCTTAGTGTGACACTCAGCGACGATCAGCCCCCCCTGCTGGGTGTCGCTGAATGTCCTGGACCATTTTTTGATCGCTGGTCTCCCGCTGGCCAGCACGCATCGCTGCGTGTGACAGGCGGGAGATCAGCGATCAGGGAGCTGGAGATGGTAACCAAGGTAAATGTGTAGCCCTGGTACACAATACCAGGAGGATGAGTGGAGAGGTAACAGTTAAGGTCTCTTCATGACATCATGTACACTTCTGACACACCCAGCAGGGGTGTGGAAGGGAGTGATTTTAGTCAGTCAGTTTCCTGTCCTTGGACAGAGTAGACGTGTCCAGTTTGAGCCTGTCATCAGTTCAGAACGTGGAGGCTGGTACAGGTGGTCTAATTCACCTTAGTCTAGTCAGAGCTGTGCCCCACTGGAAGAAAGACTGAACTAGCTATTAAGAGTCGAGCAAATCGAAGGGCAAAGTGGAAGGAAGATTATTGGAAAAGTGCGTTTGGCTTGGAAGAGTCCTGCACATTGCTACCGGTTACTGGGGACCGAAGGATCACTATTAGCTACAAGCATAGTGAAGAGAAAACCAGAGATTTACCGGACCCTAGGTCGCGGCAAACAAGCCCCTTATAGTCAGTACGTAACTGGGGTCAGGGGAAGTGAAGACTTTGAGTCTCTGCAGGACAAAATAAGAATTCAGCTCCCTCATAGAAAGGCTCCTAACACTAAACTGACTGGGAAGCACAGCTTTGGATAAGCTGGAATCATAGAGGGGACTACGCTTCAGGCTGGTCGTACTCATCTTCATTGGACAGTAAAGGAGGCCCCTAACTTGCTTAGCTGTTGCCTCAAAGCTCATCCTCCACCAACCCCATCAGCCTCCCTGGGACCTGCTTGAACATCTTACAAGTAAAGGTATGGAAAGACGCTGACGGTGTGAGACTGAGTTATTATTGCATATGAAAAAATAACCGTGTGCACAACCAAGAAGGTGCCAGAGTAGGTTCCCAAACCGTATCTAATAGAAAATGAACTCGGCACTCAACTTTAGTATAGTGAGAATAAAGATTTTTATTCACAGTAGTAACACGAAACGTTTCGGTCCTATATCATGGACCTTCATCAGTCACAGATACTACTGGGAAGGGGGTTGATCCACATGGGGAAGAAAGAAAGGGCTGGATATAGCCTGTATTGGTGGGGTGAGATGAGGAAGAGGACAATGCCTCTATTGCACTAGTAACCTGTTGTGAAGGAGTCCGGCAGTGAGGATAGGTCTCTGCATTGGACGCGGTGTCCACCGCTATAACTGCACTCAGACTAGCGGTGGACACCGCGTCCAATGCAGAGACCTATCCTATTACTACTGTGAATAAAAATCTTTATTCTCACTATACTAAAGTTGAGTGCCGAGTTCATTTTCTATGAGTTATTATTGCATGCCTGCACAATCCCTACCTAACTACCGACCTGAGGGAAGAGTCCCACCTGTAGGGGACCCGACATCTAGCTGCCTCACCATCCCCTCAGAGATCTACAGCAGCGCTGGTACTAATTACCAGAATACTACAGGTGGCGTCACGAACTGTATATAAACCTATCCCCTGTAAATACATCCCCAACATACGCCAGACCGCCAGGGCCACAGACCGAGCCACAGCTACCTGTGACAATCCCCATAGACTTCTACGGGCTCGGCTCTGAGTACCCCATTGCCCTGGTAACCACAAATTGTGGTGGCGGGTCGACACAAAAACTTGGCGTCACGAACAGGATCCGAAACTTGCAGCATTGCGAGCCCTGTGTGCCTGTGGAGTGTTTTGATGAAAAAGACTGTTGCTATTGTTTGGCGCTAAAATCCGCCATTTTGCCGCCATATTCGCGCCCTCAGGCGCTGGAGAAGAAGGTGGGCGGACCTGAAAAAGCGCGCAAAGTCTTGGACACGCCCCCAACCTGCACCCCAAACTGCATAGCAATCTGCGTCGCAAACCGCATCGCAAACTGCATAGCAATCTGCTTTGCAAACCGCATCGCGAACTGCATAGCAAACCGCATCGCAAACCGCATCGCAATCTGCATCACAATCCGCATAGCAAACTGCATCACAATCTGCATTGCAATCCGCATCGCAAATTGCATCGCAAAATAGAGCTGCAGGTCCTGCGACAGGAAGTGAACGCTCTGACATCAGAGCGCCTGCGACGAAGGTCCTGTTCCCACTGCGGTGCCTGTGAAATAGCAGCGTCTGAAACCGGTAGGCTCCGTTTAACCAAGGGGGCGCTAAGATGTCACAACAACCGGCTGACAGTGCGGCCCCAGCCGGAGGCCCCAATCCCGCACCGTCTGGTATTGTAGCGCCAGATGGGGGCGCAGGCCCTGCACCCAGTCCGGTAGTCCCGATCATGCCACTAACGCTCCCATATATGCCTGGGGCGAAATGGCTTCCCCAATACAGCGGTGGGCCAGGCACATTAGCAGGCTTCAAGCGGAAGTTATGCAGCATCCTAGAAATGTACTCCATGCCTGAGAGACAAAAAGCTGCTGTGCTAATAGGGCAGCTAACTGGCGCTGCAGAGAGGGAAGTGGAGACCTGGGATACCGTTGATCAGGAGTCGGTACCTGCGATCTTCCTGAAGCTACATGCCATATTTGAAGACCGCACAGAAACGGATCTCCGGATGGCCTTCTATCACTGTTCACAACAGCCAGGTGACAGCATCCGGGACTACGCTTGCCGACTACAGGGAGCCCTGAAAGCACTCAAGCAAATTAACAATTTAAATGCTTTCGACGAGAATAAAATGTTGAAAGAACAATTTATACAGGGATTGAGATCCCCAGAGGAACGCAGAACTGTGAATTGGTGGTCCTTAGATCATCCTGATGCTACCTTTGATGCCCTAAAGGACATGGCAATAAAAGGGCTGCGGCCCCTGGGCAAACCTGAGGTGGCCACCCAACATCATCAGGCTGAAGTCACTCCGGAACCGGCAGTAACCCCCTTTTCCCCGCTAGTGGCTGAAGCCAAAGCGCAGGTGACACCTCCTAGTGAATTGGACTGTCTGCGCTCAGAGGTGCGCCAGCTGACTAAAAATCTGGCTGCTGTAATGAGTGCCCTACAGCTGCGGAAAGAAGAGGAAGGGAAGATCTTGTTAGCCGACTGCCCAGAGGACGTCCCGTGGATGCACCGGAGAAGAAAGAAGACGTCGCCCCCCCGGAGGAGGACAACGCCACCCCCAGGAGCAACCTCTGATCAACACCCTTCTCGTCGAGAGATCATCTGTTATCGCTGCAACCGGAAAGGTCATCTGTCTACACAGTGTCCTTTAAACGGGCAGAACCTGGGTCCAAGGGCCAACACCCAGGAGAATACCGTCAGGCCCCCTAGACTGGAACCGCAGGTATGTGGGCGGGCGACCCTACCTGTCCATTATTCTAGATGGTATTGCTGTTCCAGCATTGTTAGACACTGGGTCCCAGGTGACCCTAATACCTGATGCTCTATATACCAAGTACTGGTCAATGGACAGTCTTAAACCTCCGAGCCTTGACTTTACTGTGTATGCTTCGAATGGTCTTCCTGTAGAAGTACTCGGAACAAAATGTGTAGATGTAAAGGTGGGCAGAGAGGAGTTGAAAGACCAAGGGCTTCTGGTAGTAAAGACTGTAATTGAGGAGAACGGTCTAAATATAATTTTGGGTACTAACATTATCGGTAATTGTTTGGGAGAAGTTGTGTTCTTGCTCCAACAGCTCGCTGAGATTGCCCGACCAAGGCAGAGAGGAGTAATCCAAAGAGAGATCCGGGCCCTGGTGTGTCAGCAGCAAGCGAAGCTTACCGACGGAGAAATTGGTAATGTACGGGTCACTGACTCAGATCCTATTGTGATACCCCCAATGAGTGAAATGATCATTTGGTGCAGGGCAGCCATAGGTCTGAGAGGACAGAATTACCAAGCTGTAGTAGAACCCACCATTCAGAACATAGACCTACACTTATGACTGCTAGAGGAGTAGTAGAAGTGGTGAATGGAAGAGTACCGGTACGGCTTCTCAATTGGGGAGATGATGAGGTAAATTTACCCCGTTATGCAACCATTGCTAAACTTCATGCTGTTGATAATAATTCTATTCTCCCGGCTGAGTCCTTAGACTCCTGTCAAATAGAGGAGGACAATGACCCAGCAACTCAGGTGGCGGAATGGTGTCAGCAACTCCATGTTGGGACGGACACCACTCCCGCTCACCAGAAGCAAGGGGTATTACGGGTGGTGCAAGAGTACGCCCAAGTGTTTAGCAAAAATCCACTTGATTTTGGGATCATTAAGAGAGTACAACATCATATCCCTACAGGCAGTCATCCTCCCATCAAAGAGCGGTATAGGCCCATACCTCCAGCTCATTATCAGAAGGCTAAAGAAATGTTGAATGATATGAAGAAAGCTGGGGTGATAAGGGATAGTTGTAGCCCCTGGGCAGCCCCTCTAGTTCTGGTTAAAAAGAAAGATGGTAGTATGAGAATGTGTGTGGATTACAGGCAGGTGAACCGCATAACACACAAGGATGCATACCCGCTACCACGTATAGAGGAATCATTAGCTGCTCTGAAAACGGCTAACTACTTTTCTACCCTTGATCTGACTAGTGGTTACTGGCAAGTGGCTGTGGCTGAGGAGGATCGTGAGAAAACGGCTTTCACCACCCCAATGGGGCTCTGTGAGTTCGACAGAATGCCGTTTGGGCTCAGTAGTGCCCCAGGAACATTTCAGAGAGTGATGGAAAATTGTCTGGGACATCTCAATTTTGAAACCGTGCTGCTATACCTAGACGACGTCATCGTGTATTCCAAGACTTATGAGGACCATCTGAAGCACCTGGCAGAAGTATTCGAGTCCCTGTCCAGGTACGGGATGAAATTAAAACCCTCAAAATGCCATCTACTCAAACAGAAGGTACAATACTTGGGGCACATCGTCAGTTCGGAAGGAGTAGCGCCGGACCCAGAGAAAGTCACCGCCATCCAGAAGTGGCCGGAGCCGAAAAACCTTAAGGAAGTGCGACAGTTCCTGGGACTAACGGGTTACTACAGGAGATTCGTGAAAGATTACACGAAGAAGGCAGCTCCTTTACAGGACCTCCTGGTAGGACAATCCTTAAAGAGCAGAAACCCTCCCTTTAATTGGGGTAAAGAACAGGCTGAAGCATTCCAAAAGATGAAAGAGATCCTTACAGGTGATGAGATCTTAACCTATCCTGATTACAGCCAACCGTTCCTGTTGTACACCGACGCCAGTAATGAAGGGTTGGGAGCAGTTCTCAGTCAGAAGCAGAATGGCCAAGAAAAAGTCATCGCTTATGCTAGCAGAAAACTCAGGCCAACTGAAAGGAATCCGGAAAATTATAGCAGCTTCAAGCTAGAGTTTCTGGCGCTGGTCTGGGCCATCACTGAAAGATTTAAGCACTATCTGGCCTCCAATAAGTTCACTGCGTTTACAGACAACAACCCGTTAACGCACCTGGAAACCGCCAAGCTGGGTGCCATGGAGCAGCGATGGATGGCTCGGTTGTCCAATTACCAGTTTACTATCAAGTACCGGGCAGGTCGAAAGAATGCTAATGCTGACGCGTTGTCCCGAAGGCCGCATGACTCTGACACGGAAGAAGAATCGGACGACCTGGAAGAAATTGAGCTCCCTGCGTTTCATCGAAATGGGGTAGTCCACGAGCATCGAGTTCACAGAAAGCAGTATGGTGCAACATTAAATCCTTTACCCCATCACAGCTGGAAAGAGACTCAGGACAGTGATCCAGTGGTCAGCCGCATCAAGGAGTTGTTAAAACAGGAAGGCTCCTCTCTGGAAAAGGATGCACCTATGTCAGCCAAGCTCCTGTGGAACGAGAAAAGCAGGTTGTTCCTATACCGTGAGAAGTTGTGCAGAAGATACGTCAACCCCAGAACCCATGAAATGGTCTGGCAAATAGTGGTCCCCAAGGCAGACGTCCCAATGGTGTTGGAAGCATACCACGATCAAGCAGGACACTTTGGCTGGAGAAAGCTGGAGACCCTGTTGAGATGCCGGTTCTACTGGGTAGGGATGCGCAGCTCCATCGAGAGGTGGTGTCGGAACTGTGGACCCTGTGGTCTCAGAAGAAAGGACTACGGTAGTCAAAAGGCCCCCCTGCAACCTATCCGGACGACTCGTCCCTGGAGATTGTGGCCCTGGACCACGTCAAATTGTCGCCAAGTAGATCTGGATACTCATACGCCTTGACCATGGTGGACCATTACTCCAGATTCCTGGTAGTCGTTCCAGTTAAGGACCAGACCGCAGTGACGGCAGCGAAGACCTTTCAAGCAAGCTTCTGCAGACCGCATGGGTATCCGGAGCAAGTCTTAACCGATCAGGGACCTGCTTTCGAAGCTGATTTATTCAAGGAATTCTGTTATATGTACGGGTGCAAGAAAATTAGAACGACACCATACCACCCTCAAACCAACGGTCTTTGTGAAAAGATGAACCATATTGTCCTTGACTTGTTGAGATCCATACCGTTGGAAGACAGGAATCGATGGCCGGACTTACTACCTGATTTGGTTGATTTGTATAATCATATACCTGTAAGCTCAACTAACTGCACTCCAGCCTATCTTATGAGAGCAAGGCCCGGAAAACTACCAATGGATCTAGAACTTGGAGTGGTAGAACCGGAGGCAGACGACGCTGTGGAAAACTGGGACATCATTCGGCAAGAGCAATACAGAAGAGTACAAATCTGTGTGGAGGAAAGTCTCAATAAGGCACGGGAGAAACAGGAAGATGTTTACAACCGAAATGCTCCTGCCAAGCCTTTGATGCCTGGAGAGGTAGTATTAAAGAGAAAAAGGAAGATGCATAAACTGGATAATCAGTGGGAGCAAGAACCCTACGTCATACAAGATTCTAAATATGACAATAGAAAAGTCTGTGTCGTCAGTAAAGACGGAGGAAGAACAACGACCACTGTGTCCAGAGATCATTTGAAGTTGTGTCCAGAACACTTAAAGAGTTGTGAAAAGAACCCTGTCCTCAATCAAGGAGAAAGAAAGGAAGAGGTCATACACACAGATCTGGGAGATTTTCCTGCGGATTGGCCCCGACTGGGAGATGCTGTGATAATTCCAGTGTTGCAGTTTTATCAGCCACAAGAGGAAGTTCTACCTCCAGTTGTGCCTGTGGTGCCAGTTGAGCCCGCTCAGGAGTTACCCATCCCAGCAACACCTCAACCTGTGGAACCTCAAGATGGATCATCTGAAGCAGCGCCCCATACTATGGGATCCCCTGGTGAAGCTGACTCACACCGCCCAGCCATCAGTACGCTTGCCAGATCCATAGAAAGATTAAGGCAGTTCTATAGTTTGCCGTTACGCAGTGCAGACAGATCGCAACTTGATATACCTGAAACTACACCACGTAGATCAGAGAGAATCACAAAAGGGAAATTACCCATTAGATATCAGCAGTGATTATAACGAATTTATGTGAACATTGTAAAAAGTCTATATATATAAATGTGTTTTTCCCTATTATGTCTTTGTTTAACAATGGACTCAGAGGCTGAGGACTGAGCCAGCCCAAAAACTGTATCCTGTAAATAGTTGCACTAAAGTGCCTTTTTAATGGTTTCACATGAAACCTTGACTTACCTCTGAACCAAAAACCCGTGTGGTGTGGCACTGAGTGAGGTCTGCATTTGGATGTCCTGCAGCCCACCCAGGACCCACGTTGAAGGTTTGGTGCGGGTCCTTCACAAGTATACCGTATATTTATTGAATGCTATTTAATACTTTTGTATTTCTATATAAAATGTTAATGTTTGCAACGTTCAAGATATCCTCACCTCCCGGATGGGACGAATTACTGTTTACTGTTTAATGTTTTCATGCATAAACAAAAATGTCTCTTTATATTTTACAGCCGGGAGTGCTGTCGTTTACCATGGGGGAATGTGTAGCCCTGGTACACAATACCAGGAGGATGAGTGGAGAGGTAACAGTTAAGGTCTCTTCATGACATCATGTACACTTCTGACACACCCAGCAGGGGTGTGGAAGGGAGTGATTTTAGTCAGTCAGTTTCCTGTCCTTGGACAGAGTAGACGTGTCCAGTTTGAGCCTGTCATCAGTTCAGAACGTGGAGGCTGGTACAGGTGGTCTAATTCACCTTAGTCTAGTCAGAGCTGTGCCCCACTGGAAGAAAGACTGAACTAGCTATTAAGAGTTGAGCAAATCGAAGGGCAAAGTGGAAGGAAGATTATTGGAAAAGTGCGTTTGGCTTGGAAGAGTCCTGCACATTGCTACCGGTTACTGGGGACCGAAGGATCACTATTAGCTACAAGCATAGTGAAGAGAAAACCAGAGATTTACCGGACCCTAGGTCGCGGCAAACAAGCCCCTTATAGTCAGTACGTAACTGGGGTCAGGGGAAGTGAAGACTTTGAGTCTCTGCAGGACAAAATAAGAATTCAGCTCCCTCATAGAAAGGCTCCTAACACTAAACTGACTGGGAAGCACAGCTTTGGATAAGCTGGAATCATAGAGGGGACTACGCTTCAGGCTGGTCGTACTCATCTTCATTGGACAGTAAAGGAGGCCCCTAACTTGCTTAGCTGTTGCCTCAAAGCTCATCCTCCACCAACCCCATCAGCCTCCCTGGGACCTGCTTGAACATCTTACAAGTAAAGGTATGGAAAGACGCTGACGGTGTGAGACTGAGTTATTATTGCATGCCTGCACAATCCCTACCTAACTACCGACCTGAGGGAAGAGTCCCACCTGTAGGGGACCCGACATCTAGCTGCCTCACCATCCCCTCAGAGATCTACAGCAGCGCTGGTACTAATTACCAGAATACTACAGGTGGCGTCACGAACTGTATATAAACCTATCCCCTGTAAATACATCCCCAACATACGCCAGACCGCCAGGGCCACAGACCGAGCCACAGCTACCTGTGACAATCCCCATAGACTTCTACGGGCTCGGCTCTGAGTACCCCATTGCCCTGGTAACCCACAATTGTGGTGGCGGGTCGACACAAAAACATCGGGTTTCCAGGCGCCGGGCGGCGCCTGGAAACCCGATGTGTACGTTAGATACCAGAGCGCTGGTGCAGGGGAGCTGGTAACCAAGGTACACAGCGGGTTTCTAAGCTCCCTGCACAAGCGCGCTGGTATCTAAGGTACACTACGGGTAACTAAGCAACGTGCGTCACTTGTTACCCACATAGTCGCTGTCCTGATCGCTGCCTGTTTGGCAGCTCAGCAGTGATCATGTAGCGACACACCAGCGATCCTGACAAGTGCATATCGTTGTCGGGATGGCTGGTGAGTTGCTACGTGTAACGGGACCCTAACTGTATAGTGTTTATTAAGAGGTGCAGTCCCTAATGGACTTAGACCACCCATGAAGTTGAGGTATGAGGCTTAGATGAGTTGAGTTGAGCTACCCGCTATGGCCTTGAGCTCCTACTATGATTACATTTAAAGGGGTTGTGCAGGATTAGAAAACATGGCTGCTTTCTTACAGAGACAGAACCACTCCTGTTCACTGGTTATGTCTGCAATTGCATCTTAATTGAATAGTGCTGAGCTGCAATACTACTCACAACTTATAGGCAAGTGTCTTGCTGTTTCTGATAGAAAGCAGATATGTTTTTGTAATCTTGAAACCCCCTTTTATTCTGAATCACATATTATAAAATTTAGTTATACAGAAATTAGGGTATTTTTTTCCGCTCATTTGCTGTGTGTTCAATATAATCTGTATTCTCCCATCTTCTCTTTATTTTCTTGTATTTGAAGAAGGTCTCGGGCTCACCCCTATGTCCCCCCTCCCCGTCAGGCCTATCATGTACAGTATTTACCTCCTCTGATTCTCCCTCTCAGCATTTCTGCCAGTGCTGTTATTTGAGCCCCAGAATGAGAGCTAAGATACAGCGGAGATTGATTCCTCTTTCTTTCAATGTAAAATATTAAAGATGTTTAAATGGATAAAAGCTCTAGACAGTGGAATCTATTCTGCATTATACAAATAGGATCCCTGCTCCATTAAAAGCAAGACCTTTACGTCTAAATGCTGAGAAAGGGAAATAGTTTGTAGGGGACACTCCTATTTAAACATTACACAGCATGATAACTCCAGTGATTTATCTGAGAAAGCAGAAAGGAAATAGAAGAGTGGTAGCAACTTAGGACAAAAAAAGTACAGAGAGAATTATGGGCAAGATACCGTGCTGAGATTTATCGCAAAAGTGATGATCCTAGAAACTGTGGAGAACATCGAAGAGGGTGATCTCTCGATATGTGTGATGTTCAAACAGGAGCCATATAATGTTTGCACAATGGAGTGGTCATCAGGAACCGTCGATAAGCCTTCTGTACATATCATCTAAGATATATTATCCATGTTGTGTGACGTTCTTGATCCGGAGTGCAACAAGTTGCCATATAGTCCTAGTCTGGCTCCCAAGCATCACCAATTCTCTCTCCTTCACCTACAGATCTACGAAAATCATTGTGATCTTTCCATAAATCTAGCCCTGACAAGCTCATAGACAGCTGTATTAGGCAGGAGCAATTCAAGCCCTGTTTTGGCGTCTTGGTCATTCCTCCGTGGATAGCAGTCTTCGCTTCTGCTCCTGGCTTCCTTAGCCAGGCATCTAGGACACCACTGGTACTTACTGGATCCCGCTACATTATGACGTTACTTTATGTTGTGTAGGAGACCAGGATGCTTGGTCAAAAGAATGCCGGTCAAAAAAAAGTGAAGACCAGCTGCCAAAGAGGACCAGCTGGACACCAGACTAGGGCAGAGCAATTTTTTTTTAATTAAAAGGGTTTTCTACTAGTAGGCCATTGATGTCCTGTGCCCAGAATATTGCCAGGATAGGTCATCAATACCAGATTGATGGAGGTCCGACACCAGCACCCTCACAAAACAGTTGTTATGAGCTAAGATGTAAACACACAGGAGAACACCACCACTCCATCACACTGTCTGGCGGCTGTTTCCGGGTGTTGTAGATTAGCTCATCTTGAATTTGGACATTACTATTTATCTTGGTATTGAGTTTCAGTGTAATTATTATCTAAAAAGATTTATCTGGGTACCTTGATAACTACTATTATTTTTCATTTAATTCAAGTATAACCGTTAATATCTAACGAGTGTAGATTTTTTGACCCTTTTCCTCTAGATCAGACATAAGTTTTACAGCATGCACAAGAAGATAGTAAACTTGTGTCTGGAGATGACTCATTGACTTCTGTGGGAGAGTGTAGTGGGCATGCTCTGCAATCCATGCAAAGGTTATTGTGCAAAGAGGAGGAAGTGAAGAGTTGTAATATTCATCTATTGTCAATTGTGTCCATCTGTGTTAGCGACATCTACGTGTAATGGTCTGTTTACACTGACCAACTAGTCACTCAACGTCTAGTGGCACAATACGACTGCCAATTGGTAAACCTCTTGGCTGTCATTAAGCAGCCTGTTTACACAGGTAGACTAAAGTAGACGATGAACACCGAGTGATCTGTTATCGATCGGTCAGTGCGCATAGGCTGCCATAGTTCTCAGCTGTGCATCGTCCAGTGTAAACAGGATTTCAGCTATGCAAAAGATCATTTCACCTGATAAACGTGTAAGGCCGGCGTCACACTGGCGACAGAATCGGACGACTGCAATGCGATGAAAAATCGCATTGCAGTCGGACCTATGTTAATCTATGGAGCAGCTCCCAGTATCCGATTTTTTTGTGGTCCGTTTTAAACGTCCGTGTACAATCGCAGCATGCTGCGATTGTCACCGATTGTCGGTCGACAATCGCCAAAGCAAGTCTATGGGAGCGATGAAAAATCGGATTGCAAACGGACCACACTGTGTGACTTGCGATGAAATCGCATCGGTGTCCTTTAGAAAAGCCGGCAATTCATCCCCGGCTATACTGTAAAATCACACTGACAGCTTTAATAAAGACTAGAAAGAATAGATATATACACATAGAACACATTTATATATATATATACATGTCATTGTGACATGTATATATACATATATTTATATTTCCTAGACTTCTACATACTGTTATAGCCGCTAATTCAATTGCCGGGTTTTGTGAAATCACAGAAGCCGACATGAAATGATACATTGTTTCCACACAGTTAACCATGTCATTTCCTGTATTTTGATATTTGTTTAGAACTTACAATTACATGAGTGTATTTGTGCAAAATTTCAGACATGTAGGGGTTAATTAAAGGTGTAATTTCGTTGAAAAAAAATGCGTGGGCTCCCGCTGTATTTTCTCCACCAGACAGACAAAGCAAGCGAGTGTTGGCAGATAATAACAGCCTAGGGAGGGTACATTTTTTGTGCCCCCCTGGCTACTAACATCTGCCCCCAGACACCCCAGAAAGGGCAAATCTATAATTAGATTCGCCCTTTCTGGCACTTTGCCGTCTATTCCCATTGCCCTGTAGCGGTGGCGAATGGGTTAATAATCTCACCTTACTGTCACCTTGCAATTGAAAGGTGACCTTAAGGTAGGTTAATAATTGAGAGCTGTCAATTAGACAACTATCAATTATTAATCCTATTGTATGAAAGAAAAATCAAACACACACAGTTTAATAAAAAATAAGTTTAATTAAATAATCACACAGTTTTTGACCATATTTTATTTTCCTGCTAAAAGCATTTCCTGTAATAAAAATAAAATAAAAAAGCAAAATTATACTTACCAATCCGATGTACAGTCAGGTCCCACGCTGTAATCCATCAGAAAGGGTTAACAGGTTACAGGTCGCAGAGAGCTAATAATGCTGTCTCAGACCTGTATTCCCCTGAATGAATAAGTTCCTCTCCCAGCGAAAGTAGAGGAATAGATTCATGAATGGAGCTTAATTGATTTATTGGCAATTTAACTTTAGTGACCTGACCTAAAGGGAAAGTGGACACAATCAATTAAGCTTCATTCATGAAACACATCCTCTCCTGTCGCCAGGAGAGGAACTTATTCATTCAGGAGCTTTGAGCTGAGCATGCAGGATTACTTGCACTGCTTGGCTCAAAGCTAGTTAACCCTTTGTGAAGGATTACAGCGTGGGACGTGACAGATCGGCGGAATAGGTAAGAATAATGTTGTTTTATTTTTTTTTCTTTATTTTAGGAGATCAATGGCTTCGCACGGATTAAGTGTAAAATAAAATATGGTCAAAAAAATGTGTTTTTATTTCATTAAAATTATTTATTCTTAAAGTGTGTGTGTGTGTTTTTTTTATTTACTTCAATAGGATTAATAATTGATAGTTATCTAATTGACAGCTCTCAATTATTAACCTACCTTAAGGTCACCTTTCAATTGCAAGGTGACAGTAAGGTGAGATTATTAACCCATTCGCCACCGCTACAGGGCAATGGGAATAGACGGGCAAAGTGCCAGAAAGGGCGAATCTAATTATAGATTTGCCCTTTCTGGGGTGTCTGGGGGCAGATGTTAGTAGCCAGGGGGGGCACAAAAAATGTACCCTCCCTAGGCTGTTATTATCTGCCCCCACTCGCTTGCTTTGTCTGTCTGGTGGAGAAAATACAGCGGGAGCCCACGCATTTTTTTTCAACGGAATTACACCTTTAATTAACCCCTACATGTCTGAAATTTTGCACAAATACACTCATGTAATTGTAAGTTCTAAACAAATATCAAAATACAGGAAATGACATGGTTAACTGTGTGGAAACAATGTATCATTTCATGTCGGCTTCTGTGATTTCACAAAACCCGGCAATTGAATTAGCGGCTATAACAGTATGTAGAAGTCTAGGAACTGAACATGGACAAAACAGAATTCATCATCTTTCCCCCACCTCATTCTACCCCTCCACCAGGCCTATCCATCAATGTCAATGGCTGCTCGCTTTCCCCAGTCCCACATGCTCGGTGCCTTGGGGTGATCATCGACTCTGCCCTCTCTTTCAAACCACATATCCAAGCCCTCGCCACCTCCTGCCGCCTCAAACTCAAAAATATTTCCCGGATACGCTCATTCCTCAACCATGAAACCACAAAAACACTAGTGCACGCCCTTATCATCTCCCGCCTCGACTACTGCAACCTCCTACTGTCTGGCCTCCCCTCTAGCACTCTGGCACCACTCCAGTCCATCCTACACTCTGCTGCACGACTAATCCACCTGTCTTCCCGCTATTCCCAGCCTCCCCACTATGCCAGGCCCTTCACTGGCTTCCTATTGCCCAGAGGCTCCAGTTCAAAACCTTAACCATGGCATACAAAGCCATCCACAACCTTTCTCCTCCATACATCTGTGACATGGTCTCCCGCTACCTACCTACACGCAACCTTCGATCCTCTCAAGATCTCCTTCTCGACTCCCCCCTCATCTCTTCTTCCCACAACCGCATACAAGACTTCTCCCGGGCTTCCCCCATACTCTGGAACTCCCTGCCGCAAAACATCAGACTTTCACCAACAACGGAGACCTTCAAGAAAAACCTGAAGACCCACCTGTTCCGACAAGCCTACAACCTGCAATGATCCTCAGTCTACTGAACCATCGCACGACCAGCTCTACCCTCTCCTAGTGTATTCTCACCCATCCCTGTAGACTGTGAGCCCTCGCGGGCAGGGTCCTCTCTCCTTCTGTACTTGTGTGTCCCTTGTCTAGCACATGTTTATTGTATCTGTCTATATTTTTCCCTTTTCATATGTAAAGCGCCATGGAATAAATGGCGCTATATAAATGTATAATAATAATAATAATAATAATAACTATAAATATATGTATATATACATGTCACAATGACATGTATATATATATATATGTGTTCTATGTGTATATATCTATTATTTTTTTTGTGATTGAAATACTATTCTTTTAGATCCATTATATGTCAGTTTTGCAAGCCTGGGGGAAAATCTCGCAAGTCGGATGAAAATCGGATGTTACAAGGTACACACACATGCGATTAAATCGCATCTTTGAAGGAAAATCGGATGCCAGAAGGATGTGTGATGTTTGCATTTTGATCCGACAATCGACCGTCTAAAACGGACCGATTTTTTGTAGTTGTGTGTGACTCCAGCCTAAGGAGAAGAATCGGGTCAGGCGTACCTTTTCTGTGACGGATCCGGAACTGTCGGGGCTGTTACCTATGTTGCACGGGGGAAAGCTTAAGGCCCCGGACCGACCTTTACACCCAGTGATAGAGGGCATGGCTAAGCTAAAAAAGCCGCAGCACGGGAAATCAGTCAGTCTTGGCGGGAACGTTCAGCGCGCTGGAGGACAGTGTCAGTGCCCGGACCTCTGAGTATCGCGACGGAGCAGGCCTAAGTCTGAGGGGCCTCAGATCCATGACCAGAGTCTTGAGAAAGGCCATAATATGGCAGAAACGTTGTATTTCTTAATGGCAGATTAAAGGATTTTTGTTATATTTCTACCCGGACTGGATGCTGTTCTTACTTCTTATGTTACCATGACCAGAGTCTGTCGACAGAGACTCATCCCGTGTCCTCTGACACTGCTGACCGTGAGTGACAAGGACCGTGGTCAGCACATATACGGGCACCCGTACCAGCAGGGAAGCCGGATGACACGCTGTGAACTGTTTCCTGATAAGCCCGCATACAACCGCCGAGTTGTGCTAGACTCTGCCAGGGTTAAAACTTTGTCCTTTCCGTCTCTTCACCTTCCGGACCCAGGACCCTCATAAGGACAACGAGCAATCACCGCCACTGCCAGGATCCAGGACGCCATCTTCCCCAGGACTACTTACGCGACATGGCCTTGGCGCCACTGTTCGTATCCTGAAATCCAACTTCTCACGTCGCCGGACTGATAAGTCTATAACCTTTGTGCTTGTTGCCTCATTTACCCGCACCTGTTTTTCCCAAGTTGCAAAACCCTTTCTCAGTTCAACCCTACCTCTACTTCTCCCTGCGTGGAGTATCCACTATTTAATTAAACCCCACATTAACCCTTGCTCTGCCTCCGGTCCATTACTGCATCTTGCAACCTGCTCACAAACGAACGCTTTGTTTGTTCATTGGATGATCGGCAGCCTGTTTGCACTAAATAATTGTGAAATAAGCATTTTTAAGAACTCTCGTTCACAATTATCTTTTGGGATAAATGCAGCTTTACTAGGTATGGTGATCCTGTCTTTCAAGATAACGAGATGACTTCTGAAAAGTGATTTCTACAGAACAAGTTTAGGTCCTATTATGAAGCTTGATAGACAGAGTGAAAACTACAAGATTTTTAAGATAATTTTCAATCATGTTGGCATGGAATATTAGAAACACCTTAATAGTTTTAACATATAATATTTTTAACATATAAACCCCATTTAAACAATAGGTCATTTTCTGACAATACATTCCCTATAAATGGGCATCAATGCCAACATTTGTAAATTCGATTTTCCAGGTTGTACCAAAAGGCTACTAACAAGAATAGGAAACGTTGTCTGCATCGTTTTAGCTAAAAAAAAATGTTGGCAGTTGAAAAACAGAAAAAATATTAAATAACTAAAGGAGCGCTAAGTGTGAGCGTTATCAGCAGCTCTTCTGAGATTCATGATTATATCTGTAACAAATGAAGGTTAAGAGCAGATTCTCAGACATGTAGACATGTCAGAAAGTTGCGATCATGATAGCCGACATTTTAGGCTAAGTTTATACCCATACAGTGCTTAAGTCTGATAAACACTACTGGGACACAGGCCATATGGTGTCCACTAGAGATGAGCGACTTTGCCTTTTTTAGGGTCGAGTCGGGTTTCGGACCACCCGACTTTCACAAAAGTCGAGTCGAACGAAATCGGCCGACTATCGGCAAAAGTCGAAGGTCTGACTGAAACACGAAACCCAATGCAAGTCAATGGGGAAGCAAAGTCGGCAGGGAGTGGAGGACAGTAAACACACCTACAGTGCCCATTTCAATGCCAACGACATCAATTCTTATTACTTAAGCATGTCAACCTTAATTTACTTTATAATAATAGTAACGCATTCAAAACTGGGGGTTATTTAGCTAAAGTTGTGGGGGGGGGCAGGGCTGGCTCCAGGTTTTCGTGGTCCCCTGGCCAAAGAGTGTCAGTGGGCCCCTTTAACACATACCACAATTCATGATGCTCCGATACGGCAGAGAAATATAGGTATAGTACAATGCCAAATACTTCACTTATTACATTACATGACTGATATCTATTTTAAATTCTACAATAACTCAAAAATCGGACAGTATATTCCTCCATACAGTATTATGGCCACCACATAGTGCGCCATACAGAATAATTAGCCCCATATATTGTGCCATACATAATCGGTCCCATATAATGTTCCATACAGTATAAGATGAGCTCCACCTAATGCTACAGTATATGATGGTCCCCATATAATGTGCCATACAGTATAGGACGGTCCCCATAGAGTATAATGAGCCCCACATATTGCTCCATACAGTATAATGAGTCGCATATAAAGCTCCATACAGTATATGATGGGCCCCATATATTGCTCCATACAGAATGGGCCCCATATGTGCTCCATATGATGCTCCATACCCTATATGATGCCCCATAAATAATGAACCCCATATGATGCTCTAGTATATGATGGGCCCCATGGATGATGCTCCAGTGTATGATGGGCCTATATAATGTTCCATATATAATGGGCCCCATATGATGCTCCAGTATATGATGGGCCCCATGAATGATGCTTCAGTGTATTATGGGCCTATATAATGCTCCATATATAATGGGCTCCATATGATGCTCCAGTGTATAATGGGCCCCGTATATGATGATCCAGTGTATGATGGGCCACATTTATAATGCTCCAGTGTATGATGGACCCCATGGTGGATGCTACAGTGTATGATGGGCCTATATAATGCTCCATATATAATGGGCGCCGTATATGATGCTCCAGTGTACAATGGGCCCCGTATATGATGCTCCAGTATATGATGTATATGATGGGCCCCATGGATAATGCTCCAGTGTATGATGGGCCCCATTTATAATGCTACAGTGTATGATGGGCCCCATATATAATTCTCCAGTGTATAATGCTCCCCATATATTGCTCCAAACCTTTAAAAAAAAGAAATACCACCAACCGAACTATTTCTTTGATTGACGGGGCGGTCAAGAACGAGGAACCCATGTGCATTCTGTCGACTGATGCAGAAAAGGCTTTCGACAGGGTGCACTGGGATTTTATATTTCAAACGTTAGAAGGAATTGGCTTAAAAGAAACTATGCTCCGTAGAATTTCTGCCCTGTACTCCTCTCCCAGTGCTCAAGTTATAACTAATGACGCACTTTCAAACACATTTTTAATTCGGAACGGCACGAGGCAAGGCTGTCCTCTTTCACCCCTACTTCATATACTCACTATGGAACATCTAGCAACCGCGATACGAAATAATCCCTCCATTAGAGGCATAAAAGCCCAGTCAGAAAGCACAAACTGGCACTTTTTGCAGATGATGTCTTATTGTATGTCTCTTCCCCAACTATAAGTCTCCCAAATATTATCTCAGAATTACATGGATTTTGTCGTCTGAGCAATTTCAAAATAATACCCACAAATCGGAGATTCTCAATATCTCAATCCAACCAAGTGAGGTGGAGAGTTTGCTTCATTTCTCTTTAAAGGGAATCTTTCACCCCATTTTTGCCCTATGAGAGAGATAGGGCCACCGCCATCAGGGGCTTATCTACAGCATTCTGGGTCCCCCACCTGCTCAGGGCATCGGCACTTGCCCGGGTGCGCCAGGTGCTGACCCCGGCCCTGGGGGGGTGGGTACAGCCCAGTTTGGGAGGTGGAAAAACTGGCATATGTTGATGTGTAGGCTGGACGTTCATCAGCCGCAAATGGAGGAATTGGAGAAGTCGGAGGAAGAGGAGGACAAAGCGAGCCATTTTCCTGGCAACCTATGTGTCATCAGTGGAAGGTGGTACAAAATCCTTTGAAACCCAGGCATGGTTCATTTTGAGTCGACAGCCGGGTCCTTCTTTCTGTCAGGATTGATCCAGCAGCACTGAAGACTCTTTCTGATAGCACACTACCAGCAGGGCAAGCAAGCTCCTGTAAGGCATATTGTGCCAATTCAGGCCAGGTGTCCAGTTTACAGGCCCAGTAGTCAAAGGGGAATGAACTGTGAGGGAGAACATCGATAGGGGAGGAGAGGTAATTTTGAACCATAGTTGACAACTGCTGTCTCCTGTCTGTTGCAATCGATTCAGTATTACCAGTCGTGTGAGCAGTACTCGAGAAATCAGTCTACAACATGGTCATGAAACCCCTGTCTCCAACTCCACTTCGGCTGTGTGCACCACGAACACCTCTTCCATGTTGCCCAGTACGGCTCATGGTAGAACCTGCACCGCTGTTGTGTGCTAACAAACGGTTTACCAGAGTTGCTTGTTTGTTCGCCAATATTAGCTCTAGGCTCTCCTGTGGCATGATGTTCTGTAATTTGCCTTTAAAGCGTGGATCGAGGATGCTGGCCAACCAGTAGACGTCATCCTTCATCATTTTGGCAATGCGGGGGTCCTTTTTTAGGATCCGCAAGACATAATCACACATGTGGGCCAATGTTCCAGGTGTCAATGAGGCTCTGCCAGTGGTGGATGGAGGAGCACTTTCTGCCAAATCCACATCCCTCCAGTCACGCAGAAACCCTGTACCTGACCTTGGCAAGCCAACATTTTCTCTTGCCCCCTGAGAAGCATCCTCCTCCCCAAAATAATCATCCCCCTCATCCTCCTCCCCCTCTTCCTCTTCTTCCTCCACCTCGTCCAGGACAGTTCCCTGAGCAGACAATGGCTGACTGTCATCAAGGCTTCCCTCCACCTCTTCCTCCTCCGCTGCAGACGCCTGATCCTTAATGTGCATCAAAGTTTGCATAAGCAGATGCATAAGTGGGATGCTCATGCTTATGATGGCGTCGTCTGCGCTTACCAGCCGTGTGCATTCCTCAAAACACTGTTTCGGCAATGTAAGCCAAAACCTGTTTCTGATGCTCCGGCTTTAAAAGCGGTTTACCTACTCCCAGAAAAGGGAGCCTTCCAGGCCTTCTGGAGCCAGATGATGACACAGGCTCAACACCTCCTGCCTTAGGTGCTATTGTGCTTTTGGCACTACCAGCAGATCCACCACCACCACCATCAGTACCAGCTGCCCCCCCCCCGCCCTCGTCCGCAGCCTCTTCCACCATACTTCCTCATGTTTGGGAAAATGTACCAAAAATACCAACAGATATATGGTACTGTATCAGGAGCGTACAGCTGTATACGGTGAAATTGCAAAGCTAGGTGAAATTCTCAACCAGCACTTTGAGACTAAGGACCTTGGAAATATGACATATTATTTGGGAATCCAAATCCAGAGAGAGGAAGATGGGAGTTTTCTTCTCAACGAAAGTTTTAAAATTTCCGCAATTCTAAACCAGTTTGCAATGTCAGAAGCCAAAGGTGTGTCAACACCACTGGACCCGTCCTACTTAAAGTTGGAAGGAGAAGATATGCTACCCACCAATGAAAGTTACAGACAAGCAGTGGGGGCGCTTCTGTACATAGCAACCACAACTCGTCCGGATATCACAGCCACAGTCGGAATTCTCTGCCGACGAATAAGCAAGTCACGCCAAAGAGACTGAAATGCAGTTAGGAGAATTCTTCAATATCTTAATGAAACTCAAAGGCTAAATCTTAGAATATCTGCTTCTGGAGATCTCACTCTCAGAGGTTATGTGGGTGCAGATTGGGCTGGAGATTCAAGTGATCAGAAATCAACAAGTGGTTACTTGTTTGAGTTAGGAGAAAATTAAATTTCTTGGTCCAGCAGAAAACAAATGTCAGTCGCATTATCTTCTACAGAAGAAGAATGTAAGTCTGCTGCTTATGCAAGTCAAGAAGTAATTTGGTTGAAACAACTTTTGGAAGATTTTGGCAATCCATTAGCTCAACCAACAGTTATCTATGAGGACAACCAAGGATGCATTAAACTTGCCAGCAGTGAGAAGATTAGTGCAAGGACCAAGCACATTGATGTAAAACATCACCACTTACGTGACTTAGTGGAACATGGTGTACTCGAGTTTGTTTATTGCGAGTCTGACAAGATGATAGCCGATGATATGACAAAGCCATTATCAAGAGCCAAGTTTGTGGACTTCAGAACCACAATGGGACTAACAGGATAAGTAGTTGTTGAGTGGGGGTGTTGGAATATGTTTGGTGCAACAACTCCATTCCTGTCTGTGAGTGTTTAGTTGCTAGATTTGTATGCTGTTCATAAAGTTAGAACAACAACAAAAAGAAAACTCCCAGAGGCTCACACAGGGAGAGCATGTGACTGTATTTCCTGTTTTTCCTGTGTCTGTGTATGAGAGAAGCAACCTGATGTAGATGCTGCGCAGATAGAGACACACAAATGATTTACTCCTGATCTATTAAGCTTATCATATATTGTTCCTGAATAAAGAAGCTCTGTTGTCACATGCTTGGAGAGCATCCTGAATAATTGGCTGCCAACAGAGCCCCAGAGGAAACTCAGTTTTAATCTTAGCTAAAAACAAAAAAAGCACGCAGTTTTGACAAGTTGTTCCATAATCTGTTTGGCAATTTCTACGAAGTCCAGGTAACAGTTTATATGGTCGTCATGATGACAGCTCCTACATCTGGTCTCAGGTCCGCCCTTTTATTCAGCTCTCTCAAGGGTTTAATCAAGACCCAGATACCTACTTCTCTTACATGCACGTGTACCTCCTAGAATAACCATTTCAGAAGACGACATGCACATGAGCATAATATGGACCTTTACAAAAAGGATCTCTAATAGAGTGTATATTAAAGAATCACTCTTATCAAAGTTTTAATCCTCTTAATACATTGCAATCATCATATTAGATCATGATGTGCACTTTCAATTGCTCATTTTGCCATTCTACCCATTTAATTCTTCTGTTTTCCATTGGGTTTATGACAAACCCTCTTTAAAAACTCCTCACAACTTGGAGTTTTAAGCATTTGAGGAGGAATTGGAGAGTTTATGCTCCAAAAATTCAGTGCAAACACAACATCTTTTTCCGGTGGATTTTACTCAGAAAACACTCAAAAGATTGAACATTTGCAAAACTTTGTATAAACCACTTGCTGTTCATATGGTTAGGCTTTTGATTGTCTTTTAACTGCTTCAGGTTTCTAAAATTGCGGAAAGAAACGGACATGTACATTCTTCTGGCTCAGAAAACACACTGAACTTTCTAATGCAAGTGAATGGGAAAGCTTAAAAGATGCTCAGAAGACGCTCAGACATCTGGAGCTGGAGTGTTTTACTATAGTTTTTCCTTTAAAAAAAAGTTTCTTCATTATTCAATGGAGTGAACAAAATGACTGGAAAATGACAGTAAAGAAAAAATTGGAAACCCCTGCAAAAACTCCAAAACAACTCCAGTGGCCAAAAACATATGAGAAAACGCTCAAGAAACAACAGAATATAAACAACATAAAAGATGCTGCAGGGAAAGAAATGGCAGCTTCTTGATGTGTTTCCTCCTTGGAAAACTTCAGTTTTTGGAGCAGAAATTGAACAGAAACTCTCCAAATCCTCCTCAAAAACTCAAAAGTCCTTAAAAACTTGTAGTTTCCCCTGAGTTTCTGCTCCGAAATCTTAGCAAAGAGACCTGTGTGCGCATAGCTAGTTTCCGCTACAAAAACTCAGCAAAAAGACTCAGTGTGCACGTACCCTAAAGGTAATTAAGTATTTTGCAAATTGCAAATCTCTCCATACTATCCCCTCTCACATTGCCATACTGAACCCCCCACGCTCTCACCTCTTTATATTGTCTCGCTACCTTCCCATCTCTCCATATTATCATTCCACACTGCCCCTCTCCATGATATCCCCAACACTGCTCCTTTTTTATACTGTGCCCCTCTAACACTTCCCCCACTATTCCATATTGTGCCCTCACACTAGCACACTACCCCATCTACAATTAAAGTCCCTACCAGTTTTTGCTCCATAGAAGACTTACCTTCCCCGCTGTCTTCATTGCCACAGGGGCACTTTGGTGACAGCAGTGGTGTGATGCACGTCGGGGCAAGCACGCCTTGCAGCCTATAGTCAGCTTTGTCTATAATAAATGGATGCACAGTAATGTAGTGATGAGGAACACAGGATAACCCTTGTTCTACAGATAAGTGGGGGTCTCAAAGGTGGGTCATCCAACAATCATTTATCACTTATACTGTGGGCAAATGATAGAAGCCCATTGTGCGAATACTCATTTTACACCGGGGTTGCCTGTGGTTGGCTGAAGACCCTGGGTTTATAATCTCGATTGGTGTTTTATTTGAGCCGATACTCCATATGTTTGTGCATGTTATGTTTACCTCAACTAAACTGACCTGAATATCCATGCCATGCCCCCAACACCCTTTTTTGTAAAGTCGTTAAAACCCATGCCCTCATTTCTAATTATACAACCCTTTCTCCTGCACGTCTCCTCTTGAATATAATCTCTGCTCCTTAGCTTGTCCTCAGAAAGCAATACGATCCAGTTCTTTAGCTCCGTGCTGCTAGAGTGAGAGTATAAAAAAACGCAGTTTGAGGTCATTTAGCCAATGATTTATATAGTTATTTTGGGACTGCTAAGTGATGGGTGTCCCTTTAAAGATTCTGGATCATTGAGTGATACGCGTGGCATGGCTATGCAGAGCAGATTGGACCACAGATCAATGACAATGGATGGATAATTAGGGTTGGCGAAGAGGGAGGAGGCCGATGTCCATTAATAAAGTGCGACAAACTTGTGAAATGGCCTATCGCAGACAGATTTCCGGAACAGGGAGTAGAAATACTACAGAGGGAATTCCCCACTTTTTTTGATATCCTAAATAATTAATCAAGTTAATAAGTCTCATATATACCATCACATTCATATTAAAGATGATGTAATTTGAATATGATGATAAATGTTCTTGGGTTTTTTTCCTTTTCAATGACTAAATTTTTATATTTGCAGTATTGTCCACGATGGAAACCATCCCATTCGTCACAACACTCATATTATGTTAGAGAAGTAATACACTGGACCATACATAATAGGGAGAGGATGTCATTGCATCCTCGCTGCAGAGCTAGCAATAAAAAGAGGATATTCACTGAACTTTGGAAAAATTATATAATTTTACATTTTCCTCTTTGTTGTAATGGATGCTTGAGTTGGGTCAGTTTTTGCTGTAGGGGAAAAATATTATGAACCATTCAAATGAATGACCGTGTTATACTTAGCGTGAACTGTATAGCGCTGCCTGTTGGAAATAGCAATCCTTAAGATCAATATCGACACTTTAACGAGCCTTGCCATACGACTTCGGGTAAAAGCCAAACCGGAATCTTAATTTGCAGACACGGTGATTCTGGGTGTTGATATGCGCCTTTAATTTCCCACAGGAGGCACAGCATGTCACTCTCCATAAGGAGAAATGTTACCCCTTATACCTGAGGTAGAGGCCTTCTCACACAGTAAAATCAGATCTCATGGTTTGCACTGATGAAGGGCAACACCCCAAAACACAGTCTGCAAATTAAGATTCTGAATAAGCTTTTATTCTAAGTCATATTGCAAGGCTTGTTAAAGGATTGATAGTGACTTTTAGTATTGCTACTTGCAATTGATAGAGTTCTAGTTCTCTTCCTCTCTGAAAACACAATGTGCATATTTAATTTTCCAGAAGAGCATTGCAAGGCTTGTAATCCTCCTTACACTGGCATACCAGGCCTGACATATCACTCTTCACAAGGAGAAATGCTACCCCTTAGATACTTAGACAGGACACACTCTATCCTAGAGGCTCCTTCCTTTGGCTCATAAATGGGAAAGGTAGTGATGGAAACTATCTATTACATAAACGTGCACTAGTATACTATTAAAGGTTGTCTTCAGGAGACAACTGTCTTATAGGCGAATTGACATCTCTTACTTGTTAGGGAGTTTGTTACGCTTGTGCTCAGACTGTTTAGGGCGAGTGTGGATCGTAGACCCACTGTGCCACGGACCAGACCTACCCCGGAGGGCCATGACTAAGCAGGTACCTCAGTGTTCACTCGGGTTTCTAGTGGTGAGGTCAGGTTTTTGCAGCATGTAGCTGCCAGGTACCAATCCAGGTGCAGCGTCAGGCAGTAGCAGCTGACCCCCAAAGGGACAGAAAGCTGTAACTGCAGGAATGGCAGGGATACTGGCGGGCACGGCTGACACACACGCAGGCAGGTGCTAGTGGGCACAACTGACACGGATACAGGTAGTGCCCAGTTCAGACTGAACGACCAGGAACAGTTTCAGAAAGAACTGGGTCACTGGCAGGTACGACTGGAATACAGCAATGGGTAGGACCCAGTTTAGACTGGACAAATAGGAGCAGCTTCAGGAACAACTGGGTCACTGGCAGAGGATGGAATACAGGAACAGGTAGGACCAAGTTCCGAATGAATGGACAGGAACAGCTTCAGGAAGGACTGGGTCACTGGCAGGTGCGACTGGAATACAGCAATGGGTAGGACCCAGTTCAGACTGGACAGACAGGAGCAGCTTCAGGAAGAACATGATCTCTGGCAGGGGACTGAAATACAGGAACGGATAGGACCCAGTTCAGACTGGAAGGACAGGAATAGCTCCAGGAAGAACTGGGTCACTGGTAGGTACAACTGAAATACAGTGGGACCCAGTTCAAACAGGACAGATAAGGAACCACAAATGTGGACAAGCAGGGAACCACAGATGTGGATGTGAGTAGGCAGGATGGTAGTCATGGCGAGGTGCTGTTGTATTCCCACACCCCACAAAGAAACATAAAGTAGAACACTCTCTTTAGATTCTAGGGTTCCTTCTGCTTCAGCCATCCTGACTCCTGATTCCCGATTCTCACAAACGACTCCAGAATCTATGTCTATGCTCAACAGTTCAACTTTACTTAATAACAGGCTTCTTGACACAGATACAGCACAGTTCTCAATCAATGACTTTCCTGGAGCTTTCCCTGTTTTTCCTGCAGTCTTTGCCTCATCCTGGCATTCCCTGCCTCGCTGGACAATCTCTGTCCCATCTGACATTCTCTGTTTTTCCTGGCAATCTCTGCTTCGCTGGACAATCCCTGTCCCTTCTGATATTCTCTGTCTTTCCCAGCAATCTCTGCCTCGCTGCACAATCCCTGTCCCATCTGCGACGTCAATGCCTTTAGGTTCACCAGCTTCCTCCCATTACTCTTGTCCCGGTCTCAATAGGAAAAGGTAAAAGGCTCGCCATCTCAGCTTCGCCTAGTCCCAGCCATAGTTCCCGAATCCTCCTTGGAATGGTTACCGTCTAAGGTGGTGACTTCTTGCATGCTCCTCAGTCTGGGGTCCCTTCTTGCGAAGCAACCTTACCTCCACGGCTATCTGACTGTTTTCACTGCTGCATTACTACTTCTTGCCCTGGGCTGGGCTGCCAGGGCTCTGCTGCCTAACCAGTAAGTCCCATCACTATTTCCCACTATCCTGTACTACACCCATCTGTAACTCCTCCCAGTCTGGAAAACCGCTTGTGCCAACTATACTATTCTAACACTCTCATTCTCTATATAGTATGTCCCCACTATTCTCCTGTGCTATTGCTACCTTCTATTCTATCCCTAATCCTATGCACAACACATGTCAAGTACATATGTGGAGCCCATCTGCGACTGAATTCATATCTCCCAGAAGGGTGCACAGAAGGAATTTACCACTAAAGGTCTCAATTACATACACACACCTTCACCCATCCCTAGGACCACCAGAGGGAGCTATATAGTGATATAAAAGAAGGGTGAAGCCAGGAAAGTAGAGCAGAGTCAGGTTGGAGAAGGCTGCAGGCTGCAGCAAGGAGGAGAGCTCAGCTCAGACAGAGCTAGTGTGTGTATCCTCGAGTGAGGGCCCGAGTAGGCCGAAGGCGAGTGGAAAGAGAAGTAGTAGAAGGGGTAGAGGAGCCTAATCAGCTCACCCCAACGAGTACATACGGGACGCCGGGTGTTATGATTTGGTAGCTGAGGAGTGCAGGTAAAAAAGGCAATACACCAGAGCAGTTGGAATCTATGAGATTGCAGTACCCTGACTAACCACCACAACTAGAGGCAGCCGTGGAGCGTTCCTACGTTGGTCCTAGACGCCTCGTCACAGCCTGAGAAATTAACTACACCTAAAGATAGAAATAGGAAAGCTATCTGCCCCGGAGCAGAACCCCAAAGATAATAGAAAGCCCCCAAACATGTAATGGCGGTTAGACAAGATGAAATACTGACAAAGAAAGAAAATAGTATGAGCAAACGCTGGGGCCCAAACTAACTAAATAGAAAAGGATAGGAAGGGTACTTACTGCAATCCCAGAAAACCCTGAAAGGCACCAACTCTACTAATTTCAAAAACACCTGAGATCACACAACCTCTACCACCTAAATTAGTTCTCTGTGTAACAAAATCAAAACAGCAGCCACTGAAAAAACTGGAAAAAGCAAAAGTACAAACAACAGTGGCTGAACAAAACTGAGAGGGCAGAAGCCCCCGGAGGGGACCCTGAAGGCCCCCACAGAAGTGCAGGACAAAATGCAAAAATATAGCACAAACACAAAAGAAGAAAAAGTCTTATCTGTTAGCAGGAGATGCAGACACGACACAGCAGGCTACAAGGGAAACTGGAATAAAGGATTCAGACCAGAACAATTGATCACCGGCAACCCTGATGGGAAGGTGACTCCCTTATATAAGACCAGTCAGTAACACCTGATTCCCAGTCCTCACAATCTTCACTGGACAGACTAGCACTGCTTGTAACCACCAGAGGGAGCCTCTGCTCAGAACTCATCTCAAACCCATTCACAACAGTACCCCCCCCTTGAGGAGGGGTCACCGAACCCTCATTTGGGCAACCAGGTCGGTCAGGATGAGTTCTATGATACGCACGGATAAGTCTCCTAGCATGGATGTCCGAAGCAAACACCCAAGAATTGTCTTCCTGACCATAACCTCTCCATTTAACCAAATACTGGAGTTTCCGTCTAGAAAAACGAAAATCCAATATTTTCTCAACCACATACTCCAGATTGCCCTCAACCAAAACAGGGTCAGGGGGCGCAGCCATAGGAACCACTGGCTCGACAAACCTCTTCAACAAGGACTTGTGGAACACGTTATGGATCTTAAATGTCCCTGGAAGAAGCAAACGAAAAGAAACAGGATTAATAATCTCCATGATCTTATAAGGTCCAATGAACCTAGGCTTAAATTTAGGAGATGCCACTCTCATAGGAATATTCTTTGAGGACAACCAGACCAAGTCCCCCACTTTAAACCGAGGACCATCAGTCCTATGCCGGTTAGCAAACCGCTGGGCCCTGTCCTGAGAGAGGGACAACCTCTCCACTACCTGGTCCCAAATCTGTTGCATACGCTCCACAACAGAGTCAACACCTGGACAGACAGAAGCCTCCGTCTGTCCTGAAGAAAATCGAGGGTGAAACCCAGAATTACAGAAAAACGGAGACATCAAAGTGGCAGAGCTAGCCCTATTATTAAGAGCAAACTCAGTCAAAGGCAAAAAAGAGACCCAGTCATCCTGATCAGCAGACACAAAGCATCTTAGATAAGTCTCCAATGTCTGGTTTGTTCTCTCAGTTTGACCATTGGTCTGAGGATGAAATGCCGAGGAGAAAGACAATTGAACACCCAGTTTAGAACAAAAAGTCCTCCAAAATCTGGAAACAAACTGGACTCCTCTGTCAGACACAATGTTCTCAGGAATGCCGTGTAAACGAACCACGTGCTGAAGGAACAACGGCACCAATTCAGAGGAGGAAGGCAACTTAGGTAATGGCACAAGATGTATCATTTTGGAAAACCTATCACAAATTACCCAGATGGTGGTCATTCTCTGAGAAACAGGAAGGTCGGAAATGAAATCCATAGAGATATGGGTCCATGGTCTCTTGGGCACAGGTAATGGCATCAACAAACCACTAGAGCGAGAGCAAGGCTTGGAGCGAGAGCAAGTCCCGCAGGACTGCACAAATTCCCTGACATCACGAGACAAGGTAGGCCACCAAAAGGACCGACTAACCAAGTCTCTGGTACCAAAAATTCCGGGATGCCCAGCCAATGCGGAACAATGAATCTCAGACATCACACTCCCCTTCCACTGATCCGGGACAAACAATTTTCCAACCGGGCAGCGCTCGGGCCTATCCTCCTGACACCCCTCCAGAGCAAGTCTCAAATTGGGCGAGATGGCGGAAAGAACTACACCCTCTTTCAAAATAACAGAAGGATCAGATAACTCAGGAGAGTCCGCAAGGAAGCTCCTCGAGAGGGCATCCGCCTTAACATTCTTAGTGCCAGGAAGAAAGGAAACCGCAAAATTAAAACGTGTGAAAAACAAGGCCCACCTGGCCTGTCTAGGATTGAGTCGCTTGGCAGATTCCAGATAGACCAGATTCTTATGGTCCGTAAGGACCACCACCTGATGTTTGGCTCCCTCCAGCCAATGTCTCCACTCTTCAAAAGCCCACTTCATGGCCAATAACTCCCGATTACCCACGTCATAATTACGTTCAGTAGGAGAAAATTTTCGAGAGAAAAAGGCACAAGGGTTACTTTTAGAGGTCTCTGGATCTTTTTGGGACAAAACGGCACCTGCCCCAATTTCAGAGGCATCAACCTCCACCTGAAATGGAAGAGAAACATCAGGCTGCCGTAGAACAGGAGCAGAAGTGAATCTCTGCTTAAGTTCCTGAAATGCAGAGACTGCCTCAGGAGGCCAATTCACCACATCAGAACCCTTTCTGGTCAAATCAGTTAATGGTTTAACAATAACCGAGAAATTACCAATAAATTTACGATAAAAATTGGCAAAACCCAAAAATCTCTGAAGAGCCTTTAATGAAGTTGGTTGGACCCAATCACAGATGGCCTGAACCTTGACCGGGTCCATTTCAATAACAGATGGGGACAAAATGAATCCCAGAAATGAGATCCTCTGTACGCCAAAAAGACACTTTGATCCCTTCACATACAGAGCATTCTCTCTCAAAATCTGGAATACAGTTCGAACATGTTTCACATGAGAGTCCCAGTCATTAGAAAAAATCAAGATATCATCCAAATAAACAATCAGAAATTTGTCCACAAAATCCCTGAAAATGTCATTCATGAAGGACTGGAAGACGGAAGGAGCATTAGTGAGCCCAAAGGGCATCACCAGGTACTCAAAATGCCCTTCAGGGGTATTGAATGCCGTCTTTCATTCATCCCCGTGCTTAATGCGAATAAGGTTATACGCCCCCCTGAGGTCAAGCTTGGTAAACCAAGTAGCATTTTTCACCCTGGAAAACAGGTCAGAAATCAAGGGTAACGGGTATTGATATTTCACAGTAATATTGTTCAAGAGACGATAATCAATACACGGCCTCAATGAACCATCCTTTTTGGCCACAAAGAAAAAACCGGCACCTAAGGGTGAAGAGGATGGCTGATATGACCCTTCTCCAATGATTCCTTGATATAAGACCGCATAGCGTCATGTTCAGGTACAGACAAGTTAAAAAGGCGACCTTTAGGGAATTTACTACCAGGCACTAATTCAATAGCGCAGTCATAGCTCCTATGGGGGGGCAAGAATGCAGATTTACTTTCGCTAAACACATCAGAAAAATCAATCAAAAAGTCAGGAACATCCTGAGCCTGGGGGGAGGCAGAAAAAACAGGAGTGTTGGTATTAACACATTGGCAGCCCCAACTGGTTACAGACACAGATTTCCAATCCAAAACAGGAATATGAGACTGTAACCAAGGGAAACCCAGCACGATAATGTCATGCAGATTATACAGATCCAAAAATTTGCAGCACTCCTGGTGATCAGGTTCAACCCTCATTATCACCTGAGTAGAAAACTGGGGTTTATTCTCAGCCAAAGGGGTAGAATCGATCCCCAGTAGGGCAATAGACTTCTGTAGGGGTATCAAGGGAAACCCACAACGTTTAGCAAAATCATAATCCATCAGGTTAATAGCTGCTCCAGAATCAACGAAAGCCTGAGCAGAAAATGAGGACAGAGAGCATATCAGAGTGACAGTTAATAAAAACTTAGTCTGAACACTACCCAAGACAACTGAGCGTGCAAAACGTCTTCCCGCTTAGGGCAGACTGAAATAGCATGAGAGGCATCACCACAGTAGAAACATAACCCATTGCGCTTTCGAAACTCATGACGCTGTGCCCCAGACACCACTCTATCACACTGCATGGGTTCAGAAGCTGGTTCACAAGGCAACACCATTCCACGCATACTTCTCCGCTCACGCAAACGTCTGTCAATTTGAATCGCTAATGACATAGAATCATTGAGACCAGAGGGGACAGGGAATCCCACCATAACATCCTTTACATTATCTGACAGACCCTTCTGGAAAAGGGCTGCCAAAGCGTCGTCATTCCATTTGGTCAGGACTGCCCACCTACGGAATCTCTGACAGTATAACTCAGCGTCATCAAGCCCCTGATTTAATGCCAACAAGGCTTTTTCAGCTTGATCAGTGACATTAGGCTCATCGTACAATAACCCCAAAGCCTGAAAAAATGCATCAACATCACTCAAAACAGGATCCCCAGGTGTCAGGGAAAAAGCCCAATCCTGAGGATCGCCGCGCAGGAGAGAGATGACAATTTGAACCTGCTGCGCTGCGTTCCCTGAGGACCTAGACTTCAAGGCAAAAAACAATTTACAATTATTTTTGAAATTCTGAAACTTAGCTCGATCCCCTAAAAACAAATCTGGCATGGGAATCCTAGGTTCCACAACAGGCAACCTAGCAAGATAGGTAGCAATACTTCGAACTTCAGTGGCAAGCTGATCCACACGGCCAGACAACTGTGCAAACTCCATTGAGAGAAAAGATCCTCCCCAGCACCCAGAGATACAGAGGGAAAAAAAGAAAAAAAAAAAAAAATGCAACAAGCAGAAAAATATCTCTGACAACTCTGACAACCTTTTTTTTTTTCTTTCACAATATTTTTCCCTTCTGTGAGTACCACACAATTTTCAGTTATGGCCGGTGATACTGTTATGATTTGGTAGCTGAGGAGTGCAGGTAAAAAAGGCAATACACCAGAGCAGTTGGAATCTATGAGATTGCAGTACCCTGACTAACCACCACAACTAGAGGCAGCCGTGGAGCGTTCCTACGTTGGTCCTAGACGCCTCGTCACAGCCTGAGAAACTAACTACACCTAAAGATAGAAATAGGAAAGCTATCTGCCCCGGAGCAGAACCCCAAAGATAATAGAAAGCCCCCAAACATGTAATGGCGGTTAGACAAGATGAAATACTGACACAGAAAGAAAATAGTATGAGCAAACACTGGGGCCCAAACTAACTAAATAGAAAAGGATAGGAAGGGTACTTACTGCAATCCCAGAAAACCCTGAAAGGCACCAACTCTACTAATTTCAAAAACACCTGAGATCACACGACCTCTACCACCTAAATTAGTTCTCTGGTGTAACAAAATCAAAACAGCAGCCACTGAAAAAACTGGAAAAAGCAAAAGTACAAACAACAGTGGCTGAACAAAACTGAGAGGGCAGAAGCCCCCGGAGGGGACCCTGAAGGCCCCCACAGAAGTGCAGGACAAAATGCAAAAATATAGCACAAACACAAAAGAAGAAAAAGTCTTATCTGTTAGCAGGAGATGCAGACACGACACAGCAGGCTACAAGGGAAACTGGAATAAAGGATTCAGACCAGAACAATTGATCACCGGCAACCCTGATGGGAAGGTGACTCCCTTATATAAGACCAGTCAGTAACACCTGATTCCCAGTCCTCACAATCTTCACTGGACAGACTAGCACTGCTTGTAACCACCAGAGGGAGCCTCTGCTCAGAACTCATCTCAAACCCATTCACAACAGCCGGGTCCGAGCTTACAGGGATCTTCACGACCCAGTAGGAGACACCGGAAACCTGGGGACTACAGGTCTCAGGAGCCCTATAGAGCTGATACGTAACTGGGTCAGGAGTAGTCCGGAAAGCAGGACGCTGCAAGTAGGGACTGTACTTCAAGAGAAGGCCCTACCACAAGGTCAGCCGGGCATGGGACGGAGACAAACTCAGGCCTAGCTTCATGCAGGTCAGAGACTTATAATAGGAGACAGGAGGCCCTATCCTACTCAGTGGGAGAATCTGGATGTGCACCCTTCACCCTACAGCGCTCCGGGATGTGCCTGCAACATCTTCAGTAAAGGTACCAAAGTGACTTGTGTGTCTGTTCGCCTTCTTGTACCTACCCTGCCTGCTTCCCCATATAACTATCTGCCCTGAAGGACTCAGCCTCACCTGTGGGAGGCTTAACACCTATAGCTGCACAACACCAACCCTTCAGTGGATCTGCACCGCAGCGCTGGTCACCCTGACCAGAAACCACAGGTGGCGTCATGAACATTCATATAAACATTTAATCCCCTGTAAATACATCCCATTACCAGTGAAAGCCCAGGGCCATGGACCGAGCTGCAGCTACCGTGACATCCCATCCCCATAGAAGTCGACGGGCTCGGTGCCGAGTACCCCACGGCCCTGGCGGGCGGTTCACATACACATTACAGCAACAGTAGATGAGTACATTAACAGTCATAGACAATATGGAACCGCACGCAACTTAATGTAAACATTGTACAAAGAGGGGGAGGCATATGACAGCCTCTGTCATCCCCCTTACATGGACAAGCAGGAAACCGCAGATACGGACAAGCACGGAACCGCAGATGCGGACAAGCATGGAGTCGCAGGTTCCCACAGGAGAGAAGTGACTCGGTTTACATGGAACAGACAGGGTCAGGTTAGTACAAGCATAAATACACACAGACAGGACAAAGTTCACACCAGACCTATACAAGGACAGGTACACACAGGACAGACAGGGCGAATATTACACAGGATACTTACAAAGAAGTAGCAAGTGTACACACAGATCTCTAATGTTGAACAGCGACAACAGAGGTGTGTCGACCCGCCACCACAATTGTGGGTTACCAGGGCAATGGGGTACTCAGAGCCGAGCCCGTAGAGGTCTATGGGATTGTCACAGGTAGCTGTGGCTCGGTCTGTGGCCCTGGCGGTCTGGCGTATGTTGGGGGGTATATTTACAGGGGATAGATTTATATACAGTTCGTGACGCCACCTGTAGTCTTCTGGTAATTTATACCAGCGCTGCTGTAGATCTCTGAGGGGATGGTGATGCAGCTAGATGTCGGGTCCCCTACAGGTGGGACTCTTCCCTCAGGTCGGTAGTTAGGTAGGGATTGTGCAGGCATGCAATTAATAACTCAGTCTCACACCGTCAGCGTCTTTCCATACCTTTACTTGCAAGATGGTAAGGCAGGTCCCAGGGAGGCTGATGGGGTTGATGGAGGATGAGCTTCGAGGCAACGGCTAAGCAAGTTAGGGGCCTCCTTTACTGTCCAATAATGATGAGTACAACCAGCCTGAAGCGTAGTTCCCTCTATAATTCCAGCTATTCCAAAGCTGTTCTGCCCAGTCAGATTTGTGGTGGAGCCTTCCAAATGATGAAACTAGGTTCTTACTTTTGTCTGCGCTTGACTCAAAGTCCCTATTCCACCTGACTCCTGTTACGTACTGACTATTTGGGGCTGTTTGCCGCGACCTAAAGTCCGGTAAATCTCTGGTTTTCTTACCACTATGCTTGTAGCTAATAGTGATCCTTCGGTCCCCAGTGACCGGTAGCAATGTGCAGGACTTCTCCAAGCCAAAAGCACTTTTTCAATAATCTTTCCACTTTGCCCTTCGATTTGCTCGACTCTTAATGGATATCTCAGTCTGTCTTCCAGTGGGGCACAGCTCTGACTAGGCTGAGGTGAACTAGACCACCTGTACTAGCCTCCACTTTCTGAACTGCTAACAGGCTCAGACTGGACACGTCTACTCTGTCCAAGGACAGGAAACTGACTAAATCACTCCCTTCCACACCCCTGCTGGGTGTGTCAGAAGTGTACATGATGTTATGAAGAGCCCTTAACTGTTACCTCTCCACTCATCCTCCTGGTATTGTTACCAGGGCTACACATTCCCCCATGGTAAACGACAGCACTCCCGGGCTGTAAAATATAAAGAGACATTTTTGTTTATGCATGAAAACATCAACATTAAACAGTAATTCGTCCCATCCGGGAGGTGAGGATGTCTTAAACGTTGCAAACAAAACATTATAGAAAAATACAAATATAAATAACATTTTCATATAAATAGACAATATGCTTGTGAAGGACCCGCACCAAACCTTCAACGTGGGTCCTGGGTGGGCTGCAGGACATCCGAATGCAGACCTCACTCAGTGCCACACCACACGGGTTTTCTGTTCAGAGGTAAGTCAAGGTTTCATGTGAAACCATTAAAAGGCACCTTAGTGCAACTATTTACAGGATACAGTTTTTGGGCTGGCTCAGTCCTCAGCCTCTGAGTCCATTATAAGACATAATAGAGAAAAACACATATTTATATATAGACTTTTTACAGTATTCACATTAATTCGTTATAATTACTGCTGATATCTAATGGGTAACTTTCCTTTGGTGGTTCGCTCTGATCTACGTGGTGTAGCTTCAGGTATATCAAGTTGCGATCTGTCTGCACTGCGTAACGGCAAACTATAGAACTGCCTCAATCTTTCTATGGATCTGGCAAGCGTACTGATGGCTGGGCGGTGTGAGTCAGCTTCACCAGGAGATCCCATAGTATGGGGCGCTGCTTCAGATGATCCTTCTTGAGATTCCACAGGTTGAGGTGTTGCTGGGATGGGTAACTCCTGAGCGGGCTCAACTGGCACCACAGGCACAACTGGAGGTAGAACTTCCTCTTGTGGCTGATAAAACTGCAACACTGGAATTATCACAGCATCTCCCAGTCGGGGCCAATCCGCAGGAAAATCTCCCAGATCTGTGTGTATGACCTCTTCCTTTCTTTCTCCTTGATTGATGACAGGGTTCTTTTCACAACGCTTTAAGGGTTCTGGACACAATTTCAAATGGTCTCTGGACACAGTGGTTGTTGTTCTTCCTCCGTCCTTACTGACGACACAAACTTTTCTGTTGTCATATTTAGAATCTTGTATGACGTAGGGTTCTTGCTCCCACTGATTATCCAATTTGTGCATCTTCCTTTTTCTTTTTAATACTACCTCTCCAGGCATCAAAGGCTTGGCAGGAGCATTTCGGTTGTAAACATCTTCCTGTTTCTCCCGTGCCTTGTTGAGACTTTCCTCCACGCAGACTTGCACTCTTCTGTATTGCTCTTGCCGATTGATGTCCCAGTTTTCAACGGCGTCGTCTGCCTCTGGTTCTACCACTCCAAGTTCTAAATCCATTGGTAGTCTTCCGGGCCTTGCTCTCATAAGATAGGCTGGAGTGCAGTTAGTTGAACTTACAGGTATATGGTTATACAAATCAACCAAATCAGGTAGTAAGTCCGGCCATCGATTCCTGTCTTCCAACGGTATGGATCTCAACAAATCAAGGACAATATGGTTCATTTTTTCGCAAAGACCGTTGGTTTGAGGGTGATATGGTGTTGTTCTTATTTTCTTGCACCCGTACATGTGACAGAATTCCTTGAATAAATCAGCTTCGAAAGCAGGTCCCTGATCGGTTAATACTTGCTCCGGATACCCATGCGGTCTGCAGAAGCTTGCTTGAAAGGTTTTCGCGGCCGTCACTGCGGTCTGGTCCTTAACTGGAACAACCACCAGAAATCTGGAGTAATGGTCCACCATGGTCAAGGCGTATGAGTACCCAGATCTACTTGGCGACAATTTGACGTGGTCCAGGGCCACAATCTCCAGAGGACGAGTCGTCCGGATAGGTTGCAGGGGGCCTTCTGACTACCGTAGTCCTTTCTTCGGAGACCACAGGGTCCACAGTTCCGACACCACCTCTCGATGGAGCTGCGCATCCCTACCCAGTAGAACCGGCATCTCAACAGGGTCTCCAGCTTCCTCCAGCCAAAGTGTCCTGCTTGATCGTGGTATGCTTCCAACACCATTGGGACGTCTGCCTTGGGGACCACGATTTGCCAGACCATCTCATGGGTTCTGGGGTTGACGTATCTCCTGCACAACTTCTCACGGTATAGGAACAACCTGCTTTTCTCGTTCCACAGGAGCTTGGCTGACATAGGGGCATCCTTTTCCAAAGAGGAGCCTTCCTGTCTTAACAACTCCTTGATGCGGCTGACCACTGGATCACTGTCCTGAGTCTCTTTCCAACTGTGATGGGGTAAAGGATTTAATGTTGCACCATACTGCTTTCTGTGGACTCGATGCTCGTGGACTACCCCATTTCGATGGAACGCAGGTAGCTCAATTTCTTCCAGGTCGTCCGATTCGTCTTCCGTATCAGAGTCATGCGGCATTCGGGACAACGCATCAGCATTAGCATTCTTTCGACCTGCCCGGTACTTGATAGTAAACTGGTAATTGGACAACCGAGCCATCCATCGCTGCTCCATGGCGCCCAGCTTGGCGGTTTCCAGGTGCGTTAACGGGTTGTTGTCTGTGTACGCCGTGAACTTATTGGAGGCCAGATAGTGCTTAAATCTTTCAGTAATGGCCCAGACCAGCGCCAGAAACTCCAGCTTGAAGCTGCTATAATTTTCCGGATTCCTCTCAGTTGGCCTGAGTTTTCTGCTAGCATAGGCGATGACTTTTTCTTGGCCATTCTGCTTCTGACTGAGAACCGCTCCCAAACCTTCATTACTGGCGTCGGTGTACAACAGGAACGGTTGGCTGTAATCAGGATAGGTTAAGATCTCATCACCTGTAAGGATCTCTTTCATCTTTTGGAATGCTTCAGCCTGTTCCTTACCCCAATTAAAGGGAGGGTTTCTGCTCTTTAGGGATTGTCCTACTAGGAGGTCCTGTAAAGGAGCTGCCTTCTTCGTGTAATCTTTCACGAACCTTCTGTAGTAACCCGTTAGTCCCAGGAACTGTCGCACTTCCTTAAGGTTTTTCGGCTCCGGCCACTTCTGGATGGCAGTGACTTTCTCTGGGTCCGGCGCTACTCCTTCCGAACTGACGATGTGCCCCAAGTATTGTACCTTCTGTTTGAGTAGATGGCATTTTGAGGGTTTCAACTTCATCCCGTACCTGGACAGGGACTCAAACACTTCTGCCAGGTGCTTCAGATGGTCCTCATATGTCTTGGAATACACGATAACGTCGTCTAGGTATAGCAGCACGGTTTCAAAATTGAGATGTCCCAGACAATTTTCCATCACTCTCTGAAATGTTCCTGGGGCACTGCTGAGCCCAAACGGCATTCTGTCGAACTCACAGAGCCCCATTGGGGTGGTGAAAGCCGTTTTCTCACGATCCTCCTCAGCCACAGCCACTTGCCAGTAACCACTAGTCAGATCAAGGGTAGAAAAGTAGTTAGCCGTTTTCAGAGCAGCTAATGATTCCTCTATACGTGGTAACGGGTATGCATCCTTGTGTGTTATGCGGTTCACCTGCCTGTAATCCACACACATTCTCATACTACCATCTTTCTTTTTAACCAGAACTAGAGGGGCTGCCCAGGGGCTACAACTATCCCTTATCACCCCGGCTTTCTTCATATCATTCAACATTTCTTTAGCCTTCTGATAATGAGCTGGAGGTATGGGCCTATACCGCTCTTTGATGGGAGGATGACTGCCTGTAGGGATATGATGTTGTACTCCCTTAATTATCCCAAAATCAAGTGGATTTTTGCTAAACACTTGGGCGTACTCTTGCACCACCCGTAATACCCCTTGCTTCTGGTGAGCGGGAGTGGTGTCCGTCCCAACATGGAGTTGCTGACACCATTCCGCCACCTGAGTTGCTGGGTCATTGTCCTCCGCTATTTGACAGGAGTCTAAGGACTCAGCCGGGAGAATAGAATTATTATCAACAGCATGTAGTTTAGCAATGGTTGCATAACGGGGTAAGTTTACCTCATCATCTCCCCAATTGAGAAGCCGTACCGGTACTCTTCCATTCACCACTTCTACTACTCCTCTAGCAGTCATAAGTGTAGGTCTATGTTCTGAATGGTGGGGTTCTACTACAGCTTGGTAGTTCTGTCCTCTCAGACCTATGGCTGCCCTGCACCAAATGATCATTTCACTCATTGGGGGTATCACAATAGGATCCGAGTCAGTGACCCGTACATTACCAATTTCGCCGTCGGTAAGCTTCGCTTGCTGCTGACACACCAGGGCCCGGATCTCTCTTTGGATTACTCCTCTCTGCCTTGGTCGGGCAATCTCAGCGAGCTGTTGGAGCAAGAACACAACTTCTCCCAAACAATTACCGATAATGTTAGTACCCAAAATTATATTTAAACCATTCTCCTCATTTACAGTCTTTACTACCAGAAGCCCCTGGTCTTTCAACTCCTCTCTGCCCACCTTTACATCTACACATTTTGTTCCGAGTACTTCTACAGGAAGACCATTAGAAGCATACACGGTAAAGTCAAGGCTCGGAGGTTTAAGACTGTCCATTGACCAGTACTTGGTATATAGGGCATCAGGTATTAGGGTCACCTGCGACCCAGTGTCTAACAATGCTGGAACAGCAATACCATCTAGAATAATAGACAGGTAGGGTCGCCCGCCCACATACCTGCGGTTCCAGTCTAGGGGGCCTGACGGGTATTCTCCTGGTGTTGGCCCTTGGACCCAGGTTCTGCCCGTTTAAAGGACACTGTGGAGACAGATGACCTTTCCGGTTGCAGCGATAACAGATGATCTCTCGACGAGGAGGGTGTTGATCAGAGGTTGCTCCTGGGGGTGGCGTTGTCCTTCTCCGGGGGGGCGACGTCTTCTTTCTTCTCCGGTGCATCCACGGGACGTCTTCTGGGCAGTCAGCTAACAAGATCTTCCCTTCCTCCTCTTTCCGCAGCTGCAGGGCACTCATTACAGCAGCCAGATTTTTAGTCAGCTGGCGCACCTCTGAGCGCAGACAGTCCAATTCACTAGGAGGTGTCACCTGCGCTTTGGCTTCAGCCACTAACGGGAACAGGGGGTTACTGCCGGTTCCAGAGTGACTTCACCCTGATGATGTTGGGTGGCCACCTCAGGTTTGCCCAGGGGCCGCAGCCCTTTTATTGCCATGTCCTTTAGGGCATCAAAGGTAGCATCCGGATGGTCTAAGGACCACCAGTTTACAGTTCTGCGTTCCTCTTGGGATCTCAATCCCTGTATAAATTGTTCTTTCAGCATTCTATTCTCGTCGATAGCATTTAAATTGTTAATTTGCTTGAGGGCTCTCAGGGCTCCTTGTAGTCGGCAAGCGTAGTCCCGGATGCTGTCACCTGGCTGTTGTGAACAGTGGTAGAAGGCCATCCGAAGATCCGTTTCTGTGCGGTCTTCAAATATAGCATGCAGCTTAAGGAAGATCGCAGGTACCGACTCCTGATCAACGGTATCCCAAGTCTCCACTTCCCTCTCAGCAGCGCCAGTTAGCTGCCCTATTAGCACAGCAGCTTTTTGTCTCTCAGGCATGGAGTACATTTCTAGGATGCTGCATAACTTCCGCTTGAAGCCTGCTAATGTGCCTGGCTCACCGCTGTACTGGGGAAGCCATTTCGCCCCAGGCATATATGGGAGCGTTAGTGGCATGATCGGGACTACCGGACTGGGTACAGGGCCTGCGCCCCCATCTGGCGCTACAATACCAGACGGTGCGGGATTGGGGCCTCCGGCCGGGGCCGCACTGTCAGCCGGTTGTTGTGACATCTTAGCGCCCCCTTGGTTAAACGGAGCCTACCGGTTTCAGATGCTGCTACTTCACAGGCACCGCAGTGGGAACAGGACCTTCGTCGCAGGCGCTCTGATGTCAGAGCGTTCACTCCCTGTTGCAGGACCTGCCGCTGAGTCAGAGCCGGGGGCGTGTCCAAGACTTTGCGCGCTCTTTCAGGTACGCCCACCTTCTTCTCCAGCGCCTTAGGGCGCGAATCTGGCGGCAAATATGGCGGTATTTGGCGCCAAACAACAGCAACAGTCTTTTTTCATCAAAACACTCCACAGGCACACAGGGCTCGCAATGCTGCAAGTTTCGTATCCTGTTCGTGACGCCAAATTTTTGTGTCGACCCGCCACCACAATTGTGGGTTACCAGGGCAATGGGGTACTCAGAGCCGAGCCCGTAGAGGTCTATGGGATTGTCACAGGTAGCTGTGGCTCGGTCTGTGGCCCTGGCGGTCTGGCGTATGTTGGGGGGTATATTTACAGGGGATAGATTTATATACAGTTCGTGACGCCACCTGTAGTCTTCTGGTAATTTATACCAGCGCTGCTGTAGATCTCTGAGGGGATGGTGATGCAGCTAGATGTCGGGTCCCCTACAGGTGGGACTCTTCCCTAGGTCGGTAGTTAGGTAGGGATTGTGCAGGCATGCAATTAATAACTCAGTCTCACACCGTCAGCGTCTTTCCATACCTTTACTTGCAAGATGGTAAGGCAGGTCCCAGGGAGGCTGATGGGGTTGATGGAGGATGAGCTTCGAGGCAACGGCTAAGCAAGTTAGGGGCCTCCTTTACTGTCCAATAATGATGAGTACAACCAGCCTGAAGCGTAGTTCCCTCTATAATTCCAGCTATTCCAAAGCTGTTCTGCCCAGTCAGATTTGTGGTGGAGCCTTCCAAATGATGAAACTAGGTTCTTACTTTTGTCTGCGCTTGACTCAAAGTCCCTATTCCACCTGACTCCTGTTACGTACTGACTATTTGGGGCTGTTTGCCGCGACCTAAAGTCCGGTAAATCTCTGGTTTTCTTACCACTATGCTTGTAGCTAATAGTGATCCTTCGGTCCCCAGTGACCGGTAGCAATGTGCAGGACTTCTCCAAGCCAAAAGCACTTTTTCAATAATCTTTCCACTTTGCCCTTCGATTTGCTCGACTCTTAATGGATATCTCAGTCTGTCTTCCAGTGGGGCACAGCTCTGACTAGGCTGAGGTGAACTAGACCACCTGTACTAGCCTCCACTTTCTGAACTGCTAACAGGCTCAGACTGGACACGTCTACTCTGTCCAAGGACAGGAAACTGACTAAATCACTCCCTTCCACACCCCTGCTGGGTGTGTCAGAAGTGTACATGATGTTATGAAGAGCCCTTAACTGTTACCTCTCCACTCATCCTCCTGGTATTGTGTACCAGGGCTACACAGAGGCAGGTACTGATTCAGACACAGCTGGCTTAGGAAAGGTACAGGTTTCTAACAGTAGGTATAAGAAAAGGTTCAGAGACAAAGCAGATTAGTAAAGGGAGCTGTTACAGCAGGTTTGGAGAAAGGAAATGAATCAGAGACAGCTAGTGCGGAAACAGGTGCTGATTCAGAAACAGAAGGATGCAGAGACAGGTTCAGATAGTAAGACAGCAGATACAGGGAAAGATACAGACTAGATGCAAACAGGATGAGTCAGGCCCTAATTCAGACACAGGTACAAGTTCAGGCCTGGGCATAGAGACCCAGGGACACAGGTTCAGACAAGAACAGATAGAGGTACATGTTCATGGTACAGGCCTGGGTATAGAGACCCAGGGACACAGGTTCAGGCAAGAACAGATACAGGTACAGGTGTAAACGGGTTGCGGGATGCAGTGATGGACAGGAGGCAGAGCAAGGGTTAACAAGTTTAATAACAGGGGAATAGGGTTAAGGGTTAAACAGTATAAATGGAAAAAGATATTGTAAGGTGAAGAACAACAGTTCAGATAACGACAGTTCGGTTGTACACTTAACGTGTCAGAAGTCAATCTGGAGGATTGCGAAATTCTTCTTGTTTATACGAGGGGTGCCTGAAAAGTTGGAGGCCTGACCCAGAAGTAGTGACCGTGGGTCAAAATTTTTCAGTCAATTCTCGAAATAGTCTCCCTTGAGGGTCACACAGGTATGCCATCTCTCTTGGAGTTTCATTACTCCACTGTGGTAGAACGTTCCGTCTTGCTCCTCCAAAAAGTCCTTTACGGCGTCCATGACGGCTTCATTACAAGGAAAATGACTTCCACAAAGGTGCTTTTTCATCTGTGGAAATAGGAGACAGTCTGAGGGAGCCAAATCAGGGGAATAGGGTGGGTGCTGAAGCAGTTGGAAACCACAGAAGTGAATTGCAGCCATTGCAACAGCTGATGTGTGAACTGGCGCATTTTCCTGTTGAAACAACACCCCTTTCCGCTGCATCCCTCGACGTTTTTCCTTAATTGATGACCTCAGAAGATGAATCTGAGCTGCATAATATTTCCCATTGATGGTTTGACCTTTATGGAGGAACTCCAGAAGAATGACACCCTTGGAATCCCACAACACTGATGCCATCACCTTGCCAGTGGATGTAACCACCTTTGCCTTTTTGGGGCGTGGGAAGGTGGGATGTTTCCACTGTTTTCAGTCTTCTTTTGACTCCGGACAAAAGTGGTGTACCCAAGTTTCATCTATTGTAACAAATCTCTGCATAAAAAGTTGAATATCAGCTTCAAACAGTTGCACATTTTCCGCAGACCGAAGTTCTCTCAGACGTTTGTTCTCTAATGTCAAAAGTCTGGGCACCCATCGGGCCGAAACTTTATGCATGTTCAGCAGCTGTGTTAGGATATGGCCAAACCCTCTCCACTGATATGCCCACACATTGTGCAATGTGCCGCTGTTTGACACGTCGATCTGCCATTACAATGTTTTTCACTTTTTTGAAAATTTTCATCTGTGCATGCGGTTGAGGGATGACCACTGCGAGCAGCATCTTCAATTGATGTCTGTCCCCGCTTGAAATCTGCAACCAACTTTTTCACCATTGTATAAGAAGGAGCATTGTCCACTAATGTCTCCAGCATGTCCTTGTGAATTTCCAATGGTGTCAGTCCTTTTTTCAGAAGGTATTGAATGACTGCTCGCTTTGCCAATTTCTCCATTTCCATATTTCAGCCTTGCCACAAAACTTTAAAATGCTGTCACGGAAAAAAAAAAATCAAAACAAAAAGGTTTCATGGGTGGGCCTCAAACTTTTCAGGCCTCCCTCGTAATCAACAGCTGTAGGAGGGAATATCTCAGGTACACTTTGCATCTCTTCTATTTGGTCAGGATTCCTTGGGCTGGCGTGCAGTAAACTATCCAGTTCAGAGGATGAAGTCAGGGGTTCTTCTCATCACCATCAGGAACCTTGGGAATGAGCGTTTCAAGAACACTTGACACTCTCTCCCCTTCTTCAGGTTCCTTTGGCAGCCAAGGTAACGATATACTTCGATGGACTACTTGGGTAGACATCCCTTAATCCCCTTCGGGATGAGTCCCACAAACGGGACCATTGGGTCCGATTTGGCTTTTAACCAGATTCGCCTCCACGCGCCTGAGCAGCGCAAACATCTCACCGTAGACAGTCGACACCTTCTCTGTCTCTTCTCGGCGTCCGGCGTCGTGTCTCTGTCTTGCTCTCGGTGTGGTTCCCCTCTTCTCGTCGTTCCTTTTCTCCCAGGGGCAGCATTCTCTCCAATTAGCAGGACCTTCACTGTCGGCTGTCTTGGGTAGGGCAACTTCTGCATAGGTGTCCCAGTCTTACACACATCCAGCACCCACTTCTGCGCCTGTCTGGTGGGCACTTTGGTCGGGATCGCCGCTCTCTACAGGAAGCATATCTCCTCTGCATTCGCTCTCCACCCCACAATATGGAGCTAAATTCTGGAGCTGCTGCTGAAAATTTCTTCATACTCCACACATCTCCTCTAACTTCTTCTATCTTTTGCTGTGTGTTACCTCGGGTATGGTATGGCGTTGGACTCTAAGACTGCAAGGGCTTCCTTCAGGCTCTCGATTTTTTCCCATATTTTCTGCATTCCCTGCAGCTCTTCCTCTTTAGTTGTAGGTACTTCGCGGCTTCAGACCATCCCTGTATCCCTGTCAAGGCTGTGGTCCTCTGCTCCTGTTCGCCTATGCTCGCCTCTGCCCCAATTTCTGCAAAAGTCATGCGCAGATTAAATCGCAGGCACTCATGCAAGACTTGCTTAACCCCTCTCTGCCATCAGACGTACTATTCCGTCCATGTGACCCTGGACCTTATTCCCATGGACGGAATAGTACGTCATGGGCGATCAGCTGCGCTCCCGGGGGGAGCGCAGCTGATCGCCGCCGGGTGTCAGCTGATTATCACAGCTGACACCCGTGACTGTGTGTCAGGAGCGGTCACGGACCGCTCCCGGAACATTAACCCCTGGCACACCGCGATCAAACATGATCGCGGTGTACCCGGGGCACAGGGGAGGATCGCGCAGGCAGGGGGCTCCCTGCGCGCTCCCCTGAGACCCTCAGAGCAGCGCGATGTGTCGCGCTGTTCCGAGGGTCCGTCCTCCCTCCAGGTCCCCGGATCCAAGATGGCGCTGGGGTCCTGCAGGGAGGCGGCTTCCTCAGTGCCTGCTGAGAGCAGGCGCTGGGGAAGCCTGCAGCAGTGCCAGAGCGATCGCTGGTGTGACAGAGTGCTGTGCACACTGTCACACCAGCGATCTGCTAAAATACAGTGATGTCCCACCCTGGGACAAAGTATAAAAGTAAAAAAAATAAAAATAAAAAGTGGTAAAAAAAAAAAAAAAAAAAAAAATATTCCCCAATAAATTCATTCTTTCCTGTAAATAAAAAAACCAAAACAATAAAAGTACACATATTTGGTATCGCCGACGTCCGTAACGACCCCCCCTATAAAACTGTCCCACTAGTTAACCCCTTTAATGAACCCCTTAAAAAAAAAAAAAAGAAAACGAAGCAAAAAATCAATGCTTTATCATCATACCGCTGAACAAAAAGTGGAATAATACGCGATCAAAAAGACCGAGATAAATAACCATGGTACCGCTGAAAACGTCATCTTGTCCCGCAAAAAACGAGCCATCATACAGCATCATCAGCGAAAAAATAAAAAAGTTATAGCTCGCAGAATAAAGCGATGCAAAAATAATAATTTTTTATATAAAATTGTTTTCATGCTATAAAAGCACCAAAACATAAAAAAATGATATAAATAAGGTATCGCCGTAATCGTACTGACCCGAAGAATAAAACTGCTTTATCAATTTTACCACACGCGAACGGTACAAACGCCTCCCCCAAAATAAATTCATGAATTGCTGATTTTTGTTCATTCTAACCTCCCAAAAATCGAAATAAAAAGCGATCAAAAAATGTCACGTGCTCAAAAATGGTACCAATAAAAACATCACCTCGTCCTGCAAAAAATAAGAACTCACATGACTCTGTGGGCCAAAATATGCAAAAATTATAGCTCTCAAAATGTGGTGATGCAAAAAACTATTTTTTACAATAAAAAGCGTCTTTTAGCGTGACAGCTGCCAATCATAAAAACCCGCTATAAATAGTAAATCAAACCCCCCTTTATCACCCCCTTAGTTAGGGAAAAATAATAAAATTAAAAAAATGTATTTATTTCCATTTTCCCGTTAGGGTTAGGGTTGCGGCTAAAGTTAGGGTTAGGGTTGGCGCTAACGTTAGGATTAGGATAAGGGTTGGGATTACGGTTAGGGGTGTGTTAGGGTTAGGTTTGTGGTTAGGGTTGGGACTAGGGTTAGGGGTGTGTTGGGGTTAGGGTTGGAGTTAGAATTGGGGGTTTCCGCTGTTTAGGCACATCAGGGGCTCTCCAAATGTGACATGGCGTCTGATCTCAATTCCAGCCAATTCTGCGTTGAAAAAGTCAAATGGTGCTCCTTCACTTCTGAGCTCTGCCATGCGCCCAAACAGTAGTTTACTCCCCATATGGGGTATCAGCGTACTCTGGACCACAAGAGTTATTGTGCAATTTGTCCTATTTCTTCTATTACCCTTGGGAAAATAAAAAACTGGGGCGACAAAATCATTTTTGTAAAAAAAAAAATGATTTTTTTATTTTTACGGCTGTACGTTATAAACTTCTGTGAAGCACTTTGGGGTTCAAAGTGCTCACCACACATCTAGATAAGTTCCTTGTGGGGTCTATTTTCCAAAATGGGGTCACTTGTGGGGGGTTTCCACTGTTTAAATTCATCAGGGGCTCTCCAAATGCGACATGACTCCCCCAGACCATTCCATCTAAAGTCTGCAATCCAAAACGTCACTACTTCCCTTCCGAGCCCCGACGTGCGCCCATACAGTAGTTTACTCCCACATATTGGGTATCAGCGTACTCAGGACAAATTGGACAACAACTTTTGGGGTCCAATTTCTCCTGTTACCCTTGTGAAAATAAAATATTGAGGGCGAAAAATCATTTTTGTAAAAAAAAAAAAGGATTTTTTATTTTTAACGGCTGTACGTTATAAACTTCTGTGAAGCACTTTGGGGTTCAAAGTGCTCACCACACATCTAGATAAGTTCCTTGAGGGGTCTAGTTTCCAAAATGGTGTCATTTGTGGGGGTTTCCACTGTTTAGGCATATCAGGAGCTCTCCAAACACGACATGGCATCCAGCCAATTCTGCGTTGAAAAAGTCAAACGGCGCTCCTTCCCTTCCAAACTCTGCCATGCACCCAAACAGTGGTTTACTCCCACATATGGGGTATCAGCGCACTCAGGACAAATTGCACAATAACTTTTGAGTCTTGTTACCCTTGGGAAAATAAAAATTGGGGTGAAAAAATCAATTTTGTGGAAAAAATATGATTTTTTAATTTTATGGCTCTACGTTATAAACTTGTGTGAAGCACTTGGGGGTTCAAATTGCTCACCAAAGATCTAGATAAGTTCCTTAGGGGGTCTAGTTTCCCAAATGGGGGCACTTGTGGGGGGTTTCCACTGTTTAGGCACAGCAGGGGCTCTCCAAATGCAACATGGCGTCCAATCTCAATTCCAGCCAATTTTGGTTGGAAAAAGTCAAATGGTGCTCCTTCCATTCCGAGCTCTGCCATGCGCCCAAACAGTGGTTCCCCCCCACATATGGGGTATCAGCGTACTCAGGACAAATTGGACAACAAATTTTATGGTCCAATTTCTCCTGTTACCCTTGGGAAAATAAAAAATTAGTGACTAAGAGATAATTTTTGTGGGAAAAAAATAGGATTTTTTATTTTCATGCTCGGGCATTATAAACTTGTGTGAAGCACTTGGGGTTCAAAGTGCTCACCAAAGATCTAGATAAGTTCCTTAGGGGGTCTAGCTTCCAAAATGGGGTCACTTGTGGGGGTTTCCACTGTTTAGGCTCATCTGGGGCACTACAAATGGAACATGACCCCCATCAATGTTTGCATTCCAAAACGTTACTGCTTCCTTTCCAAGCCCTGCCGTGCGCCCAAACAGTTTCCCCCCCCACATATGGGGTATCAGCGTACTCAGGACAAATTGGAAAACAACTTTTGGGGTCCAATTTCCTTGGGAAAAATCAAAAATTTGGGACTAAAAAATCATTTTTGTGGAAAATTTTATTTTTTTTTTCACACCCAGGCATTATAAATTTTTGTGAAACACTTTGGGGTTCAAACTGCTCACAACAGATCTAGATAAGTTCCTTAGGGGGTCTAGTTTCCAAAATGGTGTCACTTGTGGGGGTTTCCACTGTTTAGGCATATCAGGGGCTCTCCAAACACGACATGGCATCCAATCTCAATTCCAGCCAATTTTAGTTTGAAAAAGTCAAACGGCGCTCCTTCCCTTACGAGCTCTGCCGTGTGCCCAAACAGTGGTTTTCCCCCACATATGGGGTATTGGCGTACTCAGGAGAAATTGCACAACAACGTTATCTGCCCATTTTCTCCTTTTACCCTTGTCAAAATAAAAAAACGTTTGTAAAAGATCATTTTTGTGGCTAAAAAGTTAAATATAAATTTTTTCCTTCCACATTGCTTCAGCTCCTGTGAAGTACCTGAAGGGTTATTAAACTTCTTGAATGTGGTTTTGAGTACCTTGAGGGGTGCAGTTTTTAGAATGGTGTCACTTTTGGGTATTTTCTGCCATATAGACCCCTCAAAGTGACTTCAAATGTGAGGTGGTCCCTAAAAAAATGGCTTTGTAATTTTGTTGTAAAAATGAGAAATCACTGGTCAACTTTTAACCCTTATAATTTCCTAACAAAAAAAAATTTTGGTTCCAAAATTGTGCTGATGTAAAGTAGACATGACTGAATTTTCTATTATTAGGATTTGTACTGTGTTTTTATGATACCTGATGAAGGATATATACTGTATCCGAAACGCGTTGTATCTCCTCCATTTAAACTTATTAAATAAAAAAATATGAAATATCATCTTTGGATGTGAGTCCTGGGAAGCGCTGCCATTCATGGGCTGGATGTGCCTTTCTTGATTTACTCATCCTGTGTGAGCCTGAATCTGGCTCTTTCACTTGGATCCACCCGAGGCAAGCTGCAAGCCCTGTCTATTGAAAAGTATCCCAGAAGGATTTTTGAGGATACACAATCTAAAGCCATATTAGTCTTCTATCAGGTGAGTGCATAAAATTGTGCACACTCTAAAGACTATAATATTGTTTTTACGCACTTAGGGCGCCGCGATTTGTCTATTCTTCTCTCCCAAACAGGGTTTTTTTTTGTTTTTTTTTGTAAAGTAGACATGTGGGAAATGTTATTTATTAACTATTTTTGTGTGACATATTTCTCTGTTTTAAGGGAAAAAAAATTCAAAGTTTGAAAATTGCAAAATTTTCAAAATTTTCGCCATATTTGCGTTTTTTTCAAAAATAAACGCAAGGTATATCGAAGAAATTTTACTTCTAACGTGAAGTACAATATGTCACGAGAAAACAATCTCAGAATTGCGAAGATCCGTTGAAGCGTTCCAGAGTTATAACCTCATAAAGAGACAGTGGTCAGAATTGTAAAAATTGGCCCGGTCATTAACGTGCAAACCACCCTTGGGGGTGAAGGGGTTAAGAGCACATCCCTCAAGCCTGTCACCAGCTGATCCCGTATTACTATGTCAGTAGACCCTAGGCCTACAGCATCTCGCTTAGGAATCGCAGCGTGGATCTCTAGCAGTGCATTCATGTGATGGGTCACGGTCTTCCCCTCCCTTTGGACATGCCTAAATAAGCGCATGTGCAACTCTCCACTGTCTTTGTCTCCGTACAATTTTTCCAGTATTTGCAACACCTTGCCGAAGGTGTCACGCTCATGAGGGGGCCGTAACATGATGGAGCTCCTTGCCTCTCTGTCCAGAGTCAACATGGTGGACTTTGCCTCTAACGCGGGGGTCATGGGGTGCATCCTCATCTTACTCCTGACTAGCTCAGTCCAGTTTCTCAGCAAAGTGTTTTATCCCTGTAAATTTTGGAAGGTTACTCAATTTTGCCCCCAGCGGTATACTGGCTCTAGTGGCACCCCTGACTGCTTGGTCTGCCACCCCTGCGTCCGTAGACTCCAACCTGCCGACTACGCTAAGTGTAAGAATGTTGCGTGATGCAGTGACGGACAGGAGGCAGAGCAAGGGTTAACAAGTTTAATAACAGGTGAACACTCCACACAGGGAGGTAAAGGGTTAAACAGTATAAATGGAAAAAGATATTGGGAGGTAAAGGTTAAAGAGTATAAATAGAAAAGGATATTGTGAGGTGAAGAACAACGGCTCAGATAACGGCAGTTCGGTTCTACACTTTACGTGTCAGAAGTCCCTCCAACTGTAGATGCTCCTTGAAGGTCAGCAGCGCCGACAACAGCTGGCGCTGTGTTTGTCCAAGATGGTCCTGGTGATGATGGTCTGTCTTCTGGGGGCAGTGGTCGGTCTCCGATACCTTCCATTGGGCCCCTAGTCCATAAACTGATGTGGCCGGAGGAGCGTGGGCCACGGCACTGTCTGAGCCCGATGTGGCCCCGGCACGATTCTCCTCACAGTCTCTATCAGTGGTGGCAGTGCTTGGGCGCAGGCCTACGCTGTACGGTTTCTCTTGGACCGGAGAACTCACTGGTCCCTGCTGCAGTGGTTGACAAGGGTACAGGCCACAGTCCTGTACAAGCCCAACGTGTCTCGATAAATATTTACTGGCAGAGTCAGGGTGCAAGTGTTTTTCCTGTCCCTGATCACTCTTATGTGGCACATGTGCTGTACTCACGGACACGGGACGTTCGGCGCCTTGCTTTCTGGTAGTCACCGGGCTCACACTACACATCTCTTTCTCTCTGCTCCCTGCTGCTGGCGGCGGGAGAAAATGGGCACTGGCCTGCACGCTGCAGGTGCTCCCAGCTCAGAGCACTCCTCTCTCTGACTGCTGCTCTGTGTGCACAGCTCCGCACTGTGTGCACGGCTCAGCTATGCTCTGTGTGCACGACTCTTCTCTGTTTGCATGGCTCTGCTCTGCTCTGTGTGCATGGCTCTGCTCTGTCCTGCTGCAGAACACCTGGGCTGTCGCTCTCTAAGCTGCTGCTGAGCACACCGCTCCCCTCAGCGCAGATGTCCTCCTTCAGACGGCGGGGGACCCTCTCCGTGCGGTCTGTTGCAGCGCTGGCAATCTGTGTGGGGAGGGAGAGCGGAGCGTGCTGCACACCTGACTGCACGCTGTACTCAGTTGGCGCCAAACTGACCTTCTGTGCGCACTTTCCTGTTTTATCCCCTAGCTGCTGCGCCTGCTTTCCTCCTGTCTCTCCCTGCCTTCCTGGGTCTGCAGGAAGGTCCCACTGGCTCAAGCTTCCCATAGGCAAAAGAGGAAGGTCCGCCTTACAAAAGCTTCCCCCCGGGAACAGGGGATGCAGCCTCTTTAGTTCCGGACCCGGCATGCAGGTATCCGCGGTCCAGTCGTCCCCCTTAGACAGGTTCAGGTTACCGGCCTGGGCACACAGACCAAGGGACACAGGTTCAGACAAGAACAGTTTACACGTACAGGTTTAGGGTACAGGCCTGGGCATACAGACCAAGGGACACAGGTTCACACAAGAACAGATGCAGGTACAGGTTCAGGGTACAGGCCAGGGCATAGAGACCCAGTGACACAGGTACAGACAAGAAAAGATACAAGTACAGGTTCAGGGTACAGGCCTGGGCATAGAGACGCAGGAACACAGGTTCAGACAAGAACAGATTATAGGTACAGGTTCAGGGTACAGGCCTGGGCATACAGACCAAGGGACACAGGTTCAGACAAGAACAGGTACAGGTTCAGGGTACAGGCCTGGGCATAAGACCTAGGGACACAGGTTCAGACAAGAACAGGTACAGGTTCAGGGTACCTGCCTGGGTATACAGACCAAGGGACACAGGTTCAGACAAGAACAGATACAGGTACAGGTTCAGGGTACAGACCTAGGCATACAGACCAAGGGTCACACGTTGAGACAAGAACAGATACAGGTACACGTTCACGGTGCAGATCTGGCCATAAAGACCCAGGGAAACTGGTTCGGCAAGGAGTCGACCTGACAATAGATTTAGCTTACAGACAAGCTAGACATTAAAGTCCATGATTTTGAACAGGCACCTCCCAATGGGGGGGTCTAAAATTCCAGATGACTCCCAGGTATTGGCTGAGGACCTCTTAGGAGCGCACGCACTGTCTCTTTAAGAACCAGGGAGTTCCCACATGTGTGCCGTAAGCATGCTGCCAGGAAAGATGAACAGAAAACAGAGGACAAGGAGCTTACAGTACGGCCAGGAGTGGTGAGTACGGCGGCGTCCAAGCCAGGAGGAGGAGGAGGCGTACAGGGACACTGGCAATACAAAGTTATGTTATTCTCAGGAATTTATACTTCAGACTGAATGAGCCTTAAAAATGACGGGTCGCTTTGCATTAACATGTTATATTTATAATTACCTCCATTCTCCTTAGTGAGATGTGGTATTTCCTTTGTTCCGCTCCTGCTCCTCTCCATTCCTGAGATATGTTCCATAGTTCCTTGAATATAAATCTAGTTTTGTTTGTCATGTAGGCGTGTTCCACTTCTCTCTATGGAAGTCGTTATGAGGGCCACACACATTTGGATAAAAAGACTAGATTTATAAACACAGAGTAAGGGGCCATACCTCAAGATCCAAGAGGTGTAGGAACAAAAGATTAGCAATGTGAGATTCAGGAAGAATTTACGCCAGGTTAAAAAATATATATATATCTATGGCAAGTGATTGATCTTGTTTAAAGAGGGATTCTAGACACAAACATTTCTCAGTTAGCTACTTGGACTACACTTTAGTCATACCCTTTTTCCTGAGGCCACTGTTCTAACGATCAATGATGGTCCTAGTGGTTAGACCACCTAGATTCTCGTAATTATTACCTATCTAGTGCATAGGTGATAATAAATGCTTGATGATGAAACACCCCTTTAAGGATGCTAACCAATGTCATTTAAAAAGGCTGATAGAACCTGTAATACATATTTCAAGAGCATCCATTTTGATTCAGGTCCACAGATGAAAATTAAGATCACAATGATAGGTATATGATGTTACTAGAATAGACGCATTACGTTGGTTCAGTGGTTAGCACGGTGGCTCAGTGGTTAGCATGGTGGCTCAGTGGTTAGCACGGTGGCTCAGTGGTTAGCACTGTTGCTTTACAACACTGGGGTTCCGATTTCAAATTCTACCAAGGACAATATCTGCAGGAGTTTATATGTTCTCCCCATGTTAGTGTGGGTTTCCTCCAGGTATATCCTACACCTCAAAGATATATTAATAGAGAACTTGGATTGTGAGCCCCAATGAAGTCAGTGATTATAGTGTCTATGGAATATGATGGTGCGACATAACTAAGTACAGCAAGTTTTACCCATCACGTCATGAAGAATATGTCTATTATAATTATGTCGTTTTAAACTGATCTGAGAGCCTTGTATTACACATACATTATGCTAGTCTTTCTCTTCTTATAGGCCTGGACCTTCACTGCAGGGGATCTACAGCATGGACACTAGGGGAGGTAGTGAGGCTCGGATCTGGAGCCGGAGGGTAGGAAAGGCATTCTGCCTGCTTTGCCATTTCAAATTCTGTATTTTAAGACAATTAGCGCTGTGAATTATTAAAGACAAAAAAGGGCTGCCTGTAATAAACTATGAGTAAGCAAGTGCCTTATCGCTGCGGTAAGCAGTAGCCAAATCAATAAATCCACCTGATTTAGGCCTCATTTTAATGGCTGTAAATATTTTCATTTTATTGTTGTGTATTTGCCTCTATCACTGGGCCGGGGCCAGCCGTGTACTTAGCGATGATCGATAATCATGGAAGCACGGAAAGGGGAAGTCACGTAGAACAGCAACATGTAAACACAGGATCCTCATCTATCTATTATCTATATCTATCTATTTATTCCATATCTATCTATCTATCTATCTATCTATCTATCTATCTACTTACTTCATATCTATCTAACTATCTATTATATTTTCTATCTATCTATCTATCTATCTATCTATCTATCTATCTATCTATCTATCTATCATTTATCTGTGTAGCCCTGGTGTGTGAAGGCACACGCAGTACCCTGGAGGATGTGTGGAGAGATAGCAGTTTAATGCTAAATGAACATTCATTCCAACATGCACTTAGACACGCCCACAGGTTTATAAGCTTGTGACATCAGCAGGGAGTGGTCAGTCAGAGAGTGTCCTGTCTTCAGTCAGTTCAGCTTGTCTGAGGAGACAGTCAGTCAGCGAGAAGTCTGTGCAGGAGAGAGGAGTGAGCTGCAGATAATTCAGACGCCTGTCTAGAGGACGGTAGAGGTTCAGAGACGTGCTCCTGCCTAAAAGTATTACTGGTATTCTGCTAGCAAGCTCTGGAAGGAACTAAGAAGGAACTGACTGATATATATATCTGTGAAGTGAGGGATGCTTATGCTACCAGCACGGGCAAGGCGAAAGGCACAGTGGTAGATATTGTGAGTGCTTTAGGATTGGAAGTCCTGCACTGTTAACCGGTTACTGGGACCGAAGCATCACCATAGCTTCATGCATGGTGGTAGAAGAACCAGATTTATTGGAGGGAACTACGCTTCATGCTAGTTGGACTCGTCATATTGGAAGTAAAGGAGGCCCCTAACTTGCCCAGCTGCTATCTCGAAATACATCCTCCTTGGATCAGCCTCCCTGGGACCTGCTTGAACATCTTACAAGTAAAGGTATGGAAAGACGCTGACCGTGTGAGACTGTGTTCTTTATCTGCACCCGACTTCACAAATCCCATAGACTTTGAGGGACCAGTCCCACCTGTAGGGGACCCGACATCTAGCTGTCTCACCATCCCCTCAGAGATCTACAGCAGCGCTGGTACTAATTACCAGAATACTACAGGTGGCGTCACGAACTGTATATAAACCTATCCCCTGTAAATATATCCCCAACATACGCCAGACCGCCCGGGCCACAGACCGAGCCACAGCTACCTGTGACAAATCCCATAGACTTCCATGGGCTCGGCTCTGAGTACCCCATTGCCCTGGTAATCCACAATTGTGGTGGCGGGTCGACACAAAAACTTGGCGTCACGAACAGGATGCGAAACTCGCAAAATTGCGAGCCCTGCGTGCCTATGGAATTGTTTTAGTGAAAAAGACTGTTTGCTATTTTTGGCGCTAAAATCCGCCATTTTGCCGCCATATTCGCGCCCTCAGGCGCTGGAGAAGAAGGTGGGCGTACCTGTAAAAGCGCGCTGTTGCCTGGCTCCGCCCCGGCTCTGACTCAGCGGCAGGTCCTGCGACAGGAAGTGAACGCTCTGACATCGGAGCGCCTGCGACGAAGGTCCTGTCTCCACCGAAAAGGAATGAAGGAGATAGAGAGACGCTGGCGTGCCCTGAAACAGCGGCTGCTGAGGGACGCAGTGTTCTCTCCTACAAGCATAATGCCGTCTCCTGAATTCCCAAGTTCCCTGCTGAGGAAGGCTGAAGAGAAACCGGAGGCTGCCCCCAAAAGTACCGATCCTGATCCCACCGATGGAGCGGTGGAGGCAAAGGAGGTTGAGGAGGTACCGCCCGTTCCGGAACGCCCGCCCGGCCAGGAGGCCGCAGCAGATGATCAATCCCCGGTAGGGACACCGGAGGAAAACCAGCCGTCTGTGATGGAGCAGCGACAGCAGCAGGTTAGTGCGTCCTCAATTGAGCCATTGCGCACACCTGCTTCCTGCTCTGCATCACACCAGCATTGTGCATCGGCATCGCCCCCTGCGTGCATCTCCGTATCGCAATCGGCGACCCAATCTACATCGCAATCTATGGTCCATTCTACATCGCAATCAGCAGTGTACATGACGACGCGCACAGCGACTGTTTCTGCATCGCAAAAGCAAGTGGCTATTACTGTAACGCAGACAGCGTCGCATAAAGTGGAAGCACTCGTTGCGCCCCTGATGGTTCATACAAAGACTGTTGCGACTCAAACTCAGATAGCAGGTCACGACTTGTTAGTGCTGGGATCAAGGGATCATCGCATTGTTCCAGCCCCCGGGATGGAAAGTGTAACAGAAGTTAATAAAGAAATGTGAAGAACTGTAGGACCCAGACAGGGTTTACCGCAGCTGAGAAGATGTATATAAGTTTTTATAAAAGTGAAAGTAGTTTGTACCGTTAATATGAAAAATGTCTATTTAATACTTTGTGTATTTTTCTATGTTTAATGCAACGTTCAAGATATTCGTACCTCCCGGATGGGAAGAAGTTAATGTTTGTTGTTATGCATAAACAAAATTTTCTGTCTTCTTGTATTTCACAGCCCGGGAGTGCTGTCTTTTACCATGGGGGAATGTGTAGCCCTGGTGTGTGAAGGCACACGCAGTACCCTGGAGGATGTGTGGAGAGATAGCAGTTTAATGCTAAATGAACATTCATTCCAACATGCACTTAGACACGCCCACAGGTTTATAAGCTTGTGACATCAGCAGGGAGTGGTCAGTCAGAGAGTGTCCTGTCTTCAGTCAGTTCAGCTTGTCTGAGGAGACAGTCAGTCAGCGAGAAGTCTGTGCAGGAGAGAGGAGTGAGCTGCAGATAATTCAGACGCCTGTCTAGAGGACGGTAGAGGTTCAGAGACGTGCTCCTGCCTAAAAGTATTACTGGTATTCTGCTAGCAAGCTCTGGAAGGAACTAAGAAGGAACTGACTGATATATATATCTGTGAAGTGAGGGATGCTTATGCTACCAGCACGGGCAAGGCGAAAGGCACAGTGGTAGATATTGTGAGTGCTTTAGGATTGGAAGTCCTGCACTGTTAACCGGTTACTGGGACCGAAGCATCACCATAGCTTCATGCATGGTGGTAGAAGAACCAGATTTATTGGAGGGAACTACGCTTCATGCTAGTTGGACTCGTCATATTGGAAGTAAAGGAGGCCCTAACTTGCCCAGCTGCTATCTCGAAATACATCCTCCTTGGATCAGCCTCCCTGGGACCTGCTTGAACATCTTACAAGTAAAGGTATGGAAAGACGCTGACCGTGTGAGACTGTGTTCTTTATCTGCACCCGACTTCACAAATCCATAGACTTTGAGGGACCAGTCCCACCTGTAGGGGACCCGACATCTAGCTGCCTCACCATCCCCTCAGAGATCTACAGCAGCGCTGGTACTAATTACCAGAATACTACAGGTGGCGTCACGAACTGTATATAAACCTATCCCTGTAAATATATCCCCAACATACGCCAGACCGCCCGGGCCACAGACCGAGCCACAGCTACCTGTGACAAATCCCATAGACTTCCATGGGCTCGGCTCTGAGTACCCCATTGCCCTGGTAATCCACAATTGTGGTGGCGGGTCGACACATATCTATCTACCTACCTCATATCTATCTATCATCTTTCTCATGTTTAATTTTGAGATTGGATTTTGGACTTGGTGACTAAAAAAAATCAAAGGTTGACATTCTGTTAAGAGCAAGTCACACTTTCCTGATTAGTGCACATCACACAGCGTCTCAAACAACATCACAGTAAAATCTTCTAAATACCTACTTATTAATGCACCCCAAGTTCATTATTGGGTCAGTTTTTTAAAGGGATGGTCTGAAACTAACAATGATTTAATCCTAAATCATTATTTAATGTAGTAATCTAATCTTTTTTACAGATGGTGTTATGTTTGCATCAAGAATTTGCTGAAATTTCATTGAATCCATTCATCCCTCTAATTTTGAAATGTTCCTCGTGCCATTGGCTGCAACACAAACCTAAAGCACGATTGATCCACCCCCAAGCTTAATGGTTGTTGAGATGTTCTTTTCCTGAAATTCTGTGCCCTTTTTTCTCCACAAATACCTTTGATCATTGTGGCCAAATCATTCTATTTTACCCTCATCGGTCAGCAGTGCTTGTTTTTAAAATGCATCAGGCTTATTTAGATGTTCTTTTGCATACTTCTGATGCTGATGTAAGGAGAAGGACCGGACTGGACGTACCGCTTCCGTGATGGGTCCGGAACTGTCAGGGCTGTCATCCATGTTCCACAGGGAAAGAATAAAACCCTGGACCGACCTTTGCACCCAGTGACGGGGGCGCGGCTCAGCTTAAAAAGCACAGGAAATAGGGAAGAGTTGGCGGGAACACGCGGAGAGCAGAGGGATAGTATTGGTGCTCGAGGGGTTCTGATTTGCCTCCCGAGCAATCCAATGAGCAGCTCTCACTGAAATTTTGTTTGGTCTTCCAAACCTGATCTTGACCTCTACTATTCCTGTTAACTGTAATTTCTTAATTACATTTCAAACTGAGGAAAGGGCAACTTGAAAATGATTTGCTATCTTCTAATAGCCTTCTCCTGATTTGTGGGCCTCCACCATTTTCATTTTCAGAGTGCTAGGCAGTTGCTTTGAAAAACCCAATGGCTGTCTTTTTTTGCACAAGGTTAGAGAAATTTTTATAAAGCTTAATGATTCTTAATGATGATAGTGATCAAATCATAACCCTAACAGGCTAATTAAGGTCTGAAATCTTGGTCACAGTTGTTTGAGAGCACAAATTTCCAAAGGTGTCCAAACCTTTGCATCGGCCCATTTTCCTTTTTGTCATTTTTAAAATGTTAAAAATTTTATATATATAATTTTATCTTCAACTTGCTTAACTGTTCACAATTACAGTAATTTTGACCAGAGGTGCCCAAACTTTTACATGCAACTCTAGAGTGAATGGTGTTATGCATCTTTTTTTATATAAATTGTGTTGAGTGAAGGGGTAAACTTGTTCTGCGGTCTTCGGGACCATATTGTGTAGAAATGTGTTATAATGTGAATCAACTTGTATTGTGATATAGTAATGTATAAAGCATAGAGTAGGACATAGGTTAGGATTTAGGACATAAGGTAGTGACTGTAGGGTAACATAGACATTGATAAACAATGTAAGTGTAATATACTTAATGAACAGAAATGTAATGTATAGCATTTGTTAGAGAGCTCTGCTCAGCTACAGACTGTAGGGACAGATATAGTTAAAGTTAGGGACCAGCCTATGGGGGGGCAAGTCCCAGTAAAAAGGGACTGCTTCCTGATTTTTGGTGAGATAGTGAGCTTGTTAACTAAAATTGACAGTGTCAAGTTCAAGGAGCAGTGAGCTGATAATAAAATCGAGAATCGAATGTTCTGGGCAGCACAAGGCCTTATAAAATCCCCTACGGACATTCCTGCAGTGTCCAGAGATCAATGCTCGATACAGAGGCTACTAAGAGTATCTCATCCCTTGACATATAGAGGAAGATATATGTGGAACCTCATGTTGGGGAGGTGACAGATCTTAGGTGTACTCCGGACCTGGACTGGGAATCCCTGGGGCTGACAGGATCAGTGACCATAGGGATAATCTGGAAAGAAAGGATAGAAATGCTGAATATGTGCTGCTTAAGGAAACACGAAATGAGATGTGTTTTGCCCGATATTACGTTTTACAATCTGATGAACTTGAATTGTCCAGTAAACTTCTGTGTGTTGAAACAAACTGGGTGTCCCCTGAGTTATGTGCGGCGGCCTCTGAAGATGGAGGCTTGGAGACAGTGAAGACCGGTGGCCTACAGAAAGTGAGTGTACAGCACCCCACACACCCCAGCACCTTGGCACTGAGACATGATTTTTCTGTAAAGTGCCATGACATCATGAAGCAGCAGCTTGCCCACAGCTACAGTCCTCCGGCACTTTTCAGCTGCAGTCACTGCCGCTGCCTATGCCCCATCCCTGAAATGAAGCATAATCACCAGTGATGTACGTCTCAGGGGCTGAGCTAGTCCCTACTCATGCATCAATTGTCAATTTTGATGTATGAATCTTGTCAGTGTGTAATATTCTTTTTAATGTACAATGACAGTGCGCTACGTCACCGGCTCTGATGAGAATGATGAGCTAGCAAGAGTGCTCACTGTCAGTGTGCATTGTAAGGAGATAATCTGGTAGGAAAATCAGAAACCAAACCCGCCCCTGCAAGTGAATTAATCTCATAAGATTCGGCGAGGGAGTGCACTGTCACTGTGCAATAAAAAGAATATTGCAGAGTGACAAAATCCTATTGAGCATACGTTGGAATTGACAACCGATGGATGCTCATTAGAGCAGTGACTAGCTCATCTCCCAAAAAAAGGAGGTCACTGATGATGACACATCGTTTCAGGGAGCGGGCAGAGGCAGTGGCAGTGACCGCAACCTCTGTCCTCTGATGATTTTTGCCTGGGTATACCCGCATGCACTGGGGACTCTTAAAAGAAGCATCATCAAACAAAAAGTAGATAAAAAATCATAAAGCAGTTAGCATAGAATGGGAACGGAAGGGAATTTTTCATTAAAGTATATTAGAAAGGAGATTAAATTATTTCATTAAATAGACAGAGTTTTAGGATTGAATCGGTGTTAGTTTCGGACCACCCCTTTACTGCCGCTTGTAAAGGAGTTGCTGTGAAGCGCAGCCCTGGGAGGGAAATTGCACAAAGACGGTGTAGCTCTATATGTTGAGCTTTTATATTATCGCTACTTGGAGACAGAAATGTAATGCCTATTCTGTGCTGTCCTGGAAATGTATGGTTAAAGGTAATATGCCATCAGATAGTGACCTATTGTTTAATTTTGTTTTTATGTTTAATATATTTTTTAATAAATTGTGGTATTTTTTATATTTCATATCACGATCTGTATTAAAAAATATATAAACCTTGCAATTTCACAGTAGCCACTAGTGCAATATTAGACTCATACTTACTGTTCTATACAAAAGTCTTTTGAGAAGTCTCATTATCATCAGATGCAGGATTACAATGACAAATAACATCTTTAATGTTAACATCATACACTGCTGATAACGCAGGATCCACCATTCACAATAGTTGGTGTCACAGATCACCTGCTCCTCCTCCCTTCACATCCACCTTTGCTCATGTTGATTAGATGCTTTAATACATAAAATGTAGTCTCAGATTATATACAGTACAGACCAAAAGTTTGGACACACCTTCTCTTTCAAAGATTTTTCTGTATTTTCATGACTATGAAAATTGTAGAATCACACTGAAGGCATCAAAACTATGAATTAACACATGTGGAATTATACATTACACTTTACAAAACAACTGAAAATATGTCTTATATTCTAGGTTCTTCACAGTAGCCACCTTTTGCTTTGATTACTGCTTTGCATGTGAGTCGCTCTTAGTACCAGGGCAATGGGGTACTCGGCACCGAGCCCATGAAAGTCTATGGGATTTGTCACTGGCAGCAGGACTCGGTCCGTGGCCCTGGCCACTCATGCAATGGGGGGAATATTTACAGGGGATTTGTAGGTAGGTAGTTCGTGACGCCACCTGTGGTATCTGGTCAATTGTACCAGCGCTGCTATAAGGATCTTCACAGGGGATGTTATGGGGCAGCTGGGTGGTAAGTCTCCCACAGGTGAGACTGGTCCCTGGAAGTCTATGGTGATGATGCAGGGTGTAGATAAGAATTCAGTCACACACAATGCAGCTTCTTTTCATACCTTTTACTTGAAGGTGTTTCAGCAAAATCCCGGGGAGCTGGTTGGGGTGGAGAGTGCACATTCGGGTAACCGCTGAGCAGGTTAGAGGCCTCCTTTACTTCCATATACATGTGAGTCCAACTTGCGTGAAGCGAAGTTAACTCTGAACTCTCCACTTTCTCAATAGCTGTGATGCCCGGCCAACATTGTGGTGGAGCCTTCTAAGTGGTGAGAACTAAGTCCTTACTTTTGTCTGCGCTTGACTCAAAGTCCCCGTTCTCCCTGACTCCGGTTACGTATTGACACTTTGGGCTGCACTCTGCGACTGTAGTCCAGATGCCTCCGGTTTTCTTGTTACTAAGCTTGAAACTCTAGCAACGCCTCGGATCCCGGTGTCCGGCAATTTAGTGCAGGTAATCCAATACCTGTAGCACTTCTCCGTTTTCTCCACTGCGCCCTTCGCCCTGCTTCCCGCTCTTAACATAAGCACTTGTAGCTTTCGATGGCGAGGTCAGCTTTCTCTAGGGCTCGCTGAGCAGCCCTCAGTATCCTCTAAGTCCCGACTGGACTGACACTGACTGATCTGTCCGAAGACAGGAACAGATTCCACTACTCTCCCTCCTAGGTTGACTGACTCTCCTCTTCTGCTACATGTCACTCCCCCCTATATCTCAGATGGGTGTGTCTGAAAGAGTGAGTGGCAGTGAATGCATATCAAGCATTGCGATTACCTTCCTGTGCACTCTCCTGGATTTTATGTGTGCCTTGCATAGCTGGGCCACAATCCCCCCTTGATTAAACACAGCACTCCCGGGCTGTAAAAGAGAAAAAGAAAACATTTTTGTTTTGCATTAACATAAACATTTTTAACTCATCCCATCGGGAGTAAGACTTCTTGAACGTTACAATTTGTACATTAGAAAAATACAAAAGTATCAAAGCACTTTCATAATACAGGACAATATTCTTGTGGAGGACCCGCACAAAAACCTCCCAGTGGGTCCTGGGTGGGCTGCAGGACTTCTGACTGCAGACCTCACTCTAGGCCCACCATACGGGTTTTTCTTCAGAGGTAGATAGATAGTAGTGGTTTCGTGTAAAACCAAGATAATGCACCGTAGCGCAACTATTTACATTAAAAGTCTTTGGGCTGGCACAGTCCACAGCCTCTCAGTCCATGAGGGAAAAAGACACATAAATATATATAAATTTCAAATATTCCTCAATTTCACTTTACCCAACCGGGGTATTCTATGCAACTATGCAATCAACATTACATTTATTTTTAACTTTCTAAACTCTTTACCCTTGTACCCAGCCGGGTATTCTACTCAATATATAAAACATCATTATACACAGCAATAAAGTGCAAATTGGCAAATCTTCTTTTATCAACTTTTTACAATTCTTGGATACGGTAAACCCCTGTCTGGGTCCTACCGGTCTTCACTTTTCTTGCTAATTTCGATAACGTCTTCCACTCCTGGGGCTGGAACGACGCGATGTTCCTTAGAACGCATTACAAACAAGTCATGGCCTGCTATGAGCGTTTGAGTGGCCACAGTTCTCATTTTAACGATGGACCCAACGGGTACTTCACTTCTGTAAGACACTGATGGCGTCGCTGTAGGGGCCACAGTAACTTGCGATGCTGGTCGCGTTGCAGAGATAGTCGCAGGGGGCGATCCAAAGTGGGTCGCAGATTGCGATGCAGAGTAGGTCGCCATTTGCGATGAGTAGGTCGCCGATTGCGATGCAGAGTAGGTCGCCGATTGCGATGAGTATGCAGGGGGCGATGCAGGGGCACGCCTGGTGCGGTGAGAGCCTGGGACTGGGACGCTACGGTACCGGCGTCGGGGACGGGGTCACTGACGATGGAGACGTTCAGGGCATACCACCCCTTTAAACCCCAGTGACGGGTGTAGCTCACTATGTCCCCATTTATCAGGTCCTCCCAGGATGATCGATGGGCAAGTGGGACTCCACGTCCCGGCGGCTCACAAAGACCCCCGCATAGAGGCCCGGCTCGCGGATAAAGCCCCAGCCCTTGCGGAGCTGAAACTCGGTGACGCACCCCTGCCGCCGCGGTTCCCGTCGGGTACCTTTATCCCGCGGACTGTTTCTTTATCCGCGATGAACTCCTCATGCTGTTTTTGTCGGGACCGCTGTATGTTTCTCTCTTCCTCCTGCTGCTGTCTCACTCTCTCGCAGTGCTGCCAGGCATTTCCGGTTTGGAGGTCGTAAGTCACGTCGTCCAGACGCTCCATCTCATCCCAGTCGATTTCCGGCAATGACGGCTGGGACCCCTCCGGTGACCTTACCGGGGAACCGTACTCCGCTGTGGCCTCCTGGCCTGGCTGGCACTCCGGACCGGGCAGGGCCTCCTCAGCCTCCTTCTCCTCCACCTCCGCATCGGTGGGATCAGGTACAGCACTCTTGGGGGCAGCCTCCGGTTGCTCTTTAGCCTTCCTCAGCAGGGAACTTCAGGAGACGGCGTTAGGCTTGTGGGAGAGAACACTGCGTCCCACAGCAGCCGCTGTGTCTGGGCACGCCAGCGTCTCTCCGTCTCCTGCAGATCTGCATGACTCTGGATCATTCTTTTTAGCTCCGCGTTCTCCTTCTGCAGCTCCAGTATAGCGGGGTCAGTGTCCCGATCTGGGGACAGCTCCGGCACAGGTAGGGAATCTTCCGGTAAGCAGGACTTGTATGCCTCCGGTCCTCTGCACAGATTCTCCTGTCCTTCCGCCATCTCGTCCCAGGCCAGACTATAGTTTCCATCTGGAACAGTCCGGTCTCTTCCGTGGAGGCGGGATTTGCGTCTCCTCCTCTTCGCATAGAGGATGAAGAGGAGGCGGATTTCCTTAGCAGAGGGGCAGGACCGCACATTATAGTAGCATTTGGAGAGGGCGGCCATAACTTTCGCGCCTCAGGGGGGTACACGCCCACGAATGCACGCCCACCTTCTTAAGCGCCTCAGGCCCACTTGGCGTAAGTACCAGGGCAATGTGGGATACATTCGTCGCACCGAGACGCCAATGTAACAGTTCTATGGGATTTGTCACTGGCAGCAGGACTCGGTCCGTGGCCCTGGCCACTCATACAATGGGGGGAATATTTACAGGGGATTTGTAGGTAGGTAGTTCGTGACGCCACCTGTGGTATCTGGTCAATTGTACCAGCGCTGCTATAAGGATCTTCACAGGGGATGTTATGGGGCAGCTGGGTGGTAAGTCTCCCACAGGTGAGACTGGTCCCTGGAAGTCTATGGTGATGATGCAGGGTGTAGATAAGAATTCAGTCACACACAATGCAGCTTCTTTTCATACCTTTTACTTGAAGGTGTTTCAGCAAAATCCCGGGGAGCTGGTTGGGGTGGAGAGTGCACATTCGGGTAACCGCTGAGCAGGTTAGAGGCCTCCTTTACTTCCATATACATGTGAGTCCAACTTGCGTGAAGCGAAGTTAACTCTGAACTCTCCAGCTTTCTCAATAGCTGTGATGCCCGGCCAACATTGTGGTGGAGCCTTCTAAGTGGTGAGAACTAAGTCCTTACTTTTGTCTGCGCTTGACTCAAAGTCCCCGTTCTCCCTGACTCCGGTTACGTATTGACACTTTGGGCTGCACTCTGCGACCTGTAGTCCAGATGCCTCCGGTTTTCTTGTTACTAAGCTTGAAACTCTAGCAACGCCTCGGACCCCGGTGTCCGGCAATTTAGTGCAGGTAATCCAATACCTGTAGCACTTCTCCGTCTTCTCCACTGCGCCCTTCGCCCTGCTTCCCGCTCTTAACATAAGCACTTGTAGCTTTCGATGGCGAGGTCAGCTTTCTCTAGGGCTCGCTGAGCAGCCCTCAGTATCCTCTAAGTCCCGACTGGACTGACACTGAACTGATCTGTCCGAAGACAGGAACAGATTCCACTACTCTCCCTCCTAGGTTGACTGACTCTCCTCTTCTGCTACATGTCACTCCCCCTATATCTCAGATGGTGTGTTCTGAAAGAGTGAGTGGCAGTGAATGCATATCAAGCGTTGCGATTACCTTCCTGTGCACTGTCCTGGATTTTATGTGTGCCTTGCATAGCTGGGCCACACACATGCAGAAAAGGTGAAAGGCTGAACTCTACATGCCTGGTTCCCACCGTGAAGCATGGAGGAGGTGGTGTGATGGTGTGGGGGTGCTTTTCTGGTGACACTGTTGGGGATTTATTCAAAATTGAAGCGGTGAGCGGTCCAGCTCTCCCCAAACCATCTCGATTGGGTTCAGGTCTGGTGACTGTGGAGGCCAGGTCATCTGGCGTAGCACCCCAACACTCTCCTTCTTGGTCAAATAGCCCTTACACAGTCTGGAGGTGTGTTTGGGGTCATTGTCCTGTTGAAAAATAAATGATGGTCCAACTAAATGCAAACCGGATGGAATAGCATGCTGCTGCAAGATGCTGTGGTAGCCATGCTGGTTCACTATGCCTTCAATTTTGAATAAATCCCCACAGTGTCACCAGCAAAGCGCCCCCACACCATCACACCACCTCCTCCATGCTTCACAGTGGCAACCAGGCATGTAGAGTCCATCCGTTCACCTTTTCTGCGTGCAAAGCAGTAATCAAAGCAAAAGGTGGCTACTTTGAAGAACCTAGAATATAAGACATATTTTCAGTTGTTTCACACTTTTTTGTAAAGTGTAATGTATAATTCCACATGTGATACTTCATAGTTTTGATGTCTTCAGTGTGATTCTACAATTTTCATAGTCATGAAAATACAGAAAAATCATTGAATGAGAAGGTGTGTCCAAACTTTTGGTCTGTACTGTACCTGTGGTTTTCCTAAAAGAACAATAAACAAAAACCTGACCCGAGTACACAAATTTAACTTTTGCTTCTAAGTAAAAATTAATTTGGCTAGCTTATTTAATGAATGATTAGATTATACCTTTTACAAATTGTGAATCATGTGTAACAGCATTACTCATCAGCACTGCTTCACGGGGCCTACCAGAGGATTGTCCTGTTCCCCTGTGGGCCAGTCAGAGCCTGGATGACACTAAGTAGAATTCTAGGAAAAGAAGCTGCTAAATGGGTTATATGATTGGGCATTAAAAAAAACCTGACATGTCCAGAGAACTATAGGAAAATACACGTCGCTTCATAGCGTGGAGATCCCTAGATTAAACCGAAGAACAGGCAAGGTGATACTACTGGCAGTGTGCTGAATTCTGTTACAAAACTTGGATAAATGCTAATCTAATATCAACTGCTGCACCCTGCTCCCGACTGGTGTGAACACTGTCATATTCAGGATGCCAGATGTGTGAATAGTCTTATTTTTCGATTTTTTTTTTTACACTGCTTTGATGCCTTGGACAGACAGTATAAATAATACACAATATACTGAAGATAAATACATTGATGAGAAGGGATCAGAATAACATCACTTTGATCCATACTCTCAAGTTTTCTCATTTTATATGAAAAAGATATGTTGCCACGTCAAAAGTGGCTGCTGCTTTCCAAAACATTCTGCTTTTCTTTTTTTTCCAAATTCGCCATAGGTTCCAGAGATATGGTCCTTTTAATTCATTGTCCCCAATACGGACATTTTTATAGTCTTTGTCAAGGGGATATTGCTCACAAAGTAATAATGCAGGGCAGTCTGAAAGCAGGCAGAATCCTGTGAGCAACGCCCCCTTGGTAAAGTCTACTAAAATTAGCATACTGGGTGCACTAAATGAAATAAAAGCCAAAATCTCTGGAACCGTAGGACGGATTTTAAAGGTAATCTGTCACCAGGGTTTTGCTACCTCATCTGAGAGCAGCATAATGTAGGAAATGAGAAGCAGAATCCAACAGTGTATCACTTAGTTTACTGGGTGCAGCAGTTGTGACACAATCAGAGTTCTTAGATCTAACATGAAGCAGAGGTGAGAAAGCTAACCCCGTCCACACTACAGCTCTCTATGTACATTGTCTATTGATAGTGAGCTGCTTCTCAAAGGAAGGGGCGTGGTCGGTCTAGCAGTCTCATGTACATCAGACCTGACAATGATAATTTCCTGGTGATAAAACCTTCAGTATAAGTAAACAACAGCACACAGCTTGATAACTGACACATCAGTGTTTCAGCTTCTATCTCCTGCTGTCTTCCGATTACATAACAAAAACCTGCTGACAGATTCCCTTTAAAAAAGAAAAAAGTGAAATACTTAGGGGAGCAAGGGGAATAAAACAAGAGCATAAACTGCCAAGTATCACTTAGAACTTATATGTACTTTAAAAAGTAACTTAAAAAAATAACTCGTACTTTTAAGATTAACAGTTATAGAATTAAATATCTCATGAGTGCCAATGTATTCTGTCTCTTCCCAGCTAGCATGACTGAAAGCTGCAGCTTGTATTGAGCAGTGTGAGTTCTCAGTAGGGAGGAAGGTGTCACGACTGAGAAGCTAGGTGCACAACAACGGGAAGGGGTGCGGAAGCCCAAACACTAGGAAAGGGGGAGAGGAGACCCCTAGGCAGATCTGACAACACCCTGTCTCCCCTAACTTCCCTAAATAGGTTCCGAACCTATCACCAAGCAGGAGCCTAATCCCTGACTGCCCCTAGCGGTAGACCCTGAATAGGGAAGGGACGGGATATGCACTAGTCAGCCCCACTACAACTAAAGACAAATAAGGTAAACAAACAAGGGAACACACTTATCTTGAGAAGACACCAAAGAGATCATGCCAGATATCCTTCAAGAGAACACCAAGAAGGAACTAGTCGACTTCTACTTTTAACCAGATAGAGGGAAATAGAACTATCACCGATGCCTTGCTGAGGTGACAAAAGGTATTTAAAGGGAACCTGTCAGCAGTTTTGGCCAATATAAGATATGGCTATCACCTTTCAGGTCTCATATACAGAATTCTATAATGCTGTATATAAGCCCCCGATCAGACCTGTAAGAGAAGAAAAAGTAACTTTTATTATACTCACCGACAGGGCGGTCCGGTCCGAGGGGTGTCGCTGGTCTTGGTCTGGCGCCTCCCAGAAAGACAGATGTTCTTTAACCCCTTCCCGACATCGGCGTAATAGAACTACTATGACCGACTCTCCTTGTTTGTTGCGGACTCTGGCGCTGAGCCTGCACCTTTCCGGGCACATGACAGCTGATCTGTACAGCTGACATGTGCCCGCAACAGCCGCAGGTGGAATCGCGCAACGTAAATCCCGCCCATCGGTGACCCTGTCACATGATCGTGTGTCACCGATGGGTTGGTGTGACAACCAGAGGTTTCCAGGAGACCCTTATGGTTGTCATTGCCAGATTGCTATGAGCGCCACCCCATGGTCAGTTCTCATAGCAAGTGAGCATTTCTGCTACACACAGGCGATCTGATCATCACCTGTGTGTAGCAGAGGCGATCAGACAGCTGTAGCTTCTAGTCTCCCATGGAGACTATTGAAGCATGCAAAAAGTAAAAAAAAAAGTTTTTAAAAATATTTTAAAAATAAAAAAATTTAAAAGTTCAAATCACCCTTCTTTCGCCCCATCTATATATATAAAACTCCAAATCTGTAGTAGCCTGCTGTACACAAATCCACAGTTCTCTCTCGATTTGGGTGAAATTTGGCACGCCCCCTCTCCACCCACAGGAGCAGATTACTGCACACGTTAAATCTCGCTAGCGTCCCACCGTCATGAGATTGAGGCCCCCGAAGTTAAGCCCTATTCATATAATGGAGAAATGTGAAGGGGAAAGTAAAAGTGCTGAGAAAAACAACAGTTGTGACTTACAGGGATGGATTATAGTGACGGCGTAAAGAGTCGCTGCTAAAGGGGCCGCACCACCACACACAAACACACAATCATTTCACAAACACCATACAAACATCACACAGACAGTATACATACACTAACCCACAAGCACAACACCCCACAAATGCCACAGCACACCACACAAACACCAGACCACTCTAGACACACACAACACAAACATCACCCCACAAATACCACATTCACATGTGGCACCCCAGGAGTTCGGTTGCCACAGTGACCTTGCCTCCCTCCAGGGGTAGTGATGTCATGCCTGAAAGCAAGGATGATCCCTCTAACAGGTAACACACAGCATTCAACACTTTTCCTACTCCAGACTAGAAGGAGGAGCTTTAACACCTGATTTCAGGGAGCTTTCTCTGGAATATTCTGGCTGGGGAGGAGTTAAGTTAGTCTGTCTGTAGGGTTGAGAGAGGAAGGACGTGTTGGAGACAAGCTGGGGGAACAGGAGCTATAGCTGAGCTCACCCCTAGGTCTGAGCGCCAGAAACTGGACCCCGAAGTCCGAGGCTGAGTGGGTAAACTAAAGCCACAGCAGCAGAATCCGGAGGGCAGAAGACAGCAGGTTCTCTGTCCCAAACTGAGACTCAATGACACAGCAGCAGCACGTGTGAGCTGGAGACCCCATACTGCAGCGATCCCTGAAGCAAGCTACAGCTGCCTGTCATGAGAGTGGAGTTCTACTTAAGTCACAGACAGAGAGAGGAACTTGAACAGAGTTTACAACAGCAAGTACCTCAGAGAGTAGGGCTAGAAAGGAGACCTCACAACTCAACTAAATAAGGAGATTCCCAAATTGCTTTCAGGCTGACCGACTCCAGCACCATCTGTAACCTGAGCCCTGGACATTTTGCCTGCAGAACTGTGAGTAAAGCTTTGGAAATTGCATCTGACTGTGTCCTCTCAAGTTCTTCCTGCAACACCCACTCAACACTGCTAGATCCCTTGCTAAATACTACATCTTTACCATCCACCTTATATTATATTTGCCTTGGGACATAGCTCTGCCTGTGGAGAGCTATACCAACTCTGCTGCATCACACCGTCAGTCCCAGAGGATATGCACTGCAGCTCTGGTCACCTCTGACCATAAACCACAGGTGGCGTCACGAACACCTTATCACAAACTCTATTATTCCTTGTAAATATTCCCCTTTTATTAGATGCCCAGGGCCACGCACTGGGTCACTGCTGCTGTGACACTTCCCCTTTAAGAAGCTGCCCGGTACTGAGTACCCCACTGCCCTGGCGGGTGATCCACACACCGCACACACACACAAGGACCACACACGCATGCAAACACTCTCAGATAGATGCATCCTATGCACACGGACGAACAGAGCACATGCATACTCACACACACCATGGATACTTGCACTGCGTACGCACAAACACATGGATCACATGCGTGTGGGAGCTTTCATCACTGAAGCTGCTGAGGTAAAGCGTGTGCAAGCAGCCTTGCTGAGCAGCAATATTGGTCAGGTGTAAAATGCCTCATAGTAAGATTGTCATTATTGCTTACTATACAGGGAGCTTTCATCACTGAAGCTGCTGAGGTAAAGTGAAAGCTCTAAAAATTTTACTTTAGCTACCATGACCAACTATTTAATGTATTTTCCGCGAGCAAAGCCGCGGGTATTCTACTAGCTCAAAATTAAACAATAAAAAAATCAGATATACACATATTTGGAATCGCCGCGTTCAGAATCACCCAAACTATCGATATAAAAAAAAAATTAACCCAATCGCTAAACCGCGTAACGAGAGAAAAGATAAAACATCAGAATTATGTTTTTTGGTCACTGCTACATTGCAATAAAATGCAATATTGGGTGATCAAAAAATCGTATCTACACCAAAATGATATCAATAAAAATGGCGCCATTTTTTTTAACCAAAGTTTGGATTTTTTTTCCACCACTTAAATAAAAAACAACCTGGACATGTTTGGTGTCTGTGAACTCGTAATGACCTGGAGAATCAGAATGGCAGGTTAGTTTTACCATTTAGTGAACATGGTAAAAAAAAAAAACCAAACAAACTGTGGAATTGCACTTTTTTTGCAATTTCACCGCACTTAGAATTGTTTTTTATTTTCCAAGACATAATATATTAAAATTAACAATGTCGTTCAAAAGTACAACTTGCAAGAAACAAGCCCTTACATGGCCATTTTGACCAAAAAATAAAAAAAGTTATATATCTGGGAAGAAGGGGAGCAAAAAACGAAAGCGCAAAAACGGAAATACCTCTGGTCGTGAAGGGATTAAAGGGAATCTGGCAGGCGAATCATGCTGTTAAATCTAGTCCGTCTCCACCCCTTGCTGCCACTGCTAGAGGTGATTGACAGGTCTCTCCCTATGCACTTGGATTGGTGCTGGGAAGAAGCATGTCCTTAAAGGATATTTTCTCTGAAAGCCAGGGGCATTTCACATAATAATGTATCTGGCTGCAATTGTGTGGCTTGGCTGCAATTCATGCTGCCCATGATTTGGGCAGCATGAGTTGACTGACAGGTTCCCTTTAAATCACTGTTTGTATATATGAACTGACCAAGACATCAGTTTGAAGCGGAAACTCATTGCCGCTCATTAATTATTCAGTAATGGGATGGTCATTCACACATATGGATCCTGGGGTTATTTTAGCAGCGCTCACCATCTTGACTTTTTTTTTCTCTTCTTTATTACAAAGTCAGGATGGCTGACAGCTGCTATTTAATCTCTATTGACAAATGTGGTGTGAATGAAGCCATAATTCCCAAGCACCTGCATCAGTTTTAGAAACACATAAATGACGTGATATTTCTTGAAAGTTTAAAAAGTGTGAAAGAAATTGACAATTAATATGAATCAGGACCTCACTCATAAAGCAACATCGTCATCGTCAAAAGGGTAGAAAAAACTACGTTTTCATTTGGTCGTCTTTTATGGTCACGTTATAAGAATGTACAATAGCGCATACATGCACAGATACGAAGACATCAAATAAATATGCAATGATTGTCACCTGCAGCATGTTGCCCCTTTTGTGATTGCCCTCTCTGGATCTTCTCATTTACCCTTCTCTGGATCTTCATGAAGCTCATAGCCGCTCCCATTGATACCATGTAACCTGTGCAGTTGTGATGTGTGTGTAGCAGTCTCTATTACTGGCCAGTTCTACAAGGGGGTCTCACATTTATAGATTTCATCCTTTGATATCACTAACACCCTTCGCCTTCACACAGAGATCTGAAAACACCTTTGTCTTCGCGTTCGGTCTCAGATCATCAAAGACAGTTAGACTTCAAACACCGTCCGAATCACATGGACTGACCGCTGCTCGGTGCTATCAATATTAGCTTTCTTATTAACTCGGTCTATGGGAGGCAGAGGCTACTGAACGTTTACAAGGAAATTAGGCTGTAGGAAAATGGTATTGAATGGTTCTTTTACAATCATTCTCAAAGGCGTACATAGGGGTTGTAGGCTCTGAGCCCTGCTGCGGCAGTTTTTCCCACCATGGCCCCTTTACTCACAGGGCTGTATGACAATTATTGGCGAGGTTAAGATTTGAGAAGTGAAGTTCAAGCTTTAAAGTTGCGCCAATGGCGCTAAAAGAAGCAACCTGGGCTTTGGGGTCTTCTGTGTGCTGCGTCAACCTTCTCTATAAGCAATTATAATGTAGTTGAGAACATGGGCACACGGGAAGCATGTCCCACCCATAAATAAAGAATTTTCACATTTTGTTGTAAACCGCATTGCTCTACAACAACTTTTTTTTTTAACCCTGTGCTGGATGTGTTTTTTGTTTTTGTGCTCTCTTCCACCCCTCCATTCCATACAGTGTCGGACTGAGGAGCCAAGGGTCCACCAGTTACCACCAACTCCAAGACCCCAGTTTTCAGCTACATGCAAATGTGACAATGTCCTTAATCACAAATTTATATAACAATGATCTGTGTAGATTGTTAAATAAGTAAGATGCTGTCTTTGTCTGTACATAGTGATTCAATTATATAGTGCCAAGTAGTGATGAGAGAGTATATTCGTTGCTCGGGTTTTCCAGAGCATGCTCGGGTGTCCTCCGAGTATTTGGGCGTGCTCGGAGATTTAGATTTTGTCACCGCAGCTGCATGATTTGCGACTGCTAGACAGCCTGAATACATTAGATGTGGGGATTGCCTGTTTGTTAGGAAATCCCCACATGTATTCAGGCTGTCTAGCAGCCACAAATCATGCAGCTGCTGCGACAAAAGCTAAATCTCCGAGCACGCCAAAATACTCGGAGACCACCCGAGCAACGAGTATACTCGCTCATCACTAGTGCCAAGTACTGCTCATATAAGAGGTGATGGCCCACCGGAGGATTCTCCTGTTCTCCTGTGGGCCAGTCCAAGCCCGATTGCATACTTTTATTTCCGCAGACATAGCTGTATAAAGTTAAATTCCCACAATTAGTTCTTGGGAGTCTTTGACGCTGAGTATTTTTGCCGCACAAAGAACACAGCACCTTAGAATTTTAGCAGAGTGGATGGGATTTATAGAGATCTCCTGACCATTGCGCTTTTTTTTTTACGATGCGTAAACTGACCTGCGGTGCGTGCTTCAAATCTGCAACACTTCAAGTTCTCTTGCGGGTACGCTGGGTTTTATGTGCAGATTTTTCACATAGAATTGCATTAGATGCAAAATCTGCAGGTAAATAACACACATGCGTTTAGTGTGTTTCCGCTGGAGAAACGCACTAAAAACACATGTAATGCGCACATGACTATATCAATAAAGTTTTGTCAAAGTCAAATGCCAGGAAGTCTAAAAAATAAAACAGCTTTGTTTAAAACATGACATCCCAAAAAAAAAACAAAAAAAAACTGCAACATCAAAAACCGATAAAGACGAATGTAAAAAATGCACTCAAAAAAGCAATTAAAAAAGTAACGTGAAAATCTTCAACATCAAAAACTAAGGTTAAGTTCCCATGTTGAGTATTTGCTGAGTTTTTGATGTTGCATATTTTCTGCAGAATTTCTGCATCTATTAGGTAAATTAGATTACTTGCGTTTTGTTCATTGCGTTTTTGTGTGCATTTTTTACATGCGTTTTATCGTGGTTTTGATGCTGCGTTTTTTTGTCTCATTTTGGTATTTCATGTTATAAATAAAGCTGCTTTGTTTTTAATACTTCCTAGGATTACATGTGTTTTCAGTGCATTTCTGCAGCGAAAACAGATTTTATATGTGTTACCTTTTTATGGTGCTATGGTGATCAGTTATTAAGGTTATATCTATATCATACAGGATGATTGAGCCGTGTACTACAGTGCTCAGTATGACATGGACAGTGGTAAAGGTCACCCATTATACACCTCTTCTACTGACATTACCCCTACCTTAATACAAAGTACCAGGGACTGCCTATTCGCTCTAACACAGTCTTATACCCTATATTGCAGTTGCCTTGGGTGGCTTAACCATAACTCCCAAGTAACACACCTGCTGTATTGGGGTTATGTTTGACACAAAACTTTCCTTCACTCCCTATATCCAATCACTCACTCATCTGTTTCTTATAACCATCTCCAGAATCTGAACTTTTCTCACCTTTGAAACTGCATAAACTCTGACTGTCGCTCTTATTCATTCTCGTCTGGACTACTGCAACTTTGTATTGATCATTCTCCTTCTAACCAAACTTTATCCTCTCCAATGTATCTTGAATGCAGCAGCCAGGGTCATATTTCTGTCCAGCTGTTACACCAATGCCTCCACTTTGTGCCAGTCATTGCACTGGTTACCCATCAGATACAGATAACAATATAAACCCACAAAGCTCTCCACAAGTCTACACCACCCTATATCTCATGCTTCATTTCTGTCTATCACTATCAGTGTCCCCCGCTCTGCAACTGATCTAAGACTAACATCCTCCATAATCCAAACCTCCCAATTCCGCTTCTAAGGCTACTTTCACACTTGCGTTTTTTTGCGCAGCGCATAGTGCGCACATGAAACGCATTAAAAAAACGCATGCAAACGCTTATAAACACTGAGATATTTAGGCGCATCAGCGTGCGCATTACGACCAAAAAACGTGTGTAGCCCTGGTACACAATACCAGGAGGATGAGTGGAGAGGTAACAGTTAAGGTCTCTTCATGACATCATGTACACTTCTGACACACCCAGCAGGGGTGTGGAAGGGAGTGATTTAGTCAGTCAGTTTCCTGTCCTTGGACAGAGTAGACGTGTCCAGTTTGAGCCTGTCATCAGTTCAGAACGTGGAGGCTGGTACAGGTGGTCTAATTCACCTTAGTCTAGTCAGAGCTGTGCCCCACTGGAAGAAAGACTGAACTATCTATTAAGAGTCGAGCAAATCGAAGGGCAAAGTGGAAGGAAGATTATTGGAAAAGTGCGTTTGGCTTGGAAGAGTCCTGCACATTGCTACCGGTCACTGGGGACCGAGGGATCACTATTAGCTACAAGCATAGTGAAGAGAAAACCAGAGATTTACCGGACCCTAGGTCGCGGCAAACACCCCCTTATAGTCAGTACGTAACTGGGGTCAGGGGAAGTGAAGACTTTGAGTCTCTGCAGGACAAAATAAGAATTCAGCTCCCTCAGAGAAAGGCTCCTAACACTAAACTGACTGGGAAATACAGCTTTGGATTAGCTGGAATCATAGAGGGGACTACGCTTCAGGCTGGTCGTACTCATCTTCATTGGACAGTAAAGGAGGCCCCTAACTTGCTTAGCTGTTGCCTCAAAGCTCATCCTCCATCAACCCCATCAGCCTCCCTGGGACCTGCTTGAACATCTTACAAGTAAAGGTATGGAAAGACGCTGACGGTGTGAGACTGAGTTATTATTGCATGCCTGCACAATCCCTACCTAACTACCGACCTGAGGGAAGAGTCCCACCTGTAGGGGACCCGACATCTAGCTGCCTCACCATCCCCTCAGAGATCTACAGCAGCGCTGGTATAAATTACCAGAATACTACAGGTGGCGTCACGAACTGTATATAAACCTATCCCCTGTAAATATTCCCCCAACATACGCCAGACCGCCAGGGCCACAGACCGAGCCACAGCTACCTGTGACAATCCCCATAGACTTCTACGGGCTCGGCTCTGAGTACCCCATTGCCCTGGTAACCCACAATTGTGGTGGCGGGTCGACACAAAAACTTGGCGTCACGAACAGGATCCGAAACTTGCAGCATTGCGAGCCCTGTGTGCCTGTGGAGTGTTTTGATGAAAAAGACTGTTGCTATTGTTTGGCGCTAAAATCCGCCATTTTGCCGCCATATTCGCGCCCTCAGGCGCTGGAGAAGAAGGTGGGCGGACCTGAAAAAGCGCGCAAAGTCTTGGACACGCCCCCAACCTGCACCCCAAACTGCATAGCAATCTGCGTCGCAAACCGCATCGCAAACTGCATAGCAATCTGCTTTGCAAACCGCATCGCGAACTGCATAGCAAACCGCATCGCAAACTGCATAGCAATCTGCATCACAATCCGCATAGCAAACTGCATCACAATCTGCATTGCAATCCGCATCGCAAATTGCATCGCAAAATAGAGCTGCAGGTCCTGCGACAGGAAGTGAACGCTCTGACATCAGAGCGCCTGCGACGAAGGTCCTGTTCCCACTGCGGTGCCTGTGAAGTAGCAGCATCTGAAACCGGTAGGCTCCGTTTAACCAAGGGGGCGCTAAGATGTCACAACAACCGGCTGACAGTGCGGCCCCGGCCGGAGTCCCCAATCCCGCACCGTCTGGTATTGTAGCGCCAGATGGGGGCGCAGGCCCTGCACCCAGTCCGGTAGTCCCGATCATGCCACTAACGCTCCCATATATGCCTGGGGCGAAATGGCTTCCCCAATACAGCGGTGAGCAGGCACATTAGCAGGCTTCAAGCGGAAGTTATGCAGCATCCTAGAAATGTACTCCATGCCTGAGAGACAAAAAGCTGCTGTGCTAATAGGGCAGCTAACTGGCGCTGCTGAGAGGGAAGTGGAGACTTGGGATACCGTTGATCAGGAGTCGGTACCTGCGATCTTCCTTAAGCTACATGCCATATTTGAAGACCGCACAGAAACGGATCTCCGGTTGGCCTTCTATCACTGTTCACAACAGCCAGGTGACAGCATTCGGGACTATGCTTGCCGACTACAGGGAGCCCTGAGAGCCCTCAAGCAAATTAACAATTTAAATGCTATCGACGAGAATAGAATGCTGAAAGAACAATTTATACAGGGATTGAGATCCCCAGAGGAACGCAGAACTGTAAATTGGTGGTCCTTAGATCATCCGGATGCTACCTTTGATGCCCTAAAAGACATGGCAATAAAAGGGCTGCGGCCCCTGGGCAAACCTGAGGTGGCCACCCAACATCATCAGGGTGAAGTCACTCTGGAACCGGCAGTAACCCCCTGTTCCCCGCTAGTGGCAGAAACCAAAACGCAGGTGACACCTCCTAGTGAATTGGACTGTCTGCGCTCAGAGGTGCGCCAGCTGACTAAAAATCTGGCCGCTGTGATGAGTGCCCTACAGCTGCGGAAAGAAGAGGAAGGGAAGATCTTGTTAGCTGACTGCCCAGAGGACGTTCCGTGGATGCACCGGAGAAGAAAGAAGACGTCGCCCCCCCGGAGGAGGACAACGCCACCCCCAGGAGCAACCTCTGATCAACACCCTTCTCGTCGAGAGATCATCTGTTACCGCTGCAACCGGAAAGGTCATCTGTCTACACAGTGTCCTTTAAACGGGCAGAACCTGGGTCCAAGGGCCAACACCCAGGAGAATACCCGTCAGGCCCCCTAGACTGGAACCGCAGGTATGTGGGCGGGCGACCCTACCTGTCTATTATTCTAGATGGTATTGCTGTTCCAGCATTGTTAGACACTGGGTCCCAGGTGACCCTAATACCTGATGCTCTATATACCAAGTACTGGTCAATGGACAGTCTTAAACCTCCGAGCCTTGACTTTACTGTGTATGCTTCGAATGGTCTTCCTGTAGAAGTACTCGGAACAAAATGTGTAGATGTAAAGGTGGGCAGAGAGGAGTTGAAGGACCAAGGGCTTCTGGTAGTAAAGACTGTAAATGAGGAGAACGGTTTAAATATCATTTGGGTACTAACATTATCGGTAATTGTTTGGGAGAAGTTGTGTTCTTACTCCAACAGCTCGCTGAGATTGCCCGACCAAGGCAGAGAGGAGTAATCCAAAGAGAGATCCGGGCCCTGGTGTGTCAGCAGCAAGCGAAGCTTACCGACGGCGAAATTGGTAATGTACGGGTCACTGACTCGGATCCTATTGTGATACCCCCAATGAGTGAAATGATCATTTGGTGCAGGGCAGCCATAGGTCTGAGAGGACAGAATTACCAAGCTGTAGTAGAACCCCACCATTCAGAACATAGACCTACACTTATGACTGCTAGAGGAGTAGTAGAGGTGGTGAATGGAAGAGTACCGGTACGGCTTCTCAATTGGGGAGATGATGAGGTAAACTTACCCCGTTATGCAACCATTGCTAAACTACATGCTGTCGACAATAATTCTATTCTCCCGGCTGAGTCCTTAGACTCCTGTCAAATAGAGGAGGACAATGACCCAGCAACCCAGGTGGCGGAATGGTGTCAGCAACTCCATGTTGGGACGGACACCACTCCCGCTCACCAGAAGCAAGGGGTATTACGGGTGGTGCAAGAGTACGCCCAAGTGTTTAGCAAAAATCCACTTGATTTTGGGACAATTAAGGGAGTACAACATCATATCCCTACTGGCAGTCATCCTCCCATCAAAGAGCGGTATAGGCCCATACCTCCAGCTCATTATCAGAAAGCTAAAGAAATGTTGAATGATATGAAGAAAGCTGGGGTGATAAGGGATAGTTGTAGCCCCTGGGCAGCCCCTCTAGTTCTGGTTAAAAAGAAAGATGGTAGTATGAGAATGTGTGTGGATTACAGGCAGGTGAACCGCATAACACACAAGGATGCATACCCGTTACCACGTATAGAGGAATCATTAGCTGCTCTGAAAACGGCTAACTACTTTTCTACCCTCGATCTGACTAGTGGTTACTGGCAAGTGGCTGTGGCTGAGGAGGATCGTGAGAAAACGGCTTTCACCACCCCAATGGGGCTCTGTGAGTTCGACAGAATGCCGTTTGGGCTCAGTAGTGCCCCAGGAACATTTCAGAGAGTGATGGAAAACTGTATGGGACATCTCAATTTTGAAACCGTGCTGCTATACCTAGACGACGTCATCGTGTATTCCAAGACTTATGAGGACCATCTGAAGCACCTGGCAGAAGTATTCGAGTCCCTGTCCAGGTACGGGATGAAATTAAAACCCTCAAAATGCCATCTACTCAAACAGAAGGTACAATACTTGGGGCACATCGTCAGTTCGGAAGGAGTAGCGCCGGACCCAGAGAAAGTCACTGCCATCCAGAAGTGGCCGGAGCCGAAGAACCTTAAGGAAGTGCGACAGTTCCTGGGACTAACGGGTTACTACAGGAGATTCGTGAAAGATTACACGAAGAAGGCAGCTCCTTTACAGGACCTCCTGGTAGGACAATCCTTAAAGAGCAGAAACCCTCCCTTTAATTGGGGTAAAGAACAGGCTGAAGCATTCCAAAAGATGAAAGAGATCCTGACAGGTGATGAGATCTTAACCTATCCTGATTACAGCCAACCGTTCCTGTTGTACACCGACGCCAGTAATGAAGGTTTGGGAGCAGTTCTCAGTCAGAAGCAGAATGGCCAAGAAAAAGTCATCGCATATGCCAGCAGAAAACTCAGGCCAACTGAAAGGAATCCGGAAAATTATAGCAGCTTCAAGCTAGAGTTTCTGGCGCTGGTCTGGGCCATTACTGAAAGATTTAAGCACTATCTGGCCTCCAATAAGTTCACTGCGTTTACAGATAACAACCCCTTAACGCACCTGGAAACCGCCAAGCTGGGTGCCATGGAGCAGCGATGGATGGCTCGGTTGTCCAATTACCAGTTTACTATCAAGTACCGGGCAGGTCGAAAGAATGCTAATGCTGATGCGTTGTCCCGAAGGCCGCATGACTCTGACACGGAAGAAGAATCGGACGACCTGGAAGAAATTGAGCTACCTGCGTTCCATCGAAATGGGGTAGTCCACGAGCATCGAGTCCACAGAAAGCAGTATGGTGCAACATTAAATCCTTTACCCCATCATAGCTGGAAAGAGACTCAGGACAGTGATCCAGTGGTCAGCCGCATCAAGGAGTTGTTAAGACAGGAAGGCTCCTCTCTGGAAAAGGATGCACCTATGTCAGCCAAGCTCCTGTGGAACGAGAAAAGCAGGTTGTTCCTATACCGTGAGAAGTTGTGCAGGAGATACGTCAACCCCAGAACCCATGAGATGGTCTGGCAAATCGTGGTCCCCAAGGCAGACGTCCCAATGGTGTTGGAAGCATACCACGATCAAGCAGGACACTTTGGCTGGAGGAAGCTGGAGACCCTGTTGAGATGCCGGTTCTACTGGGTAGGGATGCGCAGCTCCATCGAGAGGTGGTGTCGGAACTGTGGACCCTGTGGTCTCAGAAGAAAGGACTACGGTAGTCAGAAGGCACCCCTGCAACCTATCCGGACGACTCGTCCTCTGGAGATTGTGGCCCTGGACCATGTCAAATTGTCGCCAAGTAGATCTGGATACTCATACGCCTTGACCATGGTGGACCATTACTCCAGATTTCTGGTAGTTGTTCCAGTTAAGGACCAGACCGCAGTGACGGCCGCGAAAACCTTTCAAGCAAGCTTCTGCAGACCGCATGGGTATCCGGAGCAAGTCTTAACCGATCAGGGACCTGCTTTTGAAGCCGATTTATTCAAGGAATTCTGTCATATGTACGGGTGCAAGAAAATAAGAACGACACCATACCACCCTCAAACCAACGGTCTTTGTGAAAAGATGAACCATATTGTCCTTGACTGTTGGAGATCCATACCGTTGGAAGACAGGAATCGATGGCCGGATTACTACCTGATTTGGTTGATTTGTATAATCATATACCTGTAAGCTCAACTAACTGCACTCCAGCCTATCTTATGAGAGCAAGGCCTGGAAAACTACCAATGGATTTAGAACTTGGAGTGGTAGAACCGGAGGCAGACGATGCCGTGGAAAACTGGGACGTCAATCGGCAAGAGCAGTACAGAAGAGTACAAATCTGTGTGGAGGAAAGTCTCAATAAGGCACGGGAGAAACAGGAAGATGTTTACAACAGAAATGCTCCTGCCAAGCCTTTGATGCCTGGAGAGGTAGTATTAAAAAGAAAAAGGAAGATGCACAAATTGGATAATCAGTGGGAGCAAGAACCCTACGTCATACAAGATTCTAAGTACGACAACAGAAAAGTTTGTGTCGTCAGTAAAGACGGAGGAAGAACAACAACCACTGTGTCCAGAGATCATTTGAAGTTGTGTCCAGAACACTTAAAGAGTTGTGAAAAGAACCCTGTCCTCAATCAAAGAGAAAGAAAGGAAGAGGTCATACACACCGATCTGGGAGATTTTCCTGCGGATTGGCCCCGACTGGGAGATGCTGTGATAATTCCAGTGTTGCAGTTTTATCAGCCACAAGAGGAAGTTTTACCTCCAGTTGTGCCTGTGGTGCCAGTTGAGCCCGCTCAGGAGTTACCCATCCCAGCAACACCTCAACCTGTGGAACCTCAAGATGGATCATCTGAAGCAGCGCCCCATACTATGGATCTCCTGGTGAAGCTGACTCACACCGCCCAGCCATCAGTACGCTTGCCAGATCCATAGAAAGATTAAGGCAGTTCTATAGTTTGCCGTTACGCAGTGCAGACAGATCGCAACTTGATATACCTGAAACTACACCACGTAGATCAGAGAGAATCACAAAAGGGAAATTACCCATTAGATATCAGCAGTGATTATAACGAATTTATGTGAACATTGTAAAAGTCTGTATATATAAATGTGTTTTCCCTATTATGTCTTCGTTTAACAATGGACTCAGAGGCTGAGGACTGAGCCAGCCCAAAAACTGTATCCTGTAAATAGTTGCACTAAAGTGCCTTTTTAATGGTTTCACATGAAACCTTGACTTACCTCTGAACAGAAAACCCGTGTGGTGTGGCACTGAGTGAGGTCTGCATTTGGATGTCCTGCAGCCCACCCAGGACCCACGTTGAAGGTTTGGTGCGGGTCCTTCACAAGTATACCGTATATTTATTGAATGCTATTTAATACTTGTATTTTTCTATAATGTTTGCAACGTTCAAGATATCCTCACCTCCCGGATGGGACGAATTACTGTTATTGTTAATGTTTTCTTGCATAAACAAAAATGTCTCTTTATATTTTACAGCCCGGGAGTGCTGTCGTTTACCATGGGGGAATGTGTAGCCCTGGTACACAATACCAGGAGGATGAGTGGAGAGGTAACAGTTAAGGTCTCTTCATGACATCATGTACACTTCTGACACACCCAGCAGGGGTGTGGAAGGGAGTGATTTAGTCAGTCAGTTTCCTGTCCTTGGACAGAGTAGACGTGTCCAGTTTGAGCCTGTCATCAGTTCAGAACGTGGAGGCTGGTACAGGTGGTCTAATTCACCTTAGTCTAGTCAGAGCTGTGCCCCACTGGAAGAAAGACTGAACTATCTATTAAGAGTCGAGCAAATCGAAGGGCAAAGTGGAAGGAAGATTATTGGAAAAGTGCGTTTGGCTTGGAAGAGTCCTGCACATTGCTACCGGTCACTGGGGACCGAGGGATCACTATTAGCTACAAGCATAGTGAAGAGAAAACCAGAGATTTACCGGACCCTAGGTCGCGGCAAACACCCCCTTATAGTCAGTACGTAACTGGGGTCAGGGGAAGTGAAGACTTTGAGTCTCTGCAGGACAAAATAAGAATTCAGCTCCCTCAGAGAAAGGCTCCTAACACTAAACTGACTGGGAAATACAGCTTTGGATTAGCTGGAATCATAGAGGGGACTACGCTTCAGGCTGGTCGTACTCATCTTCATTGGACAGTAAAGGAGGCCCCTAACTTGCTTAGCTGTTGCCTCAAAGCTCATCCTCCATCAACCCCATCAGCCTCCCTGGGACCTGCTTGAACATCTTACAAGTAAAGGTATGGAAAGACGCTGACGGTGTGAGACTGAGTTATTATTGCATGCCTGCACAATCCCTACCTAACTACCGACCTGAGGGAAGAGTCCCACCTGTAGGGGACCCGACATCTAGCTGCCTCACCATCCCCTCAGAGATCTACAGCAGCGCTGGTATAAATTACCAGAATACTACAGGTGGCGTCACGAACTGTATATAAACCTATCCCCTGTAAATATTCCCCCAACATACGCCAGACCGCCAGGGCCACAGACCGAGCCACAGCTACCTGTGACAATCCCCATAGACTTCTACGGGCTCGGCTCTGAGTACCCCATTGCCCTGGTAACCCACAATTGTGGTGGCGGGTCGACACAAACGCAGCGTTTGTATGCGATTTCAAGCGTTTTTGCATGCGTTTGCGTTTTTTTCGGCGCATGGGTTGTCTACGTGTCACATTTCTATCAACTCTGTCTCTATCCTCTATCTCTATCATCTCTATCATCTCTGTCTCTATCATCTCTATCAACTCTGTCTCTATCATCTCTGTCTCTATCATCTCTGTCTCTATCATCTCTGACTCTAGATCTCTGTCTCTATCATCTGTCTCTATCATCTGTCTCTATCATCTCTATCATCTCTGTCTCTATCATCTGTCTCTATCATCTCTATCATCTCTGTCTCTATCATCTGTCTCTATCATCTCTATCATCTGTCTCTATCATCTGTCTCTATCATCTGTCTCTATCATCTGTCTCTATCATCTCTATCATCTCTGTCTCTATCATCTGTCTCTATCATCTCTGTCTCTATCATCTCTATCATCTCTGTCTCTATCATCTGTCTCTATCATCTCTGTCTCTATCATCTGTCTCTATCATCTCTGTCTCTATCATCTCTATCATCTGTCTCTATCATCCCTGTCTCTATCATCTTTTTATCTACACTCCTCACAATGTATCTTGTGCAGGGGGTGGTTTAAACAAGTTAGACATTATTTACTCCAAGCGCTGATGAGCACAAAGCCATGCGCACGCCAGCGCACCCATAGACTGCAATGTTATTTTTTGCGCATAGCATGCGCACACGTGTGCACGCGTTTTTTTAAAGCGGTTGGGCGGGAAAAAAATGCAACATGTAGCGTCTAGTGCGTATGGACGCACACCTGGAAAATGTGCAGCGCACGCCAAACGCAGATGAACGCGTGCAAGCGCTAGACCCTGCGCCCGCTATGTTAAAGATAGGGGAACATTGCGCATGCGTCCGATAGCGCACGATGCGCAAAAAAACGCAAGTGTGAAAGTAGCCTAAGACTCCTCTCATGCTGTGCCAGTTTTCTGGAATGCACTACCCTGGATGATCTGATTAATATCTAGCCCCATTGTTTTTAAGCGTGCTTTAAAAAAACACATCTCTTTAGACAGGCCTATCAGCTCAACTCCCTAACCTAACTTTCCCCTGTTCCCTCTTTCTAAATTTTCCTCATAATCTGTTCCCTCCTATTAATGTTTCTCCACATCCTCCATGACCCCAATAGCGCACGCTAACTGCACTTAAATAGCGGCTGATGCTCGGATCATGCAGCTTTATATAAAATCCCTTATTATAATGATGGTTGGACCAGACATGACAGCACGTTCTACCTATTGTGTCCCCCCTATATCCTTATAGATTGTCACCTTTTGAGTAGGAAACTCACTCCTCCTGTAACTGGTGAGCTATGTCTTACTCTGTAATGTCTGTACATGTCCCTGCTTCATTGAAAGTGCTGCATAATATGTTGGTGCTATATAAATAAAATTATTATTAGTATTATTATTATTTATTATTAAGGTATAATAGAAGTAATTGTCTCACAAGCATATCTGGTCCGGAAGTTAAACAGTGTAAGCCTGGAACAAATGTGCCCCATATGTCATCCATATTCTGCAGGAAGATAAGTCCATACCCGGAATCCTGAGTATAAAAAAGGGCTAAATCGCTGCGCGGCAGAGTGTTTGTATTCTCTGCCAGTAAAACTAATGTCATCTTCAAGTGCTGTGAAACAGCAACATTTTTTCTTAGTAATTGGGCAAAGTTGTGTCACTTGGCAAACATTAGTTCCCCACTCTCTACAGCTATAACCGTGGGCCATGCCACAAGGCCAACCTCTTTAACATTACACCAAACGCTATCATTTATTTAACATGCAGCTAACGCTTAACTTTATAGCCCATCCGAGCACACAGAGGAGCAGCAATAAAACGTACTGTCGCCAGACCACGCTCACCCGCTAGACATGGCACTATTACATCACTTACCCAGCAGCATCGTGGGTTCACTCTAGCAAAGCAACATCAGCAATATATTTATACAGTTCCGTGCAAAAGTTTTAGGCAGGTGTGCAAAAAAAAAGTAGAAGTGTTAACAGTTTATTTTAATTATGAACAAAATGCAAAGTGAATGAACAAAAGAGAAATCAAAATCAAATCAATATCTGATGTGACCGCCCTTTTCCTTTAAAACAGCTTAAAAGCATCAATTCTTTTAGGTACACCTGCAAAAAGTGAGGGATAGTGTAGGATTATAGTCAGGGGTATAAGTATAGTTATACCAAACAGGTGATAATGATCCTTTTCATATATAGTTAAAAAATACAGTAAAGATGTATATTTTTGTACCGTGTTAGCCAGTAGATAGAAAAATATTTAGACTTGAGAGTCCTCAGTGGTTGATACTTTTTAATGGCTAACTGAAAAGATGGTAACAAATTGCAAGCTTTCCAGACTACTCAGGTCTCTTCATCAGGCATTGACATTGGCAGTGTCAATGCCTAATGAAGAGACCTGAGTAGTCTCAAAAGCTTGCAATTTGTTATCATCTTTTCAGTTAGCCATTAAAAGGTTAAAAAATAGTCATTAACTGAAACAGAAAAGCTGTGTTGGAGGCTTAAAAACTGGGGGAAGAACAGCCAAACTCTGCTATAAAGGTCAGGTTGTGGAAGACAATATCATACCAATAATAATAATAATAATATTTTTTATTTCTATAGCGCCAACATATTCCACAGCACCTTACATTTCAGAGGGTACTTGACAGACCATAAAGACATAGCAGGCAAACACATAATTCAACAGATACCAAGAGGGTGAGGGCCTTGCTTGCAAGCTTACAATCTATGAGATAGGTCAGACACAATGGAAAGACTGAGAACAGCAACAAGACACAAGGTAGTTATACTGCATCAGCAAGTGTTGGTTTATTTTTATGTATGAAAATGCAACGTGTGTGAAGAAAGCAAAATCTAAATAATATCAATATTTCAGTGACCACCTTCACCTTCAAAACAGCATCAAAGCATCAGTTCTTCAGTCGCACTTGCACTGAAGGAACCAGCAAGGGGTTCTTCCAACATCATGGAGAACTAAGCACAGTTCTTCGTGAAATAAGGCATGCACAAATCCTTTTTCTCTTCATGTAATTCCAGACAGACTCATTGTTGTTGAGATGACTCCTCTTTGTGGACCATTTCATCAATTCCAGGACTCCTGTTCTTCTTTACAGAGAAAATAGTTTTTAATGACATTGACTGTATGTTTGGGGCCATTGTCCTACTGCAGAGCCAGTCAGACGCCTTCCTGATGGTATTGTTTGATGGAAAAGTGTCTGTATTTCTCAGCATTGAGGAATCGAGAACTGGGCAACGTTCAGGACCATAAAATCAATGGTCAGCCAAGGAAACAGTCCAGCAGGTGAAAGATGCATCATGTTACTTCCCTTAGAAATTGAAATATATCCTGCAGTCCCATCAACTCAGAAGTAGCAGCAGTTAGTGGGACTCAGATAAACCCATCTACTGTTCGAAGTTCTCTGTGAAGAAGAGGTCTTCATGGAAGAATTGTGGTCAAAAACTGCCTGTTCGACATAGAACCAAGGCCAACAGACTCAATTATGCATGAAAACTGAGGAACTGGTGTGCAAAAAATGGCAGCAGGTGCAATGACGAGTCAATGTGACACATTTAGTTAAAGGCAGCTTGTTCAATGAAGGGCTGGAGAGCGGTGCTATAGTCAGTATCTGGAGGAACATTGTAGCACAGTGGAGGCTCCTTGCGAGTTAGTTGCTGAATTTCAGGCAATGGAGTTGGGGATTTGGCCAGAATTTAAAGGTGTACTCAATGCAGAGGAATATAGGCAGATACTTATCCATCATGTAATACTGTAAGGGAGACGTCTGAATTGATTCCAATTTTATTTTGCAGCAGAACAACAAACCCAAATATAAAGTCAATGTCAACAAGAAGAACAAGGAGTCCTGGAAGTGATGATATGGCCACACATAGCCCTGATCTAAACATCATAGTCTGTGTAGGATTATATGAAGAGAGAAGGATTGCACAAGCGACATCCACAGAAGATCTATGGATAGTTCTCAAAGGTGTTTGACACAATCTTCCTGCCGAGTTCCTTTAAAAAACTGAATGCAAGCATATCTAGGAGAATTGATGCTTTCATGCTGTTTTGAAGGCAAAGGCCCGGGGACACCGAATATGATTAACTTTAGATTTATCTTTTCTTCATTCATTTTACATGTTTGCTAGTATATAATAGTAAACTATTGTCACTTCAACTTTAGAATATCTAAGTACCTATATTAGTTATACTGGATACAAAAAGTCTAAATGCCAAGTTTTTCATTTATCAGGCAAAAAAAAATATAACGAGAAGAATCATTTCAGAACTTTTTCCACTTTAATGTCACCCATAATCTATGCACATCCATTGAAAAACAAACTGAAATCCTTTTGAGGGGGGAAATAAGAATAACAAAATTAAAATAATGTGGTTGCATAAGTGTGAACACCCTATTATAATTGGGGATGTGATTGGTTTGGAATTATCCAATCACATCTAAACCCATGCTAAATAGTAGCCACTACACAGCTGCCATCATTTATAGTGATTCTGATGAACCCCATATAAAGTTTGGCATTTCTAGTTGGATTTTCTTGACATTTCTTAGTTGCATTTTACAGTAAAAGCCATGGTCCATAAAGAGCTTACAACACAGCAAAGGGCTCTCATTGTTGAAAGTTATCAGTAAGCAGAAGAGTGCAAAATAATTTCCACAGCAATAGATATACCAGGAACACTGTGCAAACGATCAGCAAGAAGTGACTTAATTGGCACAAAAGTGACTTAACCTAGAACTGGATGTCCCTCAATAAGTAATGAAAAGACAAGGAGAATATTGGTCAGGGAGGTTGTCAAGAGACCTACAGCAACATTAAAGGAGTTGCAGGAATTGATGGAAGTATTGGTTGTGTACTGCATGTGACAACAACCTTCCATATTCTTCATATGTATGCCAAGACAGAAGATATTTCTTATAAGAAACACATTCAAGCCCGGTTATGTTTTGCCAAAAACCTATAACAAGTCTGCCAAAAGCATGTAGGAAAATGTGTTATGGTCTGATAAGACCAAAGTTGAACTTTTTGGCAAAGTCAACAAGAAAAAGTACACCATACCCACAGTGGAGCATGGTGGAGCAGCATTGTACTTTGGGCTTTTTTTCAGCAGCTGGAACTGGTAAAGGTGGTGGGAATTATAACAGTTCTAAACATCAGTGAATCTTGCATCAACACTTTAATATTCTGATAAAAAGTTGAAGATGAAGAGGAATTTCTCTTGCAGCACAACAATGACCCTAGACAATATCCAAATCAACCAAAGAATAACTAGAAGGTCAGAAGAAGATCAAAGGTGTGAAAGACCCAGCCAGAGGCAGACCTGAATCCAATTGAAAATCAGTGGTTAACCTGGAGGTGGCGCTGTACACAGGAGAAGCGTTCGAAATTAGACAGATTTGGGGCTACGCAAAGAACAGTGGGTTTTGCCAATTCTAGATGTGTAAATCTTAGTCCCATAAGAAAAAAAATAGAGAAGTCCTGGATATCCTCTTTAAGCAAGGAAGGGCTACATAAGGGCAACTCCTGGATGTGGACAGTCATGTATGATAATGTCACAATTCAAATTTGTAAAGGAGAGCCCCAAGCCAAGTTTATGCATGTGGCTATATGGCACTCTTTCTGCTTCTTTCTGTCCTCCATGATAAATAGTCTATTCACACTGTATAAATATGTTTGCACCCCGTTCCTTTACCTTTGTGGTACTGTACAACCTGTAGAATAATAAAACATACTTCATCCCTCTTACTAACACTAAAGTTTTCGTCTCCAGGTCCGAAAGAAATTCATGGTGTTTCTCCACCATCTAGTGGTCATAGTGTAAATTACAATATGGAGCTATATTGCAAAAACTTACATGCGAATGTTGGTGGCAATTTTTACATTGCTCTCATGGACATAATCCTAACCTCATACAGAAGCATTCGATGACTTTTGCCTGTCACTGTGGATGCTTCCTTCACCCATGCATCCTGCTCACTGTACACATACATACAACACTGCTACACAGTTATTTAAATATAATCACTATTTCATTCAAATGTATTATTTTAGATGTGTAAGGTTACTTTGTAAATTCTCAATTTATTTTCCATCCTTCACGTAGATGGTTAAACCCTTTAAGGAGCCAGATAGTTTTTGACCATCAACACTTAATTTTTTGTTTTACTTTTTTGCCCAAAGTCCAATAGGACTTGAGCTATATTACCTGAGAAGGGTCACTACACAGTGCATAGAACTGTACTGTTCTGGGCTTGTGCATTAACCCACTTACGAATGCCGACGGTAAATAAATGTTGGCACTTGCTGGGCATTGTGCAGCGCCGACGTTTAGCTACTGTCGGCGTTCTTGCAGCAAGTGCTGGGATTCTGGTGCAGAGCAATAGCTCTGACCTGCGACACATCAGACCTGATTGGCTCAGATCCCGATGAGTTAACCCTGTGTTATCTTCTAGAACAGGGTTCCCCAACTCCAGTCCTCAAGGCCCACCAACAGGTCATGTTTTCAGGATTTCCTTGTATGCACAGGTGAGGCAATAACACCAGGGCAAACTAAGGAAATCCTGAAACAGACCTGTTGGTGGGCCCTTGAGGACTGGAGTTGGAACCCGTTTTAGATGACAGAGCAATAGCAATGTGGCACTGACTCAATCTAACCATAATACCCCCTTTTTCACGGTGCCCCCCCGGACAAAACCCACCCAACCTTTTCCCATCTTTTTCTAAAACCATTTCTTTCTCTTCCTTAGTATCCACATTATGTTTTAACATTTATACAAAACACCATAAACATTAAACACAAAGTTTGCAACTTTTTTCCCTATACAATGCATATTTTAAGAGTTAAAAAATATGGTTTTTTTTTGGGGTCAGTGCCCCTTGGAATTGACACTCATACCCCCCAAAAGGGGGAAACTTTAAGTTTTAAAACGATTGTTGCTCGGTTGTCTTCCCCCCATCCCCCAATGACGAGGATGACCATTTTAAGGGGGGGAGGAATGTAGGAAGTGGGCTTTTTACCCTTTTTCCGACCTAAGACAACAACCAAATTTGTAAACCCAGGCAATTTTTTATAAAGCAAGGGGGTTCCAATGAAGTGTAAAAATTTAACGGGTTAAAACAAAAGGGCAGCAAAGGTTTTAAATAAGGAAAATTTTTTAAATTAAAAGGGAAAGGGGGTTTTTTGAGTAGGATTGTCCGTGGGAGGGTTTTTGGCCGAAAAAAAAGGGCACTTTCGGGGTTTGAGGGAGTTCTGTCATCAGGAATTGGGGACAGTTAATTCGGGGGGGGGGTGCGGGGCAGCTTTCCAGATTTCGGCAAAGGGGAATAAAGGAGACCCTGGGACTTTAAAAGGGGAGCCGGGCCGGGGCCCCCATGGGGAGGGGGCCTGGTTTCCGACAAAGGGTGGTGGGGAATTAAAGGGGGGGGGGGTCCGGTCCTTGTCACTTTTGGAGGGTAACAACCCTGAGGGTGATAGTCATTTGCGGGGAGTCCTAATACAGTCGAACGAAGGGATTTTTAAAAAAGGGGGAATTTAAGCTGTGCTTTTTTCCCACTTGATCCCCTGGAACTGACGTTTATTTGCAAAAACCGTCCCCTCTTTTTTGCAGGGCCCTAGAAAGGAACCTGGGGCAGCGGGGGCCTGCGCCCCCGGGGGGCACCCCACACCCCAGCCCCGCACTGGGCGGAACCCATTGTCTGTAAAAGGGCCGACAAACCCAAAAACCCGGTTTGGGACCCCCGGGCACTTTACTTCCCCAACCACAAAACCCTTTTAATGCTTTAGATGGAAATGTTCGCCCTTAGGCAAGTTTTCACATTTAAATTTGGCAGATTTTACACATTTTGAAGCCAAAAAAGGGAGGGAAAAACAAGGAATGTACAAAGAACACGTCCAACTTTTGTATTTATCCCCACCCTGGTTTTGGGTTTTCAAAATGAGAAAAAAAGACCCAAAACCAATTTAACAGGCCTAAAAAGAACCAAAACCCGATCGTGGGGCCCTTTTTTTTTTAATTTTTTCCATATTTTTCCAAGGGGAAATTTTGAGAAATACAGAAAGGGGCCCCACACCTATTTTAATTGGGTCGTAAAAAAGGTAATCAGGTATAACAAGGGGGCCTTTTAACAAATAAAAATAATAAAAAAGAGAAAAATAATCATTGATTTTTTTTAAAAACCCAAAAAAAAAAAGGGTTGCAATGGGGGAAAAGGCTGCTCTCCCGAAAGAAAAATAATTTTCTCTGGTGCCTTTTTTATACTTTTCATAGTTGAAAACCTCTGTCCACCCCTTTTTTTTTTCCCTTTTCCCTTATAATACCCTTTTTTTTAACCGCATTTTTAAAAAACCAGGCTTTGCACTTTAAAAGATATCGGGGGAAAAAAAAAAAAATTTCCCATGAAAAATTTAACGGGGGTTTCTTCAGAGCTTTCCAAAAAAATTTTCGGGAAAAGGAAAGGGGAAAGGGAAAAAACATCACTCAAAGGGGTTTCGGGGGGGAAAGACGGGACCTTATTTAAATTATTTTGAAAAAGAATGGCGGGTTATTTGTTGCAAAGGCCCCAAAAGGGCCAGTGTTTTAAAACCCAACCTTTTTTTTTGTCTAAACATTTTTTGCAAAAAGGCATAGTGATTGGGGCCCATACCAAAAGGAAAATTTTATTAAGGTCCCTTCACAGCTTAAAGGCTTTTTTTTTAAATAGCCCCCCAATTATATTTTAAGGCCTTTGCACAGGACGAAAAGTCAACACTATGGGCAATTTTTTTAGACCAGAAAAGACATTTTTACAACGTCAATTTGTCAGGTTTGAAATAGTCATATTACAAACGGGACACAAAAGGCAGCTTTTTGGGCTTTTTTGGGGGACCGGACCGAGGTGAGACGGGTTTTTTCCCCCTTTAAAGAAACATTTCTTTTACGTCCCGGGTAAAGCGAGGTTTTGCCACCACCCCCCCCCTTCTTTCGGGAAAGGTTTTTGGGGCAGGTCCCAAATCCCTTTCCCCTCTTTTTCCCTTAACGTCGCCCTTTTAAACAAAAAAAATAGAGTGAGCTGACAAAGATGGGTTTCCTTTTAAAATTTTTAAAATTTTTTTTATACCCTTTTTTTCCATGGCCATACTTTAGAAAAGGATTAATTAATGAAAACAAAAAATAAACAATAAAATAAATGAGTTTTAAACTTTAGCAACTTAGAAACTATAGAGTTCAAATGCTAAAAATTTTAAGTTCTTTTTTTTGGGGCACAGAACTTTTAGAACTTTTTTAAACTTTTTTAAATTGTTTTTCCTGTTTTTTTTCTTAATGTTTGAAGTTAATAGCTAAACATAACCCTTACTTACTTTTTATTTGGGGCTACCGTTACATTAAAACATATCCCAACATCTGGCATGATCAACAGCCCAAGGGCACACAGGGGGATCAAGTTCATCAACTTTTAATACCAAAAGTTTTTAATCTCTACTATGGTAGGAAAGTTCTGAGTCCCGAAGAAACCCTCCGACCGGGAGGAAAACTGAAGCCAGCTGAATATCATTCTACCTACCAGTGGTCAAAATTGCTTTTTTCGGGTTTTTTTTTTTTTTAAAAAAATTCTGTTTTCGTGGAAGCTATAAAAGCAATGTCGACTTTCTTTTGTTCATTATCATAGATTTTGATTTTTTAAAAATTTGTTAGTTTCAATTTAAACCGCCCCACCACTGGGGGTTTTTCTGTCATTAAAACGGGGTACCAACAATTTTGCCCACGTTGAACCCCAGAAGACATCATTCATAGAGGGTTCTTTCACTTAACAATTCTCTTTTTCCATGAAAACCCCGACAAACAACCAAATTTCTTAAAAGCTGTGGCTGATTGTGATCGATGGGGGCAAAATGTCTTAATCCAACACTTTTTACTCAGGATGAATGGCGGGCACCTAAAAACACGTTAGTTCAAAGTATTCTTCCCATAAAAAAGGGAAAAAAAAATAAACAAAAAGACCGATAATTTACCCCTAGATTGAAAGGTTTTTGCATGAGGAGTAAAAAAACGGGGCTCACCCCCAAAATTTGCTTTGCAATCACAGCAAAATTTCCTGGAATAATCCATTTCATTTGTCCGTGAATTCACATAAGTAGTTTCTCTGACCGGGGGCATAAAAACACAAACCAAACCCAATAAAGGGGGCTAAAACTCAACCCTTACTATGAACGTTCCAAAAAATTTTTTCATCCTCTCCCATAAGACAGTTCTGCTTCACTCACAGTCTTCCTTTGCATTATTTCCGTGTCCTTTTGTGTATAGAAATAGTGATTCTTCGTTTTGTTTTAGTCTTTGCCTGATAAGGGAACCTGAGTATCCGAAAGCCAATTTTTTTTACCATTTTTTCATTTACCATTAAAAGTATCAACCACTGAGGACCCCAAAGTCTAAATTTTTTTCAGATATAAAAACATTTTTAGGGTGTTTTTCTCATAGTGAATCACAAATTTTACCTGAAAGTTACAGGGAAAGTGATTTTAACTTAGGATCGCGCCAAAAGAGTATTTTTGCCAAAAAAATAATATTTTTTACTTGTTTTACATGTCTTTTCTATTTTGCATGCATTCCGGTATTATAACCACAACTTCACTTTTTACACTTCCATCATCAAAACAAATTTTCACAGTATCCAATAAAAAACAGATAACTCAATAGATAAATTTGGCCACAGAAGAAATTAATAACAAAATAAAAAATAAGGGAAAATTTTAATTTTTGGGATCAAAAGCTAAAAATTGGAGGTGCTAAGTATTCACCCCTTTTCTGGAAGCTCCTAAAAACTGGTGCAAGCAAACCTTCCAAAGACTGCTCAATGAAAAGGACCCACCTGTGGCAATCAATTGTCACATATACTCAGTAAATACATTTTCCCTTTTTCGAAAACCCACAGGGGCGCAGCCCCAAAAAAGAAAGAGGCACCACTAACCAAACCACACCATAAAGACCAAGGAGACTCCCCCAATCGGGACAAATTTTGTTGAGAATAAACGAAGCATGGTGGGTTGTAAAAAAATACCCAACTCTGATGGTCCCCCGGGACCCCATCAAATCCATATCCAAATGGAAAGAAATGGTACCACAACAAACCGAAAAGTAGGGCTCTCACCAAACTCTCGCTCGGCAAGGGGGGCATTAATTAAGAGGCACACAGAGATAAAAGGGTATCCCCCAAAGAAGCGCAAGTTCCCAACAGAACGGGTTATCGCCTTTACAACCACAAAAAGGGGCATCCCACCATAAGGGGCCTTTAGGAAGAGGGGCAGAAAAAAGCCCAGTTACACACAAAAAAAAAAGGGCTCGTTTTGAGTTTGCAAAAAAAACGTGGGACCCCCCAATTTGTAGGCGGAAGGGGCTCTGGAGATAGAAAAAATTTGAACTTTTTGGGCCCACCAAGGTAAATAAAAAACTGGGGCCCCAAAACCCAACACAGCTCACACCCCAAGAACACCATCCCAACAGTGAAACATTTGGGGGGCACATCATGCTAAGTGGGGTGTTTTTCAGCAGTAGGGCAAGGAAAATGTTAATCGGGGGGAAAATGGAAGTGTCAAATACAGGGGAAATTTTTTAGCAAAAAATTTTTTAGTATTTAGGGTTTGAACTTCCCCCAAAAATGACTTAATCCATAATGCAAAGCACACTCAAATGGTTTTGGGGGAAAAATTCAAATTGTGGTGCCCAAACCCTGACCTTTAAACAACTAAAATCTGGGTTTACTTGAATATTTGCTGTTTCCCCGAGAAACCACTAACTTGAAGGGGCTGGGGCAGTTTAGCTGAGAAGGGGCAAAAAAACCAAATGCAAGAGGGAAGTTTTAAGACTAACCAAATGACTTGCACGTAATTGCCCAAAGAAGACCACAAAGTAAATGGTTTTTTGGAGGGAATTTAGCACACTGAAGCTTTCATTTTTTTGTCCATTGTTTCTTTCTTCACAAAAAAAGAAAAACAAATGTACAAACGTAGGGATGTTCTTTACATGAACTGATCAAACCCTCAAAAAAAAAAAAAAAAATGAAATTTCCAGGTTTTGGGCAGCAAAACACAAAACCCAAAAAAGGTGAATAATTTTGCAAGCCCTTTTACAAAACCAAAAATCCTAAAAACCCATAGGCATATTTAACCCCAGCCAAAACCCCCTCCCTGGCTAAAAAAACCCCAAAAATCATGATTACTTCCCTTAGCCAAATCCTAGGACCCAAACCCCTTTTTTCCAAAAGGCCTAAAACTTCAATTTTCTAAAAAGGGTTATTTCCCAAAAGACAACCTTACCAGATGATCTCCTAGACCAAAAAAATGCCAAATTCAACGACCCCCCGCCAACCACCTTGTGCCCCTGAGTGGGAAAAGGCAAGCCACTCCCTAAAAAGCTTATTTTTACATACCCCATAACCACCCCTGCCACACCCCCTCCCCCCCCAATTTTTCACTAGGGAAAAAAGGAACGTTAGAGAACGACTTTGCCTCCAGGAGGGCAAAATCGGGTTTCGGACCACTTTAAACAAAAGCAGTCGAATGAAAACGCTGACTATCGGAAAACGGAGTCCACCGAACCCACCCCAATGCAAGTCAAAGGGGAAAAAAAAAGTCCAGGGAGGGGGGACCGTAAAACCCCCCTACATCCCCTTTCAAATTTTCCCAAAGACATCAATTCTTATTACTTAAACTTGTCCAAACCTCATTTACTTTATAAAATATAACGAATGAAAACGGGGGGTTTTTTGGCTAAAGTTGGGGGGGGGGTTCAGGGCTGGCTCCGGGTTTTTCGGGGGCCCCGGGCGAAAGAGCTCGGGGCCCCTTTAACACATACCAAAATTTCATGAGCTCCGAACCGAGAAAAAGAATAAGTAAAAAATCCAAATACTTCACTTTTACATTACATGATTAAACTATGTAAATTCACAAAAAGTCAAAAACCGGACAGATAGTCCCCATACAGTAAGGGCACCACATAGGCCCAAAACAGAATAAGAGTCCCATAATGCCTATTCAAAAAATGGGGGCCCCATAATTCTCCATCAGAATAATGGGCCCAATAAATCTTCATACGAAAAAGAAACCCATATATTGCTCCATACAAAAAGGGCCCCCTAAGTCCCTAGATCCCATAATAAAGGGGCCCCATATTGGGCCCCAAAAAAAAGAACCCCAATAAGCCTAGAAAAATATGGGCCCAAAAGAGCCCAGGTAGATGAACCCCAAAAATGCCCAAATAAATGGTCCCCCCAAAAATGCCCATAAAAATGGCCCAGTGAAAAGCCATATAAATTGGGCAAACACAAGAAAAACAGACCAAAAAAAGTCCAAAAGTATGATATAAAAAAATTTTTTTAATAAAGAAAAAACTAAACAGTGAAAACTAATTTTACAATTGTAAAAAAAAAAAACCTGGGTACTCTCCCACATATCATTTTAAAATCAACAAAATATAGATATTTTCCCCCATTTAAAACAAAGCCCTTTGGCAGTTCTAATCACAAAAAAGTGGATAATACATATAAAATCTATCAGATGGAAAGGGAACCACGGTAATCTTATGATTGGGGATCAACAACCACTATTGAAAAAAAACGCCACCCGGGAGGCAGCGATGTCAATGAAGAAGGGGGAAAGGCAGAGAAGCGGCTCCACGCGTCCGGGGGGTAAGATTGCAAAAAAGTCCCCCGGGGGGTCCTGAAAGGGGGGGGGCCCCTCATGGGGGGGGGCCTGAGGCCCCCATTCTCCGGCCCTTCAGGGGGGCCCCCCAGGTCAGCCCCCGGGCCCCGGGGGGAGGGACAGCCCATTAGGGGGGGGAAAAACTGGCATAGTTAGGTTTTGGGCGGGACGTTCAGCACGCAAGTGGGGGAATTGGAGAAGCGGGGGAAAAGGAGCAAAGCAGCCATTTTGCGGGAAACCTATGTTCATCAGGGAAGGTGGTACAAATCCTTTGAAACCCAGGCATGGTTCTTTTTTAATGAAGGGGCCCTACATTTTGGTCGACAAACCAGTCCCTTTTTTCTGTCAGGAGATCCAACACGAAGACTTTTTCTGATAGCACACTACCACAGGGGGAAACGGTCCGTAAGCATTGTCCAATTCAGGGCCAGGTTCCAGTTTCAGGCCCCGTAGTCAAAGGGGAATGAACTGTGAGGGGGAACATCATAGGTAGGGGAAGGGAATTTTTTAACCTAGTTGACAACTCTGTCTCCGCTGTTGGGAATTGATTCAGTATTACCATCGTTGAGCGGTTCCAAAAACAGCCACAACATGGTATGAAACCCCCGTCTCCAACGCCACTTCAGCTTGGCACCACAACACCTCTTCATGTTGCCCAGTACGGCCGGGAGAACGCACCGCCCTGGGCGGGAATGCCTCTAACAAACGGTTTCCAGATTGCTTGTTTTGGTTTTCCCCAAAAACCTAGGTTCTCCTATGGGATGAGGTTCTGTAATTTGCCTTTTTAGCTGGACGAGGATCTGGCCAACCATATCACATCCTTTTACATTTTGGCAATGCGGGTCTTTTTTTAGGGTCCGCAAGACATAATCACAAATGGGGCCAAAGTTTCCAGGTGTCAACGTCACTCAGGTGGGGGGAGGAGCACTTTTTGCCAAATCCAATCCCCCTCCAGCACCAAAACCCGACCCGACCCTTGGCAAGCCAACATTTTTTCCCCTTTTCCCCTGAGAAGCATCCTCCCCCCAACCTCCTCCCCCCTTCCTCTTCTTCCCCCACCTCTCCAGGGTGGGTACGCATCAAAGGGTTTCCCCCCTCCTCCCCCTTTTTCCCCCCTGCAGAGCCTGATCCTTAATATCTAAAGTTTGTGGGAGCCCACGTGCTTGGATTTCCCAAACCCAAAAGGGGGCATGAAGATTTTCCACAGAGGCTCACTGACTACACACACCTTCACCCCCCCGCATCCACCCAAAGGGGGCCGATAGGAAAAATAAAAGGGTGAAGGGAGAAGCCAAAAGCCCAGTAGAGACTTGAGAGCTGCAGGCAGTGCACTCAGCAAGTTTTACAAAAGGCAAAGGCTGCAGTCTGCAGCAAAATGAGTTCAGCTCAATTCAGTAGAGACTAGAGCGGGTTTTGACGCCTGGAAACGGGAAAGGCACCCACCACTGCCATGGGGAAAATCGGTTTAGGGGCCCGAAGGGCCCAAGGCAAGAGGAAGTACAAAGGGGCGAAGACCAATTTGCTCCCCCGCAAGTATACACCGGACGCCGGGCCCAGCCATAGGGGTTTTCCACGACACATTAGGAAACACCGGGAAAAACCAGGAAAATACAAGCCCCAGGGGTTTTAAAGAGCTGAATGTAACAGGGCCGAAGGAAAGGGTTTTAGGGGCAGGGCCCGCCACAGGGACACTGTTCTTTTAAAAAAGGTCCAACACAAGGTCACCGGCACAGGGCAAGATTTAAATTAGCTCACACAAGCGGCCAAACTCCAGACGAAAGCAAGGGAAAAGGAGGCCACACACCACTCAGTGGGGGAACGGGTTGCACCCTTTACCCTACAGGCTCCGGGAGGCCTGCAACACTTCAAAAGGGACCAAAGTGACTTTTTGGGGTGTGTGCCCATCTTTTTACCCCTAACTGCCGGTTTTTTCCCCCTCCTGCTCCCCCACACACTACCTCCGAAGGACCAGCCCCCACCTGAGGGGGGCCAACATCTAGCTGCACAACACCACCCTTCCCGTGGGCTCACCTGACCAGGTACTCATGGCTCACGAAATTTTAAAAAAACATTTAATCCCCTGTAAATACCCCCCCTTTTTTTTTGGCGCCCAGGCCACGGACTGAGCATGTTGCCATACTCCCCCCATAGAGTTAATAGGCCGATCCGGTACCCCCACGCTACAACGCATAATGGATGCTCCTTAGATGGTTCGTCTGTGCTTACCACCGGTGCTTTCCTCAAAAAAAGAAGGACTTTACGAGGTCTTTCAGTTTGACCACGCACACCCGACAAATGATGTCTGCTCTCAAACTGCCTGCCCGTGTATCACCCCAAATCTTATACCTGCCCTGTTCGCACAGCCCCCAAACCGTGCAGGGGAGTTCCACCTTGTTGCAACTCAAATTAGGCGGTGCTTGGGGAGGGGACGATCGCTGCAGCCTCTGCATACAACGGACTCAGGCGAGTGACGTATGTCAGCACAGTTTTTGCCCCTTAAGAGCAGGGCGGGTAACCCGGGATAATTATTTTTAAGCACGCATCACCATTTTCAAGGGGAGCCGGGCAAGGAAAAAGTCTAGTTTTCCCGGGGGCTATGACCCCAAAAAATTTGGCCTTTATCACGACTCCCTTTCCCGGGCCCAAAGATGTAACTGCCCACATGACTCATTTCTCGCGCAATAGTGGGGCCAAAACCCGCGGTGTTCTGTTTCGCCCAAAAAACATCTTTACAACAGCCTCTGCCCTTTACCACACTTTCGATAGTGTGAAAACTCAGGGCAACACGGGCAGCGCGATGGAGTGCCACCACAGCTTTCGTTTTCTGGGAGGAGGAGGTCAACGCCTCACCCAAACTGTTGCCTATACCGTGGGCTAGGCAGCACGCCCACGCCGCGCCCCGTGGACCCTGCCCACCACATTCCCCCCAGGCGCATAAAGGACACGTAAGGGCCCGGCCATCCTCTGGCCCACATCTTTTTGTGGGGGCCCTTTTCCACTCACGATTTTTGAGTGCAGGACAAGCAGTCTTCACATGCAGGTGGGGGGGCAGGAAGGTTTTCTAGAAAAAAAAGTCTGACGGGGTAGGCATAGCGGGGGACAGCGTAGCCATGACTCTTGGACACGCACTTTCAACCAAACGGAAGGCATTATCTCTAATTTACTTTTTGGAATGTAGGCCAAACCAATACCAAAGAGAGGATATACTTTCTTTGTCCTCTCAGAGGTCTGCTAGGGTGACGGACGAACGAAATTTGGGGGAACAGCGGGGGACTGGCAAGAAGGATTTTGGTGGGGGGAGGGTGGGGGGTGGTAACCAATCAGTCTTTCTTGGAAAAACATTTAAATTCCCTACTGCTTTGGCCTTCGACAACCCCAAACATTTTTTTCTGGTGTGCTAACGGGTCTTACAGTGGGAAGCGATGTAGCTTTCAGCACCTTGGGTTGGAGCGGGGTAAAACGTGTGCAAACCGGGGTTTGTTCCCTCCACGCTTCAAGTGCTGTGTTTACAGTCTAAGCATGCAACTGGTACAAATTTGGGAATTTTTCCCTGGCTAAAGGTCCTTTCCGACTTCTTCAGATAACCTTTGCCTCATCAATAGGTTTTTGGGGCAAAAAAGTGCCACAGCACTCTTCCACTAGGGGAAAACTTTCAGGTTTCACCGTCAAATTTTGACCGTTGGCCAAGCTGTCCTGAAACTCTTTTTTTTTTTTTTAACCTTTTTTGGACGCTAGGGGCCTGCCAGAAACCCGCAGCGCGATGTCGTTCGCTGCGACCCCCTCCCTTCGAGCTATTGCCACGCACCCTCTTCCCCCAAAGGACCCAATCCGGTCAACAACGGGTCACCATCACCTCCTCTTAAATTTTCTCGCACCTTCCTCGTGTCACCGTAAAAGTGGTAAAGTATGCGGGAAGGGGCACTTGAGTTTCAGGGGTCGATTCTGCTCTTAGCTGCAAGGGCAATGTATGGCCTTGGGGGAATGTACCACAAATCATAAGCAGGGCTGTGCATCTGCACTCCATTCATATTCTCGGACTGGGGGAAATTTAGATTTGACTTGATAATTTTTGGCATGGGAGTGAAAAGACTCCGGAGTAACCTGAAGTGTGGCCTCCCTCCTTCACTTTTGGGGGAGGTGAAGGGCCAAGAAAGGTGGTTCCGACCAGGGGCCTCACGAAAGACCATGCTTTCAGTTTTTTTTAAAATTCAGAAAAGGGGGATAGACGGGGGCGTTCGGGAATTAAGCCAAAACCTTTCCTGATCTCCGGCTTTAAAAGCTTTCCCTACTCCCAAAAAAGAGCCTTTCCCGGCCTTTTAAGCCAAACATGAAGCAGGCTCAACACATCCTGCCCCTTAGGGGCTATGTCTTTTTGGGAATGCATCACCACCACCATCAGTACCCGCTGGGCCCCCCCCCCACGTCCCGCCTCTTCCCATACTTTCCCATTTTTGGGGAAAAGTACCAAAAAAACCAGCAGATAATATAATTTATGAGGAGCACACTTTTACGGTGTAGGGGAAAATTTAAATCACCTATATATTTTCCACACACACAACGCCACTCAGATGGGTTTTAAAACCCTAAGGCCGGGTCAACACAACTACAAAAAACGGGAAACCCTTTTAGTCGGTATTACGAAAAAAAAAATAAACTTCACACACCGCCTGGCATCCCATTTTTTCCTTTAAAGATGCATTTAGCGCATGTGTGTGTCCTGTAACAAACCAATTTCATGCACCGCTTT
>JARQOD010000004.1:504803078-504870071 GCA_033576555.1 Oophaga sylvatica
GGTCACCCATTATACACCTCTTCTACTGACATTACCCCTACCTTAATACAAAGTACCAGGGACTGCCTATTCGCTCTAACACACCTATATTGCAGTTGCCTTGGGTGGCTTAACCATAACTCCCAAGTAACACACCTGCTGTATTGGGGTTATGTTTGACACAAAACTTTCCTTCACTCCCTATATCCAATCACTCACTCATCTGTTTCTTATAACCATCTCCAGAATCTGAACTTTTCTCACCTTTGAAACTGCATAAACTCTGACTGTCGCTCTTATTCATTCTCGTCTGGACTACTGCAACTTTGTATTGATCATTCTCCTTCTAACCAAACTTTATCCTCTCCAATGTATCTTGAATGCAGCAGCCAGGGTCATATTTCTGTCCAGCTGTTACACCAATGCCTCCACTTTGTGCCAGTCATTGCACTGGTTACCCATCAGATACAGATAACAATATAAACCCACAAAGCTCTCCACAAGTCTACACCACCCTATATCTCATGCTTCATTTCTGTCTATCACTATCAGTGTCCCCCGCTCTGCAACTGATCTAAGACTAACATCCTCCATAATCCAAACCTCCCAATTCCGCTTCTAAGGCTACTTTCACACTTGCGTTTTTTTGCGCAGCGCATAGTGCGCACATGAAACGCATTAAAAAAACGCATGCAAACGCTTATAAACACTGAGATATTTAGGCGCATCAGCGTGCGCATTACGACCAAAAAACGCAGCGTTTGTATGCGATTTCAAGCGTTTTTGCATGCGTTTGCGTTTTTTTCGGCGCATGGGTTGTCTACGTGTCACATTTCTATCAACTCTGTCTCTATCCTCTATCTCTATCATCTCTATCATCTCTGTCTCTATCATCTCTATCAACTCTGTCTCTATCATCTCTGTCTCTATCATCTCTGTCTCTATCATCTCTGACTCTAGATCTCTGTCTCTATCATCTGTCTCTATCATCTGTCTCTATCATCTCTATCATCTCTGTCTCTATCATCTGTCTCTATCATCTCTATCATCTCTGTCTCTATCATCTGTCTCTATCATCTCTGTCTCTATCATCTCTATCATCTGTCTCTATCATCTGTCTCTATCATCTGTCTCTATCATCTGTCTCTATCATCTGTCTCTATCATCTCTATCATCTCTGTCTCTATCATCTGTCTCTATCATCTCTGTCTCTATCATCTCTATCATCTCTGTCTCTATCATCTGTCTCTATCATTTCTGTCTCTATCATCTGTCTCTATCATCTCTGTCTCTATCATCTCTATCATCTGTCTCTATCATCCCTGTCTCTATCATCTTTTTATCTACACTCCTCACAATGTATCTTGTGTAGGGGGTGGTTTAAACAAGTTAGACATTATTTACTCCAAGCACTGATGAGCACAAAGCCATGCGCACGCCAGCGCACCCATAGACTGCAATGTTATTTTTTGCGCATAGCATGCGCACACGTGTGCACGCGTTTTTTTAAAGCGGTTGGGCGGGAAAAAAATGCAACATGTAGCGTCTAGTGCGTATGGACGCACACCTGGAAAATGTGCAGCGCACGCCAAACGCAGATGAACGCGTGCAAGCGCTAGACCCTGCGCCCGCTATGTTAAAGATAGGGGAACATTGCGCATGCGTCCGATAGCGCACGATGCGCTGCGCAAAAAAACGCAAGTGTGAAAGTAGCCTAAGACTCCTCTCATGCTGTGCCAGTTTTCTGGAATGCACTACCCTGGATGATCTGATTAATATCTAGCCCCATTGTTTTTAAGCGTGCTTTAAAAAAACACATCTCTTTAGACAGGCCTATCAGCTCAACCCCCTAACCTAACTTTCCCCTGTTCCCTCTTTCTAAATTTTCCTCATAATCTGTTCCCTCCTATTAATGTTTCTCCACATCCTCCATGACCCCAATAGCGCACGCTAACTGCACTTAAATAGCGGCTGATGCTCGGATCATGCAGCTTTATATAAAATCCCTTATTATAATGATGGTTGGACCAGACATGACAGCACGTTCTACCTATTGTGTCCCCCCTATATCCTTATAGATTGTCACCTTTTGAGTAGGAAACTCACTCCTCCTGTAACTGGTGAGCTATGTCTTACTCTGTAATGTCTGTACATGTCCCTGCTTCATTGAAAGTGCTGCATAATATGTTGGTGCTATATAAATAAAATTATTATTAGTATTATTATTATTTATTATTAAGGTATAATAGAAGTAATTGTCTCACAAGCATATCTGGTCCGGAAGTTAAACAGTGTAAGCCTGGAACAAATGTGCCCCATATGTCATCCATATTCTGCAGGAAGATAAGTCCATACCCGGAATCCTGAGTATAAAAAAGGGCTAAATCGCTGCGCGGCAGAGTGTTTGTATTCTCTGCCAGTAAAACTAATGTCATCTTCAAGTGCTGTGAAACAGCAACATTTTTTCTTAGTAATTGGGCAAAGTTGTGTCACTTGGCAAACATTAGTTCCCCACTCTCTACAGCTATAACTGTGGGCCATGCCACAAGGCCAACCTCTTTAACATTACACCAAACGCTATCATTTATTTAACATGCAGCTAACGCTTAACTTTATAGCCCATCCGAGCACACAGAGGAGCAGCAATAAAACGTACTGTCGCCAGACCACGCTCACCCGCTAGACATGGCACTATTACATCACTTACCCAGCAGCATCGTGGGTTCACTCTAGCAAAGCAACATCAGCAATATATTTATACAGTTCCGTGCAAAAGTTTTAGGCAGGTGTGCAAAAAAAAGTAGAAGTGTTAACAGTTTATTTTAATTATGAACAAAATGCAAAGTGAATGAACAAAAGAGAAATCAAAATCAAATCAATATCTGATGTGACCGCCCTTTTCCTTTAAAACAGCTTAAAAGCATCAATTCTTTTAGGTACACCTGCAAAAAGTGAGGGATAGTGTAGGATTATAGTCAGGGGTATAAGTATAGTTATACCAAACAGGTGATAATGATCCTTTTCATATATAGGTTAAAAAATACAGTAAAGATGTATATTTTTGTACCGTGTTAGCCAGTAGATAGAAAAATATTTAGACTTGAGAGTCCTCAGTGGTTGATACTTTTTAATGGCTAACTGAAAAGATGGTAACAAATTGCAAGCTTTCCAGACTACTCAGGTCTCTTCATCAGGCATTGACATTGGCAGTGTCAATGCCTAATGAAGAGACCTGAGTAGTCTCAAAAGCTTGCAATTTGTTATCATCTTTTCAGTTAGCCATTAAAAGGTTAAAAAATAGTCATTAACTGAAACAGAAAAGCTGTGTTGGAGGCTTAAAACTGGGGGAAGAACAGCCAAACTCTGCTATAAAGGTCAGGTTGTGGAAGACAATATCATACCAATAATAATAATAATAATATTTTTTATTTCTATAGCGCCAACATATTCCACAGCACCTTACATTTCAGAGGGTACTTGACAGACCATAAAGACATAGCAGGGCAAACACATAATTCAACAGATACCAAGAGGAGTGAGGGCCTTGCTTGCAAGCTTACAATCTATGTGATAGGTCAGACACAATGGAAAGACTGAGAACAGCAACAAGACACAAGGTAGTTATACTGCATCAGCAAGTGTTGGTTTATTTTTATGTATGAAAATGCAACGTGTGTGAAGAAAGCAAAATCTAAATAATATCAATATTTCATGTGACCACCCTTCACCTTCAAAACAGCATCAAAGCATCAGTTCTTCTAGTCGCACTTGCACTTGAAGGAACTCAGCAGAGGGGTTCTTCCAAACATCATGGAGAACTAAGCACAGTTCTTTCGTGAATATAGGCATGCACAAATCCTTTTTTCTCTTCATGTAATTCCAGACAGACTCATTGTTGTTGAGATGACTCCTCTTTGTGGACCATTTCATCAATTCCAGGACTCCTTGTTCTTCTTTACAGAGAAAATAGTTTTTTAATGACATTGACTGTATGTTTGGGGCCATTGTCCTACTGCAGGAGCCAGTCAGACGCCTTCCTGATGGTATTGTTTGATGGAAAAGTGTCTGTATTTCTCAGCATTGAGGAATCGAGAACTGGGCAACGTTCAGGACCATAAAATCAATGGTCAGCCAAGGAAACAGTCCAGCAGGTGAAAGATGCATCATGTTACTTCTCTTAGAAATTGAAATATATCCTGCAGTCCCATCAACTCAGAAGTAGCAGCAGTTAGTGGGACTCAGATAAACCCATCTACTGTTCGAAGTTCTCTGTGAAGAAGAGGTCTTCATGGAAGAATTGTGGTCAAAAACTGCCTGTTCGACATAGAACCAAGGCCAACAGACTCAATTATGCATGAAAACTGAGGAACTGGTGTGCAAAAAATGGCAGCAGGTGCAATGACGAGTCAATGTGACACATTTAGTTAAAGGCAGCTTGTTCAATGAAGGGCTGGAGAGCGGTGCTATAGTCAGTATCTGGAGGAACATTGTAGCACAGTGGAGGCTCCTTGCGAGTTAGTTGCTGAATTTCAGGCAATGGAGTTGGGGATTTGGCCAGAATTAATGGTGTACTCAATGCAGAGGAATATAGGCAGATACTTATCCATCATGTAATACTGTAAGGGAGACGTCTGATTGATTCCAATTTTATTTTGCAGCAGAACAACAAACCCAAATATAAAGTCAATGTCAACAAGAAGAACAAGGAGTCCTGGAAGTGATGATATGGCCACACATAGCCCTGATCTAAACATCATAGTCTGTGTAGGATTATATGAAGAGAGAAGGATCTGCACAAGCGACATCCACAGAAGATCTATGGATAGTTCTCAAAGGTGTTTGACACAATCTTCCTGCCGAGTTCCTTTAAAAACTGAATGCAAGCATATCTAGGAGAATTGATGCTTTCATGCTGTTTTGAAGGCAAAGGCCGGTGACACCGAATATTGATTAACTTTAGATTTATCTTTTCTTCATTCATTTTACATGTTTGCTAGTATATAATAGTAAACTATTGTCACTTCAACTTTTAGAACTATCTAAGTACCTATATTTAGTTATACTGGATACAAAAAGTCTAAATGCCAAGTTTTTCATTTATCAGGCAAAAAAAAATATAACGAGAAGAATCATTTCAGAACTTTTTCCACTTTAATGTCACCCATAATCTATGCACATCCATTGAAAAACAAACTGAAATCCTTTTGAGGGGGAAATAAGAATAACAAAATTAAAATAATGTGGTTGCATAAGTGTGAACACCCTATTATAATTGGGGATGTGATTGAGTTTGGAATTATCCAATCACATCTAAACCCATGCTAAATAGTAGCCACTACACAGCTGCCATCATTTATAGTGATTCTGATGAACCCCATATAAAGTTTGGCATTTCTAGTTGGATTTTCTTGACATTTTCTTAGTTGCATTTTACAGTAAAAGCCATGGTCCATAAAGAGCTTACAACACAGCAAAGGGCTCTCATTGTTGAAAGTTATCAGTAAGCAGAAGAGTGCAAAATAATTTCCACAGCAATAGATATACCATGGAACACTGTGCAAACGATCAGCAAGAAGTGACTTAAATTTGGCACAAAAGTGACTTAACCTAGAACTGGATGTCCCTCAATAAGTAATGAAAAGACAAGGAGAATATTGGTCAGGGAGGTTGTCAAGAGACCTACAGCAACATTAAAGGAGTTGCAGGAATTGATGGAAAGTATTGGTTGTGTACTGCATGTGACAACAACCTTCCATATTCTTCATATGTATGCCAAGACAGAAGATATTTCTTATGAAGAAACACATTCAAGCCCGGTTATGTTTTGCCAAAAACCTATAACAAGTCTGCCAAAAGCATGTAGGAAAATGTGTTATGGTCTGATAAGACCAAAGTTGAACTTTTTGGCAAAGTCAACAAGAAAAAGTACACCATACCCACAGTGGAGCATGGTGGAGGCAGCATTGTACTTTGGGGCTGTTTTTCAGCAGCTGGAACTGGGTAAAGGTGGAGGGAATTATGAACAGTTCTAAACATCAGTGAATCTTGCATCACCACTTTAATATGTCTGATAAAAAGTTGAAGATGAAGAGGAATTTCTCTTTGCAGCACAACAATGACCCTAGACATATATCCAAATCAACCAAAGAATATCTAGAAGGTCAGAAGAAGATCAAAGTGTTGGAAAGACCCAGCCAGAGGTCAGACCTGAATCCAATTGAAAATCAGTGGTTAACCTGGAGGTGGCGCTGTACACAGGAGATGCGTTCGAAATTTGACAGATTTGGGGCTACTGCAAGGAACAGTGGGTTTGCCAATTCTAGATGTGTAAGTTCTTAGTCCCATAAGAAAAAAAATAAAGAAGTCCTGGATATCCTCTTTAAGCAAGGAAGGGCTACATAAGGGCATCTCCTGGAATGTGGACAGTCATGTATGATATGGTCTACAATTCATATTTGTAAAGGAGAGCCCCAAGCCAAGTTTATGCATGTGGCTATATGGGCACTCTTTCTGCTTCTTTCTGTCCTCCATGATAAATAGTTCTATTCACACTGTATAAATATGTTTGCACCCGTTCCTTTACCTTTGTAGTACTGTACAACCTGTAGAATAATAAAACATACTTCATCCCTCTTACTAACACTAAAGTTTTCGTCTCCAGGTCCGAAAGAAATTCATGGTGTTTCTCCACCATCTAGTGGTCATAGTGTAAATTACAATATGGAGCTATATTGCAAAAACTTACATGCGAATGTTGGTGGCAATTTTTACATTGCTCTCATGGACATAATCCTAACCTCATACAGAAGCATTCGATGACTTTTGCCTGTCACTGTGGGATGCTTCCTTCACCCATGCATCCTGCTCACTGTACACATACATACAACACTGCTACACAGTTATTAAATATAATCACATATTTTCATTCAAATGTATTATTTTAGATGTGTAAGGTTTACTTTGTAAATTCTCAATTTATTTTCCATCCTTCACGTAGATGGTTAACCCTTTAAGGAGCCAGATAGTTTTTGACCATCAACACTTAATTTTTTGTTTTACTTTTTTGCCCAAAGTCAATAGGACTTGAGCTATATTACCTGAGAAGGGTCACTACACAGTGCATAGAACTGTACTGTTCTGGGCTTGTGCATTAACCCACTTACGAATGCCGACGGTAAATAAATGTTGGCACTTGCTGGGCATTGTGCAGCGCCGACGTTTAGCTACTGTCGGCGTTCTTGCAGCAAGTGCTGGGATTCTGGTGCAGAGCAATAGCTCTGACCTGCGACATCATCAGGACCTGATTGGCTCAGATCCCGATTATGTTAACCCTGTGTTATCTTCTAGAACAGGTTCCCCAACTCCAGTCCTCAAGGCCCACCAACAGGTCATGTTTTCAGGATTTCCTTTGTATTGCACAGGTGAGGCAATTATCACCAGGGCAATACTAAGGAAATCCTGAAAACATGACCTGTTGGTGGGCCTTGAAGACTGGAGTTGGGAACCCTGTTCTAGATGACGAGAGCAATAGCGAATGTGGCACTGAACTCAATCTAACCAGTAAATGGCCCCTTTGTTATCAGCAGTAGTGCCCTCCCACTGGACTAATCCTATTCCTAACCATTTCCTATCTTATATGCTAAACCTATTATCTTTACTCTGTACCTTATGCTATCTTCACATTATGTTCTAACACTTTATATACTGTACATCACCATAATACATTATATCACATTATGTTAGACACACGTTACTTTCGCATATACAATCGCATATTCAAGAGTTAAAACATATGTGGTTGCTTGATTTTGGGGTCAGTGCACTCTCTGGCAATTGACACTCTATACCCCAGAAGTGAGGAGATTAACAGTTTAAGTGTTTTAAACGATTGTTGCATGCTGTGTGTTGTCTTCCAGATCCCAGAATGATCGAGGATGACCATGTTTAAGGAGGGGAGGAATGTAGGGAAGTGGACTGTCTTACCCTGTTCCTGACCTGAAAGACAACAGACACACTTTGTGAATACCGCAGTGCAATTTTATATGTGAAAGCAACGTGTGTCCAATGTAATGTGATATAATGTGTATAGCGTTGGTTAAGCTAAGGACAGCATAAGGTATAGAGTAAGGATAATATGTTTAGAATATAAGATAGGAAATGGTTGTTAAGAGTAGGATTTGTCCAGTGGGAGGGTATTAGTGCCGATAAAAAAGGTGGCACTTACAGGTTAGAGGGAGTTCAGTGTCAGTCAGTGAAGTGTGGAGGACAGTTCAGATTCAGGTGGGGTGGGCTGCTAGGGCAGCATTGGCCAGATGTTCAGGGCAATGGGCAATCAAATGGAGATCCCTGATGGACATTCTAATAGCGTCTGGAGCCTAGGGCTCGGGCCACATGCTGAGGAGCGGGCCTGGATTTCCGACATAACGAGGTCGGTGACTGTGGAATTACATGGGGGGTGGGTAGCCGGTCCTGTGTGCACTTCTGGAGTGGATAACGAAACCCTGAGGCTGATGGAGTCATCTGGCTTGGGGGTAGTCCTGAATGAACATGTGGCAGAACAGAAGAGGAGTTGTACTAAGTAGGAAGGAAGTCTGAATTGCTGTGCTTTATCCCACTTGTATCCACCTGATGAACCTGGACTGTTTGACTGTTGCAAAGAACCTGATGTCCCATGCATTGTGTGCAGCGGCTCCTGAGAAAGGAAGCCTGGAGGCAGCGGAGGCCTGCAGCCTACACGTGAGTGTGATGCACCCCACACCCTACAGCAGCGCACTGGGACTGGGACACCCATTGTCTGTAAAGTGCCAGAGCACAACCAGACAACAGCTCGGTCGTGGCTACCGCTCTGGAGCACTTTACATTCCCATCATACCACAATCCGTTAAGTGCTTCAGATGGAAATGTTCGCCCTTAGGCAACGTTCACACATTTAGTATTTGGTCAGTATTTTACATCAGTATTTGTAAGCCAAAATCAGGAGAGGAAAAATCAGAGGTAATGTACAATAGAGACACGTCACAACTTCTGTATTTATCACCCACTCCTGGTTTTGGCTTACAAATACTGATGTAAAATACTGACCAAATACCGAATGTGTGAACATGGCCTTAGAAGAAAGATAGCCATAACACAGTATCTGATGGGGGTCTCCTTATTTTTTTTAATTCTCTTCCATATGCTTCCATAGGAAATTAGAGAAATACAGTAAGGTCACCACACCTATATAGATGTCCGATTGTGGGTCTGTACAAATGGTAATCAGGTAGTATACAAGAGGCCTTAAGCAGCAATAAAATAATATAAAAAGAGATAAATAATCAGTTGATTATGTTTAAATCCAAAAACGTAAAATGTTGCAAGTGTGTGGAAATGTCTGCTCTGCCGTATGTACAATAAGTGCTATTCTGCTGGATGCCTGTGTGATACATTTCATAGTTGTAACCTCTGTGCTCACTACCTTTTATAGTCTTTGCCCATTATAATATCCGCATTTTCTGAACTCGCATCTTAACTCACCAGGCTTTGACACATGACATAATGATATCAGGTGGAAAAAATAAATGAGTCCCATGTACAATAAGTAACAGTGGGTCTTCTAGAGCTTCTCCTAACTAAGTAACTGGGATGATGGAAGGCTAAGGAAAGCATCACTCATAAGTTCTGGGAGGAAAGACAGGAGCCATTACTTAATATCTTGCAAAAGAATGTGCAGGTTATTTGTTGCAAAGGCCACATAGATGCCAGTGATATAAACAACCTATGTTTTGTCTATAGACATCTTTTGCAAGAAGGCATCATGTGATTGTGGCCATACCACAAAGGAGTATCTACTACATGGTACCATCACTAGCATAAAGTGCATTATTTTAAATAGCACCCCAATATATGTTTAAGGCACTTTGCAGCAGGTACTGTACAAGTCAACACGATATGGGCAAGTTTTCTAGACCAGCATAAGTATCATTATTACAATCGTCACATTTGTCAGGTTTGAAATAGTCATATTACAAACTGTGACACATTAGAGCAGCATTTTAGGTCGAGTCTGGGTACCTGGACCTTGAGGTGATGTACTGGACAGTATCCATTTAACCAGACAACATTTCATTAGCGTCCTGCGGGTCAAGCGAGGCTTCTGCCACTTCACACCGTCCTTCTTCTCGGGAGAAGTTTGGTCAGGGTCACCAAATACACTTCCATCGTTTTCCTTAACGTCGTCCTGTAAAGCAATGAAAATAGTAGTGAGCTGACATAAGAGTGTGCTTTCCATTAATTATTATTATTTATTATTATAGCGCCATTTATTCCATGGCGCTATACATTAGAAAAGGAGTATATGTAATGAAAACAAGTACAATGAACAATACAAGTCACTGATTGGTACAGGAGGATAGAGGACCCTGCCCCCGAGGGCTCACCGTCTACAAGGGATGGGTGAAGACACAGTAGGTGAGGATAGAACTGCTTGTACAGTGTTGTAGTGGAGAGAGGGTTACTGCAGGTTGTAGGCTTCATTGCCATCACTTCATTTTATACTTTTATATTGATGAGTTATCCATGAGAGGTCATCAATACCAGATCGAAGATCTGTGGTGGTCTGACATCCCCACTGATCAGCTAGCCTGATGTAAACCATTTATTGTGCTGACACAGTTCTGTACATGCTCCTGTATACTGCAGATTAGCTCTGGTGTTCAGCTCCGTACTCTGTATACATCTGACCAACGCCAGACGTAATAGCTGATCACTGAGTTTGTCGGGTGTTTGACCACAATCATTCTAATGTTGATGACCTTTTACAAGAATAGGTAAGAAATATTGACGTAGTGGACAACTCCTTTACAGTTTTGGATCTGTTAGTATTTGAGCATAGCTATAGGCAATTGCTAAAGGGCTTAGAACTTAAGAGGCTCCAATATGGCACCAAAAATATGATGGCAAATTTCTGGTATTAAGCAACAGAATAGAAAACCCATCATACTATTATCCATACTCTGGATGATTCCTCAGCACAATGTATGGGCGTATTGACTTTTTTCTCTCCGACTACAACTCGGTACTGGCTCACTTCCAGAACATACTTTCTTACCTTTGCTCTTGCATCAAAATATCCCAAGACGAGTGATGCGAGGTAACCAGTTATGTAACAACAAAACCAAAACATAATGCTTTTAAGATACTCTGTAAGGAGATGTTTATGCTATATGATCACCCAGTGGATTGCACCCTGTTGAGGGATGTGATAGCTTGTCATGATAATGCATTGAATTTCTTTTTGTTGGGAGATTGAAGTCCTTAACAAACTGATTTTAACATTAGCAACTTAGCAGCTATAGTAGTTACTAATGCTAACAATTGTAAGTTCTGTTTTTTAGCACAGAACTTTTAGAACATTTTATACTTTTTTCAATTGTTTTTCCTGTTTACTTTTCTTAATAGCTTGAAGGTTAATATGCTGAAACATAACCCTTACTTTACTATTTATTTAGGCTACCGTTACTATGTAGTAACATATGCCCTAACATCTGGCATGATCAGACAGCCCAAGGGCATCACAGGGGGGACTCAAGTTCATCAACTTTAGATACCAAAAGTTTCTTTAATCTCTACTATTGGTAGGAAAGTTCTGATGTGCCAGAAGAAATTCCTCCTTGTACCAGGATGGAAATACTGTATGCTCAGCTGAATATCAGTTCTACCTACACATGTGGTCAAAATTGCCTATTTCAGGTGTTTATTTTTTAAAAATTCTGTGTTCTGTGGAAGCATAGTGGAAAAGCAATGTCTGACTTTCATTTGTTCATTATCATAGATTTTTGATTTATTATTACATTTGTTAGATTCAAGTTATCTCTGTCACCACTGTGGGTTTTTCTGTCATTAAACGAGGGGTACCAACAATTTTGACCACGTGTGTATATGCCCAGAAGACATCATTCGATAGAGGGCTTCTTTCATCTTAACAATTCTCTTTTTCCATTGAAACCCCTGACAAACAACCAATATTGCTTTAAAAGCTGTGGCTGATTGTGATCGATGGAGGCAAAATGTCTTAAGTCCAACACTTATTACTCAGTTGAGTGAATGGTCAGGGCACACTAAAAACATGCTGTTAGTTCAAAGTATTCTGCTCCAGCTAAAAAAGGGGAATCAAAGTGAAACAAAAAGTACCGTATATTTACACCCTGATGTATTGAAAGGTTTAGCATGAGGAGTAATAATAACGTGGGCTCATCCACAATTAGCTTTGCAATCACAGCAATATCCTGGAATAATCCAATTTCAATTTGTCCTGTGAATTCACATGATAGTAGCTTCTCTGACCTGGGGGCATCAAAACACAATACCAGACCCCAATCAGAGGGCAATAAAACTCTCACTCCTTATCTATGAACTGTTCCAATATTTATGTTCATCCCTCTGCCATAATGACAGTTCTGCTTCACGTCACATGTCTTACCTATTGCATTATTCCTGTGTCCTTTTGTGTATAGAAATATGTGATTCTTCAGTTTTTGTTTTAGTCTTTGCCTGATGAAGAGACCTGAGTAGTCTCGAAAGCTTGCAATTTGTTACCATCTTTTCAGTTAGCCATTAAAAGGTATCAACCACTGAGGACTCTCAAGTCTAAATATTTTTCATGATAGTAGCAAGCATTTTTTATGGTGTTTTTCTCATAGTGAATCACAAATTTTACCTGAAAGTTACAGGAATGTGATTTTATACTTAGGAGTCTGCGCCAAAAGAGTATTTTTGTCCAAAATGAGTAATATGTTTGTACTTGTTTTGACATGATCTTTACTATTTTGCATGCGATTCCGGTATTATAGACCACAACTTCTACTTTTTATCACTTCCATCATCAAGCAATTATCACAGTATCCAATAAAACACAGATAACTCAGATTAGATAAATTTGGCCACAGAAGCAATTTAATAACAGAAATAGAAAAATATAGGCATAAATTTAATTTATGGGATCAAATAGCTAAAAATTGGCAGGTGCTAATGTATTCACCCCTTTTGCTGTGAAGCTCCTAAACATCTGGTGCAAGCAATTACCTTCATAAGTCACATGCTCAATGAAAGGACGTCCACCTGTGTGCAATCTAAGTGTCACATATACGTCAGTATATACATTTTACCTTTTCTGAAAAGCCACAGAGGCTGCAGCACCAAAAAGCAAGAGGCACCACTAACCAAACCACACCATAAAGACCAAGGAGATCTCCACACAAGTCAGGGACAAAGTTGTTGAGAAGTAGAACTGGAAGTCATGGTTGGGTTGTAAAAATATATCCCAATCTCTGATGGTCCCCCGGATCACCATCAAATCCATTATCATCAAATGGAAAGAACATGGTACCACAACAAACCTGCCAAGATAGGGCTGCTCACCAAAACTCTCAGCTCGGGCAAGGAGGGCATTAATTAGAGAGGCAGCACAGAGATCAAAGGTATCCCCAAAGAAGCTGCAGAGTTCCCAAGCAGAGACTGGTGTATCTGTCCATACAACCACAATAAGGCATACACTCCATAGAGGTGGCCTTTATGGAAGAGTGGGCAGAAAAAAGCCTTCAGTTACACACAAAATTGTAAGGCTCGTTTTGAGTTTGCAAAAGACACGTGGGAGACTCCCCAATTGTATGGCGGAAGGGGCTCTGGTCAGATGAGACCAAAATTGAACTTTTTGGCCACCAAGGTAAATGCTAAGTCTGGCGCCAAACCAACACAGCTCATCACCCCAAGAACACCATCCCAACAGTGAAACATGGTGGTGGCATCATCATGCTAAGTGGATGTTTTTCAGCAGTAGGTACAAGGAAAATGGTCTAAGTCGAGGGGAAGATGGATAGTGTCAAATACAGGGATATTCTTTAGCAAAACCTGTTTCAGTATGTCAGTGGTTTGAGACTTCCAACAAGACAATGACTTAATCCATAATGCTAAAGCATCACTCAACTGGATTTAGGGGAAATATGTCAATATTGTGGAGTGGCCTAGCCAAATCCCTGACCTTAATACAACTGAGAATCTGTGGTTTGACTTGAATATTGCTGTTCACCAGAGGAAACCATCTAACTTGAAGGAGCTGGAGCAGTTTAGCCTTGAGGAATGGGCAAAAATCCAAATGGCAAGAGGTGGAAAGTTTATAGAGACTAATCCAAAGTGACTTGCAGCTGTAATTGCACCAAAAGAAGACTCTACAAAGTATGGTTTTTTTGGAGTGAATAGTTAGCACACTGAAGCTTTCATTTATTTTGTCCTATTTGTTGCTTGCTTCACAATAAAAAGAAAAACAAATGTTCACAAACGTAGGCATGTTCTTTACATGAACTGATGCAAACCCTCAAAAAAAAAAAACAATGAAATTCCAGGTTTTGTGGCAGCAAAACACGAAAATGCCAAGAAAGGTGAATAATTTTGCAAGCCATTGTACAAGCTCTAATGATCTCTAAATAACCCATAGGACTATATTTATCCCCAGCCATAACCCAGTCCCTGGCTGAGTAAAACCATAACATCTATGATTTACTTGCCATTAGCCAACTCCTAGGGACACCACACCCTTTTGCCAAGAGCCTCAAAACTTTCTAGATTAACTAGAAATGGTTATTCACAAACTGACGTAACCTTACCCATGATGAGTCTCCTAGACCAAATTAATGCCAACTTCAACGACCCCGCCAACCACCTTGTGTCCCCTGAGTGGGAATGGCAAGCCACTCCCTAAATGCTTATTTTTTACATACCCCATAACCAGCCCTGCCACACCTCCTCTCCCCCAATGTTAACACTAGGAATGAGTGAACGTTAGAGATGAGCGACTTTGCCTCCAGGAGGGTCAAGTCGGGTTTCGGACCACTTTATCAAAAGTCGAGTCGAATGAAATCGGCTGACTATCGTAGAAAGTCGGAGTTCCGACCGAAACCCGACCCCAATGCAAGTCAAAGGGGAAATAAAAGTCGGCAGGGAGTGGAGGACAGTAAACACACCTACAGTGCCCATTTCAATGCCAACGACATCAATTCTTATTACTTAAGCTTGTCAACCTTCATTTACTTTATAATAATAGTAACGTATTGAAAACTGGGGGTTATTTGGCTAAAGTTGTGGGGGGGTTCAGGGCTGGCTCCAGGTTTTCGTGGGCCCCGGGCGAAAGAGTCTCAGTGGGCCCCTTTAACACATACCACAATTCATGATGCTCCGATACGGCAGAGAAATATAGATATAGTACAATGCCAAATACTTCACTTCTTACATTACATGAGTGATATCTATTGTAAATTCTACAATAGCTCAAAAACCGGACAGTATAGTCCTCCATACAGTATTATGGGCACCACATAGTGAGCCATACAGAATAATGAGCTCCATATATTGCTCTATTCAGAATAATGGGCCCCATATATTGCTCCATACAGAATAATGGGCCCAAATAATGCTTCATACAGTATAATGAGCCACATATATTGCTCCATACAAAATAGGCCCCATATGTGCTCCATATGATGCTCCATATATAAAGGGCCCTATATGATGCCCCATAAATAATGAACCCCATATGATGCTCTAGTATATGATGGGCCCAATATATGATGCTCCAGTGTATGATGAACCCCATATAATGCTCCAAATATAATGGTCCCCATATATAATGCTCCATATATAATGGGCTCCATGTGATACGCCATATATAATTGGGCAAACACAAGAAAACATGACCAAAAAAAGTCCAAAAGTATGATATAAAAATATATTTTATTAATAAATTGAAAAATCTAAACAGGTGAGAATACTAAGTGCACAATTGTAAACAAGGAACGCTGGAGTACTGCTCCCACATATCATTTAATTATCATACAATCATATAGATACTATTCCCCCATTTATATACAAGAGACCTGGCAGTTCTAATCACAAAAAAAGTGGATAATATCATATAAATCTATCAGATGGTAAGGTATACCACAGGTAATCTTAGTGATTGATCGGATCAACATACCACTATGTGAAGAGAAACGCCACCCAGGAGGTCAGCGATGTCAATGAAGAAGGAGGAAGGCAGAGAAGCAGGACTCCACGCGTCCAGGGTGGTAAGTATTGCAAGTGCTGGGGTCCTGAACAAGCAGGGGGGGCCCACTCATGGGCGCCGGCACTGGCACAGGGCCCCTCATAGTACTCCGGTGTCTCTGATGGCGAGTGGGCCTCCCCACTTGCTCAGGGCCCCGGCACTTGCCCGGTGCACCAGGTGCAGACCCCGGCCCTGGGGGAGGGGACAGCCAGTTAGGGAGGTGGAAAAACTGGCATATGTTGAGGTGTAGGCTGGACGTTCAGCAGCTGCAAGTGGAGGAATTGGAGAAGTCGGAGGAAAAGGAGGACAAAGCGAGCCATTTTGCTGGCAACCTATGTGTCATCAGGGAAGGTGGTACAAAATCCTTTGAAACCCAGGCATGGTTCATTTTAATGAAGGTGAGATCACCTACATTTTGGGTCGACAGCCGAGTCCTTCTTTCTGTCAGGATTGATCCAGCAGCACTGAAGACTTTTTCTGATAGCACACTACCAGCAGGGCAAGCGAGCTCCTGTAAGGCATATTGTGCCAATTCAGGCCAGGTGTCCAGTTTACAGGCCCAGTAGTCAAAGGGGAATGAACTGTGAGGGAGAACATCGATAGGGTAGGAGAGGTAATTTTGAACCATAGTTGACAACTGCTGTCTCCTGTCTGTTGCAATTGATTCAGTATTACCAATCGTGTGAGCGGTTCTCAAGAAATCAGTCCACAACATGGTATGAAACCCCTGTCTCCAACGCCACTTCAGCTGTGTGCACCACGAACACCTCTTCCATGTTGCCCAGTACGGCTCGTGGTAGAACCTGCACCGCTCCTGTGTGCTGGGAATGCCTCTAACAAACGGTTTACCAGAGTTGCTTGTTTGTTCACCAATATTAGCTCTAGGTTCTCCTATGGCATGATGTTCTGTAATTTGCCTTTATAGCGTGGATCGAGGATGCTGGCCAACCAGTAGTCATCATCCTTTATCATTTTGGCAATGCGGGGGGCTTTTTTTAGGATCCGCAAGACATAATCACAAATGTGGGCCAATGTTCCAGGTGTCAACGATGCACTGCCAGTGGTGGGTGGAGGAGCACTTTCTGCCAAATCCACATCCCTCCAGTCACGCACAAACCCTGCACCTGACCTTGGCAAGCCAACATTTTCTCTTGCCCCCTGAGAAGCATCCTCCTCCCCAATCCTCCTCCTCTTCCTCTTCTTCCTCCACCTCGTCCAGGATGGCTGACTGTCATCAAGGCTTCCCTCCTCCTCCTCCTCTTCTTCCTCCGCTGCAGATGCCTGATCCTTAATATGCGTCAAAGTTTGTGTGGAGCCCAGCTGTGCTTGGATTCACATATCCAGAAGGGTGCATGAAGGATTGTACCACTAGAGGTCTCACTGTACATACACACACCTTCACCCCTCTCGTCAGTCCACCAGAGGGAGCCGGATAGGAATATAAAAGGGGGTGAAGGCAGGAAGCCAGACAGACTCCAGTAGAGACTTGAGAGACTGCAGAGCAGTGCAGCTCAGCAGAGTTGAGCAAAAGGCAGAAGGCTGCAGTCTGCAGCAAAGTGAGTTCAGCTCAATTCAGTAGAGAGCTAGGAGCGTGTCGACGCTCTGAGAGCGGCAGAAGAGGCAGCCCACCAACTGCCAGTGTGTATAATCGTGTGAGGGCCTGAGTAGGCCGAAGGCAAGAGGAGAGTAGCAAAGGGGCAGAAGAGCCTAATTAGCTCCCCCAGCAAGTATACACCGGACGCCGGGTCCGAGCCTATAGGGATTTCCACGACACATTAGGAGAACACCGGAATTCCTGGAGGACTACAAGCCCCAGGAGTTCCAAAGAGCTGATATGTAACAGGGCCAGAAGGAAGGAGTTCAGGTGGGCAGGGCCCTGCCAGCAGGGACACTGTTCTTTAAGAGAAGGTCCAATCACAAGGTCAGCCGGGCACAGGACAGAGATTAAGTTAGGCTCAGCTACATGCTGGCCAGAACTCCAGTACAGAAAGGCAAGGAACAGGAGGCCACACACCTACTCAGTGGGAGAATCTGGATGTGCACCCTTTACCCTACAGTGCTCCGGGATGTGCCTGCAACATCTTCAGTAAAGGTACCAAAGTGACTTGTGTGTGTGTGCCCATCTTCTTACCCCTAACTGCCGGGTTTTCCTCCGTCCTGCATCCCTACACATCTACCTGCCCTGAAGGACTCAGCCTCACCTGTAGGAGGCCTAACATCTAGCTGCACAACACCAACCCTTCCAGTGGATCTGCACCTGACCAGGTACTACAGGTGGCGTCACGAATCATCATACAAACATTTATTCCCCTGTAAATATCCCCCATTTATGGTGAGCGCCCAGGGCCACGGACTGAGCAGTGTTGCCATGACATCCCCCCATAGGAGTTAATAGGCTCGGATCCGAGTACCCCCACTGCATGAGCAGACGCATAAGTGGGATGCTCATGCTTATGATGGCTTCGTCTGTGCTTACCAGCCGTGTGCATTCCTCAAAACACTGAAGGACTTTACAGAGGTCTTTCAGCTTTGACCACTGCACACCCGACAAATCGATGTCTGCTCTCAAACTGCCTGCCCGTGTATCATCCCACAAATGCATTATAGCCTGCCTCTGTTCGCACAGCCTCTCAACCATGTGCATGGTGGAGTTCCACCTTGTTGCAACGTCTATGATTAGGCGGTGCTTGGGGAGGTGGAGCGATCGCTGCAGCCTCTGCATACGACTGGAGTCTACAGGCGAGTGACGTATGTGCGAGCACAGTTTTTGCACCTTATGGAGCAGGGCTGGTAACTCCGGATAATTATTTATGAAGCACTGCATCACCAGGTTCAAGGTGTGAGCCAGGCAAGGTATATGTCTGAGTTTTGCCAGGGCTATGACCGCCACAAAATTAGGCCATTATCACTGACTACCTTGCCGGGCTCAAGATGTAGACTGCCCAGCCATGACTCAGTTTCTCGCTGCAAGTAGTCGGCCAGTAACTCCGCGGTGTGTCTGTTGTCGCCCAAAGACATCATCTTTACAACAGCCTGCTGACGCTTACCACTAGCTGTTCGATAGTGTGACAACTCATGTGCAACACTGGCAGCTGCGGATGGAGTGCTCACGCGACTAGCTTTCGCTTCTGGAGGAGGAGGAGGGTCGAACGCCTACAGCCAACTGTTGCCTATACCGTGGGCTAGGCAGCACTGTCCCATCGCCGCTGTCCCCTGTGGACCCTGCATCCACCACATTAACCCAGTGCGCAGTGATGGACACGTAACGGCCCTGGCCATGCCTACTGGCCCATGCATCTGTTGTGAGGTGCACCTTTCCACTCACTGATTGTTTGAGTGCATGGACAATGCAGTCTTTCACATGCAGGTGGAGGGCAGGGATGGCTTTTCTAGAAAAAAAAGTGCTGACTGGGTAGGTCATAGCATGGGACAGCGTAGGCCATGAGCTCTTGGAACACTGCACTTTCAACCAAACGGAAGGGCATTATCTCTAATTATATCAGTTTGGCAATGTAGGCTTTCAAAGCCAGTATACGCAGATGAGAGGATGAGTACTTTCTTGTCCTACTCAGAGTGTCTGCTAGGGTGAGCTGGACTTGAGAGCTGCATATGGGGGAACTAGCGGTGGACGTGGCGACTGAGAGGGAGTTGGTGATGGTGATGGTGGTGGTGGTGGTGATAGCCTAGATTCAGTCTTTCGTTGGAAAAACATTGTGATTCCCTGACTGCTTTGGCCTTGCGACAACACCTCAACATTTCTTGCTGGTGGTGTGCTAACAGGTGGGCTTACAGTGGGGGAAGCGATGTAGCGTTGCTAGCTACCTTCGGTTGGAGCAGGTGCACGTGTGCTACCTGAGGTTTTGTAGTCCGTCCACGCTTGCAAGTGCATGGTGTTTACATGTCTAAGCATGCAACTGGTATTCAAATTTCGGAGATTTTTCCCTTGGCTAAAGGTCCTTCCGCACTTCTTACAGATAACCTTTGCCTCATCAATAGGATTTTGGTCAAAAAAGTGCCACACTGCACTCTTCCTACTATGGGAAAACTTTTCAGGGCTTGCACGCTGTGCTAATTTGACCGTCTGGCCAAGCTGTCCTGCAACTCTTTTTGTTTTTTTAACACGTTTTTGGACTGCTACGGGCCTGCCAGATAACCGCAGCTGCGATGTCGATGTCTGCTGCGGATCCTCCTCCTCTTCTGAGCTATTGCCAGCGGCACCCTCTTCCCCCAATGGATGCCAATCCGGGTCAACAACTGGGTCATCCATCACCTCCTCTTCAATTTCATCTGCACCTTCCTCTGTGTCACCGTGTAAGGTGGTATAGTATGCGGGAAGGGGCACTTGAGTTTCATCAGGGTCAGATTCTGGCTCAGTAGACTGCAAGGGCAATGTAGTGCTCTGGGTGAATGTACCAGCAGAATCATATAGCAGTGGCTGTGCATCAGTGCACTCCATGTCATATTCATCTTGGACTGGGGAATTCAGGATTTGACTTGATAAGTTAGGCATGGTATGTGAAAAGAGCTCCATGGAGTAATCTGAAGTGTGGCCTGCCGCATCCTTCACTTTTGGTGGAGGTGAAGGACACAAGGAAAGGTGTTGTTCCTGACCAGGAGCCTGCACTGACGACTCAGTGCTTGCAGTTTTTGAAACTTCAGAAAAGGAGGCGATAGAGCTGGAGGCTGTTTCGGCAATGTAAGCCAAAACCTGTTCCTGATGCTCCGGCTTTAAAAGCAGTTTACCTACTCCCAGAAAAGAGAGCCTTCCAGGCCTTCTAGAGCCAAACGATGAAGCAGGCTCAACACATCCTGTCTTAGGTGCTATTGTGCTTTTGGCAGATGCATCACCACCACCATCAGTACCAGCTGGCCCCCCCGCCCACGTCCGCGGCCTCTTCCACCATACTTCCTCATGTTTGGGAAAATGTACCAAAAATACCAGCAGATATATAGTAATTTATGAGGAGCGTACAGCTGTATACGGTGTAGGGGAAAATTTAAATCACCGTATATATTTCCGGAGTCACACACAGACGCTCACTCAGTATGGATTTTACCGTAAGGCCGGGGTCAGACACAACTACAAAAAATCGGACCGTTTTAGTCGGTCGATTATCGGAACAAAATGAAAACATCACACATCCGCCTGGCATCCGATTTTCCTTCAAAGATGCGATTTAGTCGCATGTGTGTGTACCTTGTAACATCCAATTTTCATGCGACCAGCGTTTTTTTTGTTGCAGCTTACCAAAAAGGACCAATAACGGTTTTGAGGCCTGATACTCATTTAAATCATCAGGCAGAGCTATATTTAAGTGCTCTGCTACAGCTGTGACTATCCCACCTTTGCACTGGTGTCATTTTGTTCCTTGTGCTTAGTGCTATCTAGCTGCTTTATCCAAACATGAGCAACACACTCAGATTTACTCCCACTGAGCGTGTGCTGTTCCATTGCGTTATATCCAGACGTTTTGGGGAGCCATATCCTGTAATAGCAGATCCCAGAAGATGCACAAGAATGTGGGTACATCCACTTTTGACAAGAAGGATAACTAAAGGCCATTTTCACCGTCTATATTTGTCACTACGTAGGCATGGAGATAAGTTTTTCCAATATTGTCGAATGAGCATAGCTACCTTTGATACGTTGCTTGACATTGTGCGCCCTGGGATCACATTTCAGGACACCAGGATGAGAAAAGCAATTTCTGTAGAGGAACGCCTTCTCCTAACAATAAAGTATGTGTGTCAACGATATGTTGATGATGTTTTCCTCGACATAGTGACTTTGCAAGTCTTTGAGCACACTTCTTGGAAACTTATAATGTGAGTAATGTATTTCTGAAGCTTACCTATCGAAATGATTGGCTTTGGTGTATTCCACAGAAGCCATGGCTTGTAATCTAATTTCCAGCATGTGTGGTCTAACAAACTCAAGCATTGTAAGTGTTGTGCATGCTGTGTTGTTGTTTTTGGTGCTGATTTCTCCATGTTCTATGTGTGTTACAGGTTCCTTTCTACTGGCATGTCCTACGCTGCTCTGCACTTAGAGTTCTTAATAGGCCGATCAACAATTTCAGGCATTGTGCGGTCAACTTGTGTTGAAATTTGGAACAGACTACATGAAGACGTCATGCCTGAGCCAAAAATGAGTGACTGGTTGAGGATAGCACAGGGTTTTGCCGAAAATTGCCAGTTTCCACACTGTATAGGAGCCCTGGACGGCAAGCACATACGTGTTCGTAAACCTCCTAACTCAGGCTCCCAATTCTTCAATTACAAACAATATTTTTCAGTAGTTTTGTTGGCCTTGGTCGACACAAACTACATGTTTATAATTGTAGACATTGGGGCCTATGGAAGGACTGGAGACTCAAGAGTCTTCAATACTTCCATAATGGGTAGGCGGATACGCAATAACCAACTGGACCTACCACCAGCAAGTCAACTTACAGACTCTATTCCAGAACATGTGCCTTATGTTATAGTAGCGGATGAGGCATTTCAATTAAGCCGTAATGTAATGAGGCTATATCCCCGTCGTTATCTCACCCATCGGCGTAGAATATTTAATTGTCGCCTGTCACGTGCTCGGCGGCTGGTGGAGTGCACATTTGAAATTCTTTGTGCTAAATGGCCCATTACTTCAATCTGCAATTCAACTCAGTGAACAGAATGTTAATGTAGTCCTCAAAGCATGTGTGGTCCTACATAATTTTTGTAGAATCCATGAATGCTCCTCACAACATGTGGGTGAGTTAGCCTCTGTGAATGTGTCTTTGCCTATGTCACCACCCATCCATCCCCGTCGTCCCCCTTCAGGCCTAAAAGTACGTGATGTGTTGACTCAATATTTTGTGTCCCCTGAGGGTGCTACTGCCTGGCAAGAAGAGGCATTATTACACATGTAGTGTGCCTATGTTGCTGTGTCATAAAGATATTTATGCTCACTTAATTGTATATGTTGTGTTTGTTTTTGTGTCATATTGTGTGTAAGTTAGGCACACCATAACATATTTAACTAAACAGCTACATATTTAAATAATCACATACAATTAATGCGAGTCAAAACAATTTTTTATGTAGTAGATCATGTTTTGTCGCTGTAAACATAATGAACAATTACAACTGTGTCATAAAGTATTGTAAACATATTTCCTGAGAAAATTTAAGGACTATAACAAACTATAATGTTCATAACTTAAAACAAATAGAACAAAAATACATTACACCTATAACTGGTGGTAGGTGTGGGGTGGTGAAGGTGGAGGGCCAGATTGTGAGGGCTGCCTTGACTGCTCTCCAGCCACTGTGTCACCATGAGTGGTGGCTGACTGTGTAGTTTGCTGTCTGCTTGTTGCTGGCTCTGTATGTGGGTTTGGGTAAGGGAAGGTTGGGAACTGTTGTGGGTAGTCATAATATGACTGCCCACTTACACTGTAGCCCCCAAAATGCCCATGTCGACCATACCCATGTTGTGGCCAGCATTGAACATTGGGTATGGTCGAGTGGGCATATTGTGAATGGGCACTCTGTCCCATGGCTGTCATGTGTGCATTGCCACGAAGATCGTCGCGGTTGCACATTTTGACTTCTCACAGCTGAGCTGCTGTTTCTTTGTGTTTGGCAGCTAGGGAGTTAATTCTGTCTGTGCTCGGTGCTGGGACTGGGTGCAGTTTCTCCCGGCTGCAATTGATTATTGTTTGATTGGTTTCCTTTAAATTCCTGGTTGTCTGCTTGGGGAGTTGCCAGTGAAACCTTCATGCAGACCACAGATAGGAATGAATCTGTATAGACTTTAGTTGTGAGCTCCTTAGTTGTTCTAAGCTCAACTTGGTTAGAGTTTATTTCCCAGACCATTTATTTTCCTTTGGTGTTTGAGTGTGTATGCAAGCGAGTGTTATCCTGTCTGTCTTATATGTCTAATCTGTGTATTTAGCTAAGATCAGCCCATATCCCTTTGGTGGTAGTCAGGATCCTTCTTAGGACTGATTACAGGGTTCAGGGTCTGATAGGAGACAGGGTTAGGCTGGAGACTTGGACCTCTGAACCATTATCAGTACCTCCAAGGTGAGGGATTAGTTAGGACCCCAGTTTAGGGTCAGGTTAGATCCCGGTCCACCTCTTTCCTGTTTCAGCTCATCAAGTCCTCAAGATTAACCCTGAGTTCAGCAGATATCGTGTCAGGTAAATCTATTCTATACTTACATGCTGATGTTGCTATACTAGTTGTTGTATAGAGTGTTGTTCCTGTATTAATAGTTTACTGACATTGTATACATATCATTAGACAGAGTGACATTTTCACTGGCCATAAAAATTATCTCCAGTTACCATGGATCCAGTAGCCCAGCTGGCTCTGCAGTTGCAGGGATTATCCATGGAGCTGACGGACATTAAGTCCAAAGTTTTGTCTCCCCTGGAGCAAACCAGAGTTGAACCTAAGGTTGCTCTCCCGGACAGGTTCACTGGTGGGCGAGACAAATTTTTCACCTTCCGGGAGGCATGTAAATTGTATTTTCGGCTTCGGCCTCGATCATCAGGGAGTGAGGAGCAGAGAGTGGGAATTGTTATCTCACTTCTGCAAGGGGATCCTCAATCCTGGGCATTTTCCCTTCCTCCGGGATCCCCGGCTCTACTGTCTGTAGATCAATTTTTTACTGCCCTGGGATTGGTATATGATGACCCAGATCGGGTCTCTCTTGCTGAGACAAAATTACGTAAGATACAGCAGGGAGATCGTCCGGCAGAGGAATTTGCTTCTGAGTTTCGTAGATGGGCCACAGATACTCAGTGGAATGACCCAGCTCTTAGGAGCCAGTTTTGTCATGGGCTTTCTGATAAATTAAATGACGTTTTGGCTCAGTATGGGTCTCCTCCTTCTCTGGAGGCTGCTATGGCCTTAGCTATCCGTACTGATAGACGGCTTCGGGAGAGGGGTGAGGTAACCCCACTCCCTGTTGTTTCTCCACCTACCACTAAAGTCCCTTATGTTGAGGTTCCCCTTGTCTGTTCGGATGAGCCTATGCAGTTGGGAGGGACATCATTTCGTAGGAGGGGATTGGCGGTACGCCGCAGGACTAGAAGATGTTTTTTCTGCGGGAAAGAGGAACATTTTGTTGGAGAATGTCCATCCCGTGCCTTGTTGAGCCAAAAGTCGCCGGAAAACTGTTAATCCCAGGTTGTGTTGTGGACGACAACCTGGGAGTATGTATTTCATCCGCCAGTTCTTCTCAGTTCCTTGTACCAGTGGAGGTGGTAGTTGGTACGAGAGTGGAGAGATTGTCTGTTCTTCTTGATAGTGGTTCCGGGGCTAATCTGGTTGACGCTCAGTTTGCTCAGGCTCAAGGTATGCATCTGAGTGTATTGGTCAAACCGATCCCTATATTCTCCATTGACGCCAGGCCTCTCGGCCAAGGTAGCTTTGTTCATGAGGTTCATAACATTGACCTTCGGGTAGGGGCAATACATAGGGAACAATTATCTTGCTATGTGTTGGAGGGTCTACCTACTCCCATTGTGTTGGGACTTCCTTGGTTGGTTAAACATAACCCTGTGATTAATTGGCAGTCCAGAGAAATAAGCCAATGGGGTGAGTTTTGCAAAAGCAACTGCATGAACACAGTCATCTGTGCGGTCGTGCCTAGTACATTGCCTCCTTTTTTGGAGGATTTTGGGGATGTTTTCTCTGAGGAGGGGTGTCAGGAGTTGCCTCCTCATCGCGTGTATGACTGCTCTATTAATCTCCTTCCTGATGCTAAGTTGCCTAAAGCTAGGTTGTATAATCTTTCTGGTCCTGAGAGGCAGGCTATGAAAGATTATATTTCTGAAAGTCTGGCCAAAGGGCATATTAGACCTTCATCTTCCCCAGTAGCCGCGGGTTCTTCTTTGTGAAGAAGAAAGATGGAGGCCTACGCCCTTGCTTGGATTTCCGCGAACTTAATCGGATTACTGTTCGAGATCCGTATCCACTCCCTCTTATTCCTGATCTCTTCAATCAAATTGTTGGCACCAAATGGTTTTCTAAATTGGATCTCAGGGGGGCGTATAATCTGATTAGGATAAAAGAGGGGGATGAGTGGAAAACGGCGTTTAACACGCCGGAGGGACATTATGAGAACCTAGTCATGCCTTTTGGTCTGACTACTGCACCAGCAGTATTCCAACATTTTGTTAATGACATTTTTCGTCACCTTGTGGGGCTGTTTGTGGTTGTATATTTGGACGACATTTTAATTTACTCGCCAGATCTTGTGTCTCATCAGGAGCATGTGAGACAGGTGTTGCAGATCTTGCGAGACAATAAATTATACGCCAAACTGGAGAAGTGTGTATTTGCCGTACAGGAACTTCAGTTTTTGGGTTTTTTGGTGTCAGCCTCCGGTTTCCGTATGGACCCTGAAAAGGTGAGAGCAGTGCTTGAATGGGATCAGCCAGGGGATCTTAAGGCTCTGCAGCGTTTTTTGGGGTTTGCTAACTACTACCGGAAATTTATTTGTAATTTCTCATCTGTCGTCAAACCTCTCACTGACATGACAAGAAAAGGGACGGATTTTTCTAAATGGTCGGACAAAGCTTGCCAAGCCTTTTCCTCTTTGAAGAAATGTTTTGCTTTCGGCACCCGTTCTCATCCAACCAGATGCATCTCAGCCGTTCATTGTGGAGGTGGATGCGTCTGACGTAGGGGTGGGTGCTATATTGTCCCAGGGTCCGTCCCCTGGTAAATGGCATCCGTGCGCTTTCTTTTCTAAGAAATTGTCGTCCGCCGAAAGGAATTATGATATCGGCAATAGGGAACTTTTGGCCATTAAGTTAGCTTTTGAAGAATGGCGTCACTTTTTGGAGGGGGCAGTCCACCCGGTTACCGTTATTACTGATCACAAGAACCTGTTGTATTTGGAATCCGCTAAGCGTCTGAATTCCAGACAAGCTCGATGGTCGTTGTTTTTTACCAGGTTTAATTTTGTCGTCACTTATCGCCCGGGGTCTAAGAATGTAAAGGCTGATGCCTTGTCTCGCAGTTTCCCAGGGGCCGGGAAAACGGATGACCCGAGTCCTATCCTTCAGGAGGGGGTGGTAGTGTCGGCTGTATTTTCTGAGCTTGAGGAGGAGGTGTTAGAGGCTCAGGGGGACGCCCCTGCAGGACCTCCAGGGAGACTGTTTGTCCCAAATCTGTTGAGACAAAAAGTTATTGAGGCACATCATAATTCTGCTCTAGCAGGACATCCAGGGAGTAAGGCTACTTTAGATCTCCTTTCTCGCCGGTTTTGGTGGCCTAATGCTAATAAAGATGTTATAACTTTTGTCGCGTCATGTGGGGTGTGTGCTCGCTCTAAAACCCCTCATACCCGTCCGTCTGGGACCCTTTTACCCTTGAAACTTCCGGAGCGTCCATGGACTCATTTATCTATGGACTTCATTACGGACCTTCCTCCGTCGTCAGGGAATACTGTCATACTGGTGGTTGTTGACAGGTTCAGTAAGATGGCACATTTCGTTGCTCTTCCTGCACTCCCTAATGCTAAAACTCTGGCGCAGGTGTTCATTAGGGAGATCGTTAGACTTCATGGGTTGCCTTCTGATGTGGTGTCAGATAGGGGGTCTCAGTTTGTGTCCAAATTTTGGAGGGCATTTTGTTTACGTCGGGGGATGCAATTGTCATTTTCCTCGGCTTTTCATCCGCAGACCAATGGTCAGACAGAGCGTCTGAATCAGAGCTTAGAGACATATCTCCGGTGTTTTGTCTCAGAGAACCAAGAGGACTGGTCTTCTTTCTTGCCTCTGGCAGAGTTCGCTCTTAACAACAGGCGGAGCGAGTCCACTGGTAAGTCCCCGTTTTTGGGGCATATGGTTTTCATCCCCAGTTTTGTACTTTCAATGGGGGGGGCCCTTCTGGGGTTCCTGAGGAGGAGCGTTTCTCGTCGTCACTTGCTTCTGTGTGGAGAGGTGTATTGAATAATCTGAGTGCGATGGGGAACCGTTACAAACGTATGGCTGATAGGAGGAGAGTTTCTGGTCCAGATCTGAATGTGAACAATCTGGTATGGTTGTCTACCAGGAATATAAAACTTAAAGTGCCCTCCTGGAAACTGGGTCCCAGATTCATCGGGCCGTACAGGATCAGTTCCATAATTAATCTGTGGCATTTCGTCTGGAACTTCCTTCTACGTTTAAAATTCATAATGTGTTCCACAAGTCATTACTTAAAAGGTATGTGGCACCAGTCATACCGTCACCTCTACCTCCTCCTCCTGTGTTGGTCAATGGTAACTTGGAATTTCAAGTATCAAAGATCATTGACTCACAGTCTGAATCGCCGGTCCCTTCAGTACTTGGTGCATTGGAAGGGGTATGGTCCAGAGGAGAGGACGTGGGTCCCTGCGTCTGATGTTAACGCAGATCGTTTGGTTCGGACCTTCCACAGAACTCACCCGGGCAGGCCTGGCCCTGAGGGTCCGGAGGCCCCTCGTAGAAGGGGGGGTACTGTCATGTGTGCATTGCCAAGATCGTCGCGGTTGCACATTTTGACTTCTCACAGCTGAGCTGCTGTTTCTTTGTGTTTGGCAGCTAGGGAGTTAATTCTGTCTGTGCTCGGTGCTGGGACTGGGTGCAGTTTCTCCCGGCTGCAATTGATTATTTGTTGATTGGTTTCCTTTAAATTCCTGGTTGTCTGCTTGGGGAGTTGCCAGTGAAACCTTCATGCAGACCACAGATAGGAATGAATCTGTATAGACTTTAGTTGTGAGCTCCTTAGTTGTTCTAAGCTCAACTTGGTTAGAGTTTATTTCCCAGACCATTTATTTTCCTTTGGTGTTTGAGTGTGTATGCAAGCGAGTGTTATCCTGTCTGTCTTATATGTCTAATCTGTGTATTTAGCTAAGATCAGCCCATATCCCTTTGGTGGTAGTCAGGATCCTTCTTAGGACTGATTACAGGGTTCAGGGTCTGATAGGAGACAGGGTTAGGCTGGAGACTTGGACCTCTGAACCATTATCAGTACCTCCAAGATGAGGGATTAGTTAGGACCGCAGTTTAGGGTCAGGTAAGATCCCGGTCCACCTCTTTCCTGTTTCAGCTCATCAAGTCCTCAAGATTAACCCTGAGTTCAGCAGATATCGTGTCAGGTAAATCTATTCTATACTTACATGCTGATGTTGCTATACTAGTTGTTGTATAGAGTGTTGTTCCTGTATTAATAGTTTACTGACATTGTATACATATCATTAGACAGCGTGACAATGGCTTGGAGCTGGGGAGCTCCGTATAAAGAAGGAGCTGCAGTAGGATGAGGAGGAGGAGTTGGGTTCTGTTGGACACAAGGAGGAGGTGGAGGAGGAGGATGATGATGAGGAGAAGGATCAGAGGCTGAAGCAGATTGTGATGGATTTGGTCCAAACAACCTTAAGACATTTTCCGGACCAACCAGCCGTCTTTCTAGATAATCTAGTAGGTTGCTTGGATCATTAGGCGCTGTTCCAGCATCCAAAACAATCTGCAGTCCGCTTCTGATCCGCAGTCTGTGCTGTCTTGGAATAGCCCGGAGGTAACGGGCCAGACTGCGGCAAAATCCCTCCTCCCCATCATCATTTGCTACACTGGACAAATAGTCCAGAACTCCTCGGTCCACCTGCCTCCTTGTGCCAGAACCAACTCCTTCTCTTCTACGCCTGGCTCGCCGTGCCACAACTGCAGGAGGCGAAGCCACATCCAGGGCCTACCAGGGCTGCTGCTGAGGGGAGGGTCTTGGGACTCAAGAGGCAAGCTCTCTGACTCCACTGCTGGTGGTGGTGGTGGTGATGCTGCTGCTGCACTTGCTGCTGATGACGGCCCAGCCTCCTCAACATCCCCACGGGGTCGATCACTGCCTCAGAGTCAGAAGCTGGGTCTCTCTCAGTAAGGTTTGACTCGGTGCTAGAGAATAAAAAATTGTATTACAATTTATTCTTAAAAATAGCAATACACTTTGTACAGACATTAACTTACGGTTGCAAATCCATAGCTGGAGCCAGAAAATTCAGTCTATCATAATAGACATATTTGCGTTTACTGGTTGCTGCTGCCCCACTGCGCCCCCTCAGCTGTCTCTCTCGCCTGTAGCAGTCTCTACAGCTGCGCCAACGCCTTGTAACATCTGAGACTGAAAAAGTAACGGATAAAATTAGAAATTATACTTATCTGCCCTTGTTATGTATTTTAAAAATAAATACCGTACAACAGCAATATTATATTTTTTTGGCGTGTTAGGGGTACAGAACACCACAACATATTGTATGTAGATAAAATAACAACTTAATATTACAAGGGGTCATACATACAAAGCTCTATGACATATGTGTCACAATAATGAGCATTTATTTGTGACACAGCGATGGGATTAACAAAAAGGACACATATTAAGTACTTCACCTAGGCATTTATTGTGTAGGCACACATTTTTAACTTGAAACTTGGCGACCATTGCAGTTGGAGCTAAATATCACACCACCACTGACGGCACCTGAACCTTCATCCTACCAGGACCTTCAGTTCGTCCCTGCCCTGTGGGATTCCCGTATATATGGGCTGGAGCCTTTTAAAGTTCTCATATCTCACAGTGGCCTCCTCTGTTCCTTTTGTGGTATCTTCCTTATGGTTTGAGAAAGACCCATTGCAGGGTCGAAACGTTACCTCTACACCTTGTTGATGCTGTGCTGTTTTCAATTTAAACTTTTTGCACTTGCATTTAAAGATTGTTGGAGTGCGGCTGTTTTTCAAATTACAGGAGCTAAATATTAGATGTGCTTGGAGTACTCACATAGCACTGGGGGTTCAACAGGCATAAGTGTTTTTTTGGCCACATTTATGTTTCACATATAAGGGTACAGGGACATTATAACACATTGTTGTTGGTACATACTGAGTAGTAATACAGTATTTTAAGCGTTTTCAAGACGTTACTTACTAATGCGTTCTTGGTCCTCCATAGACCTGTCGCCAAAATCTGGAAACATCTGTCCACATATTCTCCGCCAAGCAGCGTCCTTCCGCGAGCGGTTTGAATAATTTTGATCCCGCTGGTCCCAAAGTTCTGGTCTCTCCTGGACCAGAACGATCAACATCTCAACATTGATGTGACTGGCCATGGTTCTGGACTCCGTGGAGGCGGTTTCCTGTTTGGGTTTGAATTTTCGTAGCCTAATTAGCATGTCAGCCCTTCCTGGCAATTATCCTGATGCAATTTCCTGACACCTGGGATAGTGGTGCGATTTAATCGGAAGTCACACGTGCGGTCCGTTTGTAATCCGATTTTTCATCGCTCCCATAGACTTGCATTGGCGATAGTCGACCCACAATCGGTGACAATCGCAGCATGCTGCGATTGCACTCGGACGATTAAAACGGACCACAAAAAATCGGATACTGGGAGCTGATCCATAGATCAACATAGGGCAGACTGAAATACGATATTTCATCGTATTGCAGTTGTCCGATTCTGTCGCCAGTGTGACGCCGGCCTAATACAAAAAGCAGAAAAACTGTACTGTATCAGAAGCGTACAGCTGTATACGGTGTAGGGGAAAATTTTAATCTCCGTAGATATTTTTGGAGTTACACACAGACGCTCACTCAGTATGGATTTGACTGTAATACAAAAAGCAGAAAAACTCTACTGTATCAGAAGCGTACAGCTGTATACGGTGTAGGGGAAAATTTAAATCTCTGTATATATTTCGGCAGTCACACACAGACGCTCAATCAGTAAGGATTTGACCGTAATGCAAAAAGCAGAAAAACGGTACTGTATCAGAAGCGTACAGCTCTATACGGTGTAGGGGAAAATTTAAATCTCTGTATATATTTCCGGAGTCACACACTGTTAGGGGCTGCGGAATGCACTAAATAAATATAAATAATAGGTGCGTTTGCAGCCCGGGGTCCACCGTGCAGGCAGAGTCTGCTGCTAGTAAGATGGCACTATATGGCGGTATAAGCAAACTCTGTTACTCCACAGAGTCGCTGACATAAATGCTGTGGCACTATAAGGTGGTATGAGCGAACTTTGTTACTCCACAGAGTCGCTAAGGTAGAGAGTGTGTCCTGTTAACCCCACTGGAGTACACAAATAACTGCAGAGTTGATAGCAGTCCGTGGTCATGCAGACAGCAACGCAAACAACCAACTCCTCACCGGAGTAGCAGGTATTCTAGAGGATATTTCAGCCAAGCCTTGAACACGTGCATACAAAACTCCTCACCGGAGGTGCCGGTATTCTAAGGGCTTATTTCAGCCGAGCCCTAACCGCATGCGTACATGACCACAATGGCGAAAAGTACATAACAGGATTGATACTAGCGCATGGCCGTGCGGTCATGCGCACCTTTTGTAGTAGCAGCTACAGGACCTTCCAGAAAAGGACCAATGGGAAACTGCTTACAGAATACAAACAGCTTCAGGACCTTCCTGGAGGACCAATGGGAGTCGCTGCTGTAACCGAGCATGTGACTCCTGATCTCCAATGGGAGATCTTGCCATGGGCATGCTCAGATGGAGAAAGCAAGGACTTAGTCCCAGAGCTGCCTGCTCCAGCGCTGGTTATAATAGAGGAACCAGGAGAGGCAGCAACAAGCCTCTGCACAGTATTAGACTGAGCGAGACGCTGGGACCAACGTCTCTGCTGAGCAGGCTCCAATGTGGCCAGAGATGGATGGGGGACCGCAGCGGGACTAGTTCGAGATTCCCGTTGTGCAGCAGCGGGAACTCGATCTCTAACACACACAGATGCTCACTCAGTATGGATTTGACCGTAATACAAAAAGCAGATAAACGGTACTGTATCAGAAGCGTACCGCTGTATACGGTGTAAGGAAAAATTTAAATCTCCGTATATATTTCCGGAGTCACACACAGACGCTTAATACAAACAGCAGAAATATGGTACTGTATCAGAAACGTACAGCTGTATACGGTGTAGGGGAAAATTTAAATCTCCGTATATATTTCCGGAGTCACACACAGATGCTCACTCAGTATGGATTTGACCGTAATACAAAAAGCAGAAAAATGGTACTGTATCAGAAGCGTACAGCTGTATATGGTGTAGGGGAAATTTTAAATCTCCGTATATATTTCCGGAGTCACAGACAGACGCTCTCTCAGTATGGATTTGACCGTAATACAAACAGCAGAAATACGGTGCTGTATCAGAAGCGTACAGCTGTATACGGTGTAGGGGAAAATTTAAATCTCCGTATATATTTCCGGAGTCACACACAGACCCTCTCTCAGTATGGATTTGACCGTAATGCCAGTAGATATACAGGTAATATATGAGGAGCGTACAGCTGTATACTGTGTAGGGAAAAATTTAAATCTCCGTATATATTTCCAGAGTCACACACAGACGCTCACTCAGTATGGATTTGACCGTAATACAAACAGCAGATATACAGTACTGTATCAGAAGCGTACAGCTGTATACGGTGTAGGGAAAAATTTAAATCTCCGTATATATTTCCGGAGTCACACACAGTTAGTCAGCATGTATTTGTCCGTGATACCAGCCGGTACACGATAGTGTGTGAGGAGCGTACAGCTCTATACGGTGTGGGAAAAAATGAATGGTCGGTAACTGTGCAGAAAAAAAGAATAAAAGTATTAGTGCTGTGTAAAAAGCAGTCTGCACAGCAGTGTACACACAGCAATACAGCTAGCAGGCAGCCGAATAACCAGCGCTGTTGCACACAAGAAAATCCTCCCCTGTCACTGCACACTAACTGTACAGCACAATTGCTATCAGCACTAGCACATAAGAACTTCTCTTTCCAGCCGTAACTCTCTCCCTACTGATAAACAGCAAGCAACCTCTCCCTACTGTTAATATTGGCAGAAGTAAAATGGCGGTCAGGGCTTTTATAGACACTATGATGCCCCCCAAAGCAAGCCAATCACTGCAATGCCCTTCTCTAAGATTGTGGTGGATGCTGCACATGTCATCTCGTTGCCCACAGTGTACGTCCTTGCTCATTGGCTGAAAAAAAGGCACCTGCAAGCATTCTGGGAAATCCGACTTTAGCGCTCGTTTTGCCGACTGCATGGCCGACCTCACGAGATGTCAGGTTTCGGTCTGCGAAACCCGACTTTGGCGAAAGTAGGCGACTTATGAATCTGGCCGACCTGTTTCATTTAACTCTAGTGAACATGATACTCGGTTATCACTCAAGTATTTGGGTGCTTGGATGAGCTAGTTACTTGGTGAGCATTAACCAGTGCTCGATTTCTAACTCGAACCTCCACGCATGTTTGGCGCCTGTTATGCAGCCAATAAGCATGCGGAGATTGCCTGTGCATCACTGTAATGCCATAGCCATCTTGGTAATGGCATTACTGTGATTGGCTTGCAGTACATCATCAGGCGTTATAAAAGGAAAGTCACCGCCAAGCTCGGCATACTGGCCCCATTGCACCTCTCTGTGACAGTTTTATTGAAGGAAGAGGGTGCTTTTCCAGTTGTGTGTGTGCACAGTTTAACGAACCAGAGTCCTACAGTGTTTAAACGTACAGATGCGGAAGCTGAAGCAAAATACTAACAGTCCTTGTAAGTGCATATTTTGTGCTTTGTTGTTTCTATCAGATACAATCTGCAATTACCCTAGGGAGGGAGAGACAGTTGTAGGAGCAGGGAGAGGGGCTGAATACAGTCTCTAGGCAGGCATTAGGGCTTTGCAGTCTATTGATAAATATATAGCTGCGACAGTTAACCACATTTTTTATTTTTTTGGTGAAAATATTGACTATATTGTCATCTATAGAGTATTAGGTGCTTTGTGGAACATTTCCGTGTTATATATCACTCCAAAATAGCCTGAAACATCTTTCTGTATTCAAGTACTCATACATATACTGTTACGTGCTCTGTGGTACATTTTGGTACTCCAGAAAAGCATTGCAATTTTTTCTGGATTCAATTAATCATTGATAGAATATTTTGTGATTTGTGGTAGATTTTTTTTAAATAAAATAAAAAAAACAACTTGGTTTCAAGAGACCTAGCAATTAGAAGGCCTGTGCAATGTGTAAGGCGTGCAGTAATGGGTGGGGAAGTGGTAGTGATAAAGATGGTGCACGCAGACACAGAGAACGTGGGGCAGATGTGACTATGCCTGTTGCAGGAGCACAAAAAAAACAAAAAAACACGATTATCCACGACACATAGATTCCTGTCCCACTTTGCAGGGAGCATGGTACACCCCTTCGGAAGCCAGAGCAGTGTGAACAGGTGGTTGATTGGATAGCAGATAATGCTACCAGCATGCTTGGCAACACCACCCAGTGTTCAGCACAGTCCAGTCTCACAAGCCAACAGTCTGGATAACTTAATCATCACCCTGATATTTCTTCCTCCCATTATGTTAAGCCCCAGAAGACTAGTGATCCCATCCTAGGACACTCCGAGGAGTTCTTTACAACATCACTCCTGATTGTGGAATCTCACCCTGCATGTTCCAAGAGGGACAGGAGAAGATGCTGTTTAGTGATGCACAAAACTTAGAGCAGCCACGGCCACATGAAAATAATGGTGGGGAACAACAAATTATCTCTAAGGAGGGAGGTGAGGATGAGACACAGTTGCCAATAAGTCAGGTTGTTGTTAAGTCTGCAAGTCAGGAGGTCCATGGTGCAGCAGCGGAAGATGAGGTGATGATAACAATGTCGCCGACCCAATCTGGAAATCTGGCATGCAGAGTGAGGCCAGCAGTGCAGACGGGAGGGAATAGCAGCACCAAAACAGACAGGAAGAGGCAGTCGGATGAACAGAGGGAGAAAGCGAGCAACTGTTCCGCAGAGCAACGACACTCCTGAATTTCTGCGTCAAAGATTTAGGTGTTCCCCAGTTTGGGACTATTTTAAAAAGAGTTCTCAGACAAAAGTAAAAAATGGTAATTTGTAATCTGTGCCATGACAAGATCAGCAGGGACCTGACCACTGAGAGCTTAACTGTCACCAGCATGACCAGGCACATGTCATCTAAGCACCTGACTCGGCGGGCCGAACACCTGTGTCCACGATTGGTGCCAGCACTGCCAGCGGGTGAAACCACTGCCTCTTCCCCTGTGCTAGGTGCTTCCCAGTCCCCTGTTCATTAAACTGGCGCAGATGCCTGCCGTCCTGCATCTGTCCTTGCACATTCTTATGCACCATCATCAGGCACTTCCAAATCCTTGTCCCAGCACAATGTTTAGCTGCCCCTGCCCCAGACCCTGGAACGAAAGAAAGTTTTCAGCCACCCACTAACAGGCCCAAATGCTAAACCGTGGGAGTGTTGCCTTTTAGGCTTGTTGAAAAGGAGGATTTCAGCCAACATATGGCGGCAGCCGTCTTGGTACTTGGTCCCCAGATGCCACTTTTTCTCCTGGTGTGGAGTCCCTGCCTTGTACCAGCATATAGAGGCATATCTGTTATGTTTTGGTAGCTGAGGAGAGCAGGCAAAAACGCCAATACACCAGAGAGGTTGGAATCTACTGGATTGCAGTACCCTGACTAACCACCACAACTAAAGGCAGCCGTGGAGCGTACCTACGTTGGTCCTAGACGCCTCGTCACAGCCTGAGAGGCTAACTACACCTAAAGATAGAAAGAGGAAAGCTATCTGCCCCGGAGCAGATCCCCAAATAACATAGGAAGCCCCCAAACATGTAATGGCGGTTAGACAAGAGGAAATACAGACACAGACAGAAAATAGTATGAGCAAACGCTGGGGCCCAATCTGCCTAGACAGAAAAGGATAGGAAGGATACTTACTGCAATTCCAAAAAACCCTAAAAAAAGCCAACGCTACTAATTGCAAAAACACCTGAGATCACACGACCTCTACCACCTAAATCAGTTCTCTGGTGTAACAAAACTAAGCCGCAGCCACAGAAAAAACTGGAAAAGGCAAATGAACAAACAACAGTGGCTCCAGAGGAACAGAGAGGAGCCCAAGCCCCCCGGGGAGGGGGACCTGGCCAACCTCACAGAAATGCAGAGAAAAATGCAAATGGCAAGCACAAAAACAAAAAACAGAAAATATCTTATCTGAGAGCAGGAGAAGAGGCAAGACTCAGCAAGCTTCCAAGTGAACCAGGAAACAACGTTGAGACAAGAACAATTGATCACCAGCAACCATGATGGGGGGAAACCTCCCTTATATCCAGCCAGTCTGTAATTCCTGATTGCCAATCCTCATTGAATGGTTCAGTACTGTTTGTAACCACCAGAGGGAGCTTCTGCTCAGAATTCATTTCTAAAACATTCATAACAGTACCCCCCCCCTTGAGGAGGGGTCACCGAACCCTCATTTGTGCAACCAGGTCGGTCAGGATGAGCTCTGTGATACGCACGGATCAGTCTCCTAGCATGGATGTCCGAAGCAAACACCCAAGAATTGTCCTCCTGACCATAACCTCTCCACTTAACCAAATACTGGAGTTTCCGTCTAGAAAAACGAAAATCCAATATTTTCTCAACCACATACTCCAGATTGCCCTCAACCAAAACAGGGTCAGGGGGCGCAGCCATAGGAACCACTGGCTCGACAAACCTCTTCAATAAGGACTTGTGGAACATGTTATGGATCTTAAATGTCCCTGGAAGAAGAAAACGAAAGGAAACAGGATTAAGAATCTCCATGATCTTATAAGGTCCAATGAACCTTGGCTTAAACTTAGGAGATGCAACTCTCATAGGGATATTTCTTGAGGACAACCAGACCAAGTCCCCCACTTTAAACTGAGGACCATCAGTCCTATGCCGGTTGGCAAACCGCTGGGCCTTCTCTTGAGAGAGGGACAACCTCTCCACTACCTGATCCCAAATCTGCTGCATACGCTCCACAACAGAGTCAACACCCGGACAGACAGAAGCCTCCGTCTGTCCCGAAGAAAATCGAGGGTGAAACCCAAAATTGCAGAAAAATGGAGACATCAAAGTGGCAGAGCTTGCCCTATTATTAAGAGCAAACTCAGCCAAAGGCAAAAAAGAGACCCAGTCATCTTGATCAGCAGACACAAAGCATCTCAGATAAGTCTCCAATGTCTGGTTTGTTCTCTCAGTTTGTCCATTGGTCTGAGGATGAAAAGCAGAGGAGAAAGACAATTGAACACCAAGTTCAGAACAAAAAGTCCTCCAAAATCTGGAAACAAACTGGACTCCTCTGTCAGACACAATGTTCTCAGGAATATCGTGTAACCGAACCACGTGCTGAAGGAACAAAGGCACCAATTCGGAGGAGGAAGGCAACTTAGGTAATGGCACAAGATGTATCATCTTGGAAAACCTATCACAAATCAACCAGATAACAGTCATTCTCTGAGAAACAGGGAGGTCGGAAATAAAATCTATAGAGATATGGGTCCATGGTCTCTTGGGCACAGGCAATGGCATCAACAAACCACTAGAGCGAGAGCAAGGCTTGGAGCGAGAGCAAGTCCCACAGGACTGCACAAACTCCCTGACGTCACGAGACAAAGTAAGCCACCAAAAGGACCGACTCACCAAGTCTCTGGTACCAAAAATTCCGGGATGACCGGCCAACGCGGAACAATGAATCCCAGACATCACACTCTTCTTCCACTGGTCTGGGACAAACAATTTCCCAACAGGGCAGCGCTCAGATTTATTCTCCTGACACCCCTCCAGAGCCAGTCTCAAATTGGGCGAGATGGCGGAAAGAACTACACCCTCTTTCAAAATAACAGCAGGATCAGATAACTCAGGAGAGTCCGCAAGGAAACTCCTCGAGAGGGCATCCGCCTTAACATTCTTAGTGCCAGGAAGAAAGGAAACCACAAAATTAAAACGTGTGAAAAACAAGGCCCACCTGGCCTGTCTAGGATTAAGTCGCTTGGCTGATTCCAGATAAACCAGATTCTTATGGTCCGTGAGGACCACCACCTGATGTTTGGCTCCCTCCAGCCAATGTCTCCACTCTTCAAAAGCCCACTTCATGGCCAATAACTCCCGATTACCCACGTCATAATTACGTTCAGTTGGAGAAAATTATCGAGAGAAAAAAGCACAAGGGTTACTTTTAGAGGTCTCAGGATCTCTTTGGGACAAAACGGCACCTGCCCCAATTTCAGAGGCATCAACCTCCACCTGAAATGGCAGAGAAACATCAGGCTGCCGTAGAACAGGAGCAGACGTGAATCTCTGTTTAAGTTCCTGAAACACAGAGACTGCCTCAGGAGGCCAATTCACCACATCAGAACCCTTTTTGGTCAAATCAGTCAATGGTTTAACAATAACAGAGAAATTACCAATAAATTTACGATAAAAATTGGCAAAACCTAAGAATCTCTGAAGAGCCTTTAATGAAGTAGGTTGGACCCAATCACAGATGGCCTGAACCTTGACCGGGTCCATTTCAATAACAGATGGAGACAAAATGAATCCCAGAAATTAGATCCTCTGTACGCCAAAAAGACACTTTGATCCCTTCACATACAGAGCATTCTCTCTCAAAATCTGGAACACAGTCCGAACATGTTTCACATGAGAGTCCCAGTCATTGGAAAAAATCAAGATATCATCCAAATAAACAATCAGAAATTTATCCACAAAATCCCTGAAAATGTCATTCATGAAGGACTGGAAGACGGAAGGAGCATTAGTGAGTCCAAAGGGCATCACTAGGTACTCAAAATGCCCCTCTGGGGTATTAAATGCCATCTTCCATTCATCCCCGTGCTTAATGCGAATAAGGTTATACGCCCCCCTGAGGTCAAGCTTGGTAAACCAAGTAGCACTTTTCACCCTGGAAAACAGGTCAGAAATCAAGGGTAACGGTGCCACGCTGTCACTGCGTACAGGAGGTCAGGGTCCTATGCTGACCCTAAGCTGGGGCCCTGACTAATCCCTCTACCTGGAGGTACTGTTAATGGTACAGAGGTCCAGGCCGCCAGCGTAACCCTACCTCCTGAGAATCCCTGAACCTCAGTAATCTAGTCCTGAGAAGGACCCCGATCACAACAGTAGGGGACAGGGTAGTAAATGCTTATACACAGTACTAGACGAACGAGACAGTACAAGGGGAAAACCAAAAACCACCTTGCATACCAAAACTCACACCACAATAACAGAGGGAACACAAACGGGTAAGGAGATAAATGATAAAGCGAGGAAGGGAAAAAACCGCACTGAGTACACTTCGCTCCAAACTCTTCAATACCACGATCCGCTCTGATGGTCTGTATGAAATGCTTTCACCGACAACTACCCTATCAGACCGGCAGGTATTTGAAGGAGTCTCAATACTGCAGAATTAACTGCATCTGGGTGAGGCTGGGCCTGTCTAGCACAGAGAGAGAGAATTAACTCCCTCACTGCCGAAAAACACCAAGCACCAAAAACTCAGCTGCGAGAAGTCAGGCTGTGCAATCGCGACGATCTTCGTGGCGACACACCCGTGACAGTACCCCCCCTTCTACGAGGGGCCTCCGGACCCTCAGGGCCAGGTTTACCCGGGTGAGTCGTGTGGAAGGCACGAATTAATCGGTCTGCGTTAATATCCGACGCAGGAACCCACATCCTCTCCTCAGGACCATACCCCTTCCAATGAACCAGGTACTGAAGGGATCGGCGATTAAAACGTGAATCGACGACTTTCGATACCTGAAACTCCAAGTTACCATTGACCACCACTGGAGGAGGAGGTAAAGGTGACAGTATCACCGGCGCCACATACCTCTTAAGCAAAGATCTGTGGAACACGTTGTGAATTTTAAACGTAGGGGGGAGGTCAAGACGGAATGCCACCGGATTAATTATAGAACTGATCCTGTACGGCCCGATGAACCTGGGACCCAGTTTCCAGGAGGGAACCTTAAGTTTTATATTCTTGGTAGACAACCATACCCGATTGTTCACACTTAGGTCCGGACCAGACACTCTCCTCCTATCAGCCATACGTTTGTATCGGTTCCCCATAGTACTCAGATTATTCAGCACCCCTCTCCACACTGAAGCGAGTGATGACGAAAATCGTTCCTCCTCAGGAACCCCCGAAGAGCCCCCTCTACTGAAAGTACAAAACTGGGGGTGAAAACCATATGCTCCAAAAAACGGGGACTTACCAGTGGACTCGCTCCGCCTATTATTAAGAGCAAACTCTGCCAGAGGTAAGAAAGAAGCCCAGTCCTCCTGGTTCTCTGACACAAAACACCGGAGATATGTCTCCAAGCTCTGGTTCAGACGTTCCGTCTGACCATTGGTCTGAGGATGAAAAGCCGATGAAAACGATAAATGCATCCCCCGCCGTGTCCTGCCTTCCAGAATTTGGACACAAACTGAGACCCCCAATCCGACACCACATCGGAGGGTACCCCGTGAAGCCTCACAATCTCCCCAATGAACACCTGTGCAAGAGTTTTAGCATTAGGAAGAGCAGGAAGAGCGATAAAATGTGCCATCTTGCTGAACCTGTCCACTACAACGAGTATGACCATTTTACCCGAAGACGGCGGGAGGTCCATAATAAAGTCCATAGACAGATGAGTCCAAGGACGCTCCGGGATCTTCAAAGGTAAGAGGGCCCCAGACGGACGGGTATGTGGGGTCTTAGAGCGCGCACAAACCCCACAGGACGCACAAAAGTTACCACCTCCCTATGTAAGTTAGGCCACCAAAACGGACGCGAGAGGAGATCCACAGTTGCTTTACTCCCTGGGTGTCCTGCCAAAGCTGAGTTATGGTGTGCCTCGATCACCTTTTGTCGCAACTGATCTGGAACAAACAGTCTCCCTGGAGGTCCAACAGGGGCGTCCCCCTGAGCCTCCAATACCTCCTCCTCAAGCTCAGAGCATACTGCCGACACCACCACCCCCTCCTGAAGGATAGGAACCGGGTCATCCGTATTCCCGGCCCCAGGGAAACTACGAGATAAGGCATCCGCCTTTACATTTTTTGACCCTGGACGATATGTGACGACAAAATTAAACCTGGTAAAAAACAACGACCACCTAGCTTGTCTGGGATTCAGACGTTTTGCGGACTCAAGACATAACAGGTTCTTGTGATCGGTGATGACGGTGACCAGATGGACTGCCCCCTCCAAAAAATGGCGCCACTCCTCAAAAGCTAACTTAATGGCCAAGAGTTCCCTATTGCCGACATCGTAATTCCTCTCAGCGGACGACAATTTTTTTGAGAAAAAAGCGCACGGATGCCACTTACCAGGGGACAAACCTTGTGATAATACTGCTCCCACCCCTACCTCAGAAGCGTCTACCTCTACAATGAACGGCTGTGACGCATCAGGTTGAATGAGTATGGGTGCCGAGGCAAAACATTTTTTCAAGGAGGAGAATGCTTGACAAGCCTTGTCAGACCTCCTAGAAAAATCCATCCCTTTTTTTGTCATGTCTGTGAGAGGTTTAACCATGGATGAGAAATTACGAATGAATTTCCGGTAATAATTAGCAAACCCCAGGAAACGTTGTAGTGCCTTAAGATTCTCTGGCAGATCCCACTCAAGAACTGCCCGCACTTTCCCAGGGTCCATAAGAAAAACCGGATGCTGACACCAGGAAGCCTAAAAACTGGAGTTCCTGTACGGCGAACACACACTTTTCCCATTTGGCGTACAGTTTATTATCCCGCAAGATCTGTAACACCTGCCTAACATGCTCCTGATGAGACACAAGATCTGGTGAGTAAATTAAGATATCATCCAGATATATTTCAACAAACTGTCCCACCAGGCGGCGAAAAATGTCATTAACAAAGTGTTGGAACACCGCCGGAGCATTAGTCTGACCGAATGGCATGACAAGGTTCTCATAATGCCCCTCCGGAGTGTTAAACGCCGTCTTCCACTCATCCCCCTCCTTCATCCTAATCAGATTGTACGCCCCCCTGAGATCCAACTTAGAGAACCATTTGGCGCCCACGATCTGATTGAAGAGATCGGGGATAAGTGGGAGCGGATACGGATCTCGGACCGTAATCCGATTAAGTTCACGGAAATCAAGGCAAGGGCGTAGGCCTCCATCTTTCTTCTTCACAAAGAAGAACCCCGCGGCCACCGGGGAAAATGAAGGTCTAATATGCCCCTTAGCCAAACTCTCTGAAATATAATCTTTCATGGCCTGCCTCTCAGGACCAGATAGGTTATACAACCTAGATTTAGGTAACTTGGCCCCAGGGAGCAGTTTTACAGAACAGTCATACACGCGATGAGGAGGTAGTTCCTGACACCCTTTCTCCGAGAATACATCCTCAAAATCCGCCAGAAATGGAGGTAAGACCCTAGGAGTGACCGTATTCATGCAGTTTTTATTACAGAATTCACTCCATTGGCTTATCTCTCTGGATTGCCAATTAATAACTGGGTTATGCTTAGTTAACCAAGGAAGGCCCAACACTATAGGAGTGGGAAGACCCTCCAACACGTAACAAGACAACAGTTCTTTATGTATCGCCCCCACTTGAAGTTTTACTTTATGCACCACTTGCAAAAAACTTCCCTGACCGAGAGGCCTGGCGTCGATCGAGAATATGGGGATGGGTTTAGCCAACACACTCAATCGCATACCTTGAACCCGGGCAAACCGAGCGTCCACCAGATTAGCCCCGGCCCCACTATCCAGAAGAGCAGATATACTCTCAGTTCTCGTACCCACCACCACCTCCGCCGGTACCCGAAACTGAGACGAACCTAGGGACGAAATACCTACTCCCAGATTGCCGTCCACCACACAACCTGGGATCAATAGTTTTCCGACGACCCTTTACTCTGCAAAGGACGGGATGGACACCCCCCAATAAAATGTCCCTTTCTCCCGCAGAAGAAACACCTTCCTGTCTTGTGGCGCACCGCCGGTCCCCTTCCCCGAAATGATGTCCCTCCTAACTGCATAGGCTCCTCTGGACTGACCAGGGGAACCTCCATATAAGGGGTCCTTGTAGAAGGTGGAGTCATCACAGGGGGCGGAGTTACCCCGCACCTCTCCCAAAGCCGTCTGTCAATGTGAATAGCAAGGGCCATAGCGGCTTCCAGTGACGCGGGAGGGTCATACTGTGCAAATACATCCTTTAATTTGTCAGATAAACCTTGACAAAACTGGCTCCTAAGAGCCGGGTCATTCCACTGGGTGTCCGTGGCCCACCTACGGAACTCCGAACAGAATTCCTCCGCCGGACGATCTCCCTGTTGGATCCTACGTAACTTAGATTCAGCAAGGGAGATCCGATCCGGGTCATCATATACGAGACCCAGAACTGCGAAAAACCTATCCACTGACTGGAGAGCCGGGGAGCCCGGGGGAAGAGAGAACGCCCATGATTGTGGGTCCCCTTGTAGGAGCGAGATGACAATTCCCACCCTTTGTTCTTTGTTCTTTGTTCTTCACTCCCCGATGACCGTGGCCGCAGCCGAAAGTACAACTTACATGCCCGGAAAACAAAAAAACTTGTCCCGCCCCCCAGTAAACCTGTCAGGGAGAGCTACTTTAGGTTCTGGTCCGGCTTGCTCCGGGGGATACAAAACCTTGGACTTAACGTCCGCCAGCTCCATGGACAAACTCTGCAACTGCCGAGCTAGACTGGCTACTGGATCCATGGAGGCTGGAGAGAATCTTTTGTCGGTTGGAGAAAATGTCACGCTGTCACTGCGTACAGGAGGTCAGGGTCCTATGCTGACCCTAAGCTGGGGCCCTGACTAATCCCTCTACCTGGAGGTACTGTTAATGGTACAGAGGTCCAGGCCGCCAGCGTAACCCTACCTCCTGAGAATCCCTGAACCTCAGTAATCTAGTCCTGAGAAGGACCCCGATCACAACAGTAGGGGACAGGGTAGTAAATGCTTATACACAGTACTAGACGAACGAGACAGTACAAGGGGAAAACCAAAAACCACCTTGCATACCAAAGCTCACACCACAATAAGAGTGTCATGTGTGCATTGCCACGAAGATCGTCGCGGTTGCACATTTTGACTTCTCACAGCTGAGCTGCTGTTTCTTTGTGTTTGGCAGCTAGGGAGTTAATTCTGTCTGTGCTCGGTGCTGGGACTGGGTGCAGTTTCTCCCAGCTGCAATTGATTATTTGTTGATTGGTCTCCTTTAAATTTCTGGTTGTCTGCTTGGGGAGTTGCCAGTGAAACCTTCATGCAGACCACAGATAGGAATGAATCTGTATAGACTTTTGTTGTGAGCTCCTTAGTTGTTCTAAGCTCAACTTGGTTAGAGTTTATTTCCCATACCATTTATGTTCCTTTGGTGTTTGAGTGTGTATGCAAGCGAGTGTTATCCTGTCTGTCTTATATGTCTAATCTGTGTATTTAGCTAAGATCAGCCCATATCCCTTTGGTGGTAGTCAGGATCCTTCTTAGGACTGATTACAGGGTTCAGGGTCTGATAGGAGACAGGGTTAGGTTGGAGACTTGGACCTCTGAACCATTATCAGTACCTCCAAGGTGAGGGATTAGTTAGGACCCCAGTTTAGGGTCAGGTTAGATCCCGGTCCACCTCTTTCCTGTTTCAGCTCATCAAGTCCTCAAGATTAACCCTGAGTTCAGCAGATATCGTGTCAGGTAAATCTATTCTATACTTACATGCTGATGTTGCTATACTAGTTGTTGTATAGAGTGTTGTTCCTGTATTAATAGTTTACTGACATTGTATACATATCATTAGACAGCGTGACATTTTCACTGGCCATAAAAATTATCTCCAGTTACCATGGATCCAGTAGCCCAGCTGGCTCTGCAGTTGCAGGGATTATCCATGGAGCTGACGGACATTAAGTCCAAAGTTTTGTCTCCCCTGGAGCAAACCAGAGTTGAACCTAAGGTTGCTCTCCCGGACAGGTTCACTGGTGGGCGAGACAAATTTTTCACCTTCCGGGAGGCATGTAAATTGTATTTTCGGCTTCGGCCTCGATCATCAGGGAGTGAGGAGCAGAGAGTGGGAATTGTTATCTCACTTCTGCAAGGGGACCCTCAATCCTGGGCATTTTCCCTTCCTCCGGGATCCCCGGCTCTACTGTCTGTAGATCAATTTTTTACTGCCCTGGGATTGGTATATGATGACCCAGATCAGGTCTCTCTTGCTGAGACAAAATTACGTAAGATGCAGCAGGGAGATCGTCCGGCAGAGGAATTTGCTTCTGAGTTTCGTAGATGGGCCACAGATACTCAGTGGAATGACCCATCTTAGGAGCCAGTTTTGTCATGGGCTTTCTGATAAATTAAAAGACGTTTTGGCTCAGTATGAGTCTCCTCCTTCTCTGGAGGCTGCTATGGCCTTAGCTATCCGTACTGATAGACGGCTTCGGGAGAGGGGTGAGGTAACCCCACTCCCTGTTGTTTCTCCACCTACCACTAAAGTCCCTTATGTTGAGGTTCCCCTTGTCTGTTCGGATGAGCCTATGCAGTTGGGAGGGACATCATTTCGTAGGAGGGGATTGGCGGTACGCCGCAGGACTAGAAGATGTTTTTTCTGCGGGAAAGAGGGACATTTTGTTGGAGAATGTCCATCCCGTGCCTTGTTGAGCCAAAAGTCGCCGGAAAACTGTTAATCCCAGGTTGTGTGGTGGACGACAACCTGGGAATATGTATTTCATCCGCCAGTTCTTCTCAGTTCCTTGTACCAGTGGAGATGGTAGTTGGTACGAGAGTGGAGAGATTGTCTGTTCTTCTTGATAGTGGTTCCGGGGCTAATCTGGTTGACGCTCAGTTTGCTCAGGCTCAAGGTATGCATCTGAGTGTATTGGTCAAACCGATCCCTATATTCTCCATTGACGCCAGGCCTCTCGGCCAAGGTAGCTTTGTTCATGAGGTTCATAACATTGACCTTCGGGTAGGGGCAATACATAGGGAACAATTATCTTGTTATGTGTTGGAGGGTCTACCAACTCCCATTGTGTTGGGACTTCCTTGGTTGGTTAAACATAACCCTGTGATTAATTGGCAGTCCAGAGAGATAAGCCAATGGGGTGAGTTTTGCAAAAGCAACTGCATGAACACAGTCATCTGTGCGGTCGTGCCTAGTACATTGCCTCCTTTTTTGGAGGATTTTGGGGATGTTTTCTCTGAGGAGGGGTGTCAGGAGTTGCCTCCTCATCGCGTGTATGACTGCTCTATTAATCTCCTTCCTGATGCTAAGTTGCCTAAAGCTAGGTTGTATAATCTTTCTGGTCCTGAGAGGCAGGCTATGAAAGATTATATTTCTGAAAGTCTGGCCAAAGGGCATATTAGACCTTCATCTTCCCCAGTAGCCGCGGGGTTCTTCTTTGTGAAGAAGAAAGATGGAGGCCTACGCCCTTGCTTGGATTTCCGCGAACTTAATCGGATTACTGTTCGAGATCCGTATCCACTCCCTCTTATTCCTGATCTCTTCAATCAAATTGTTGGCGCCAAATGGTTTTCTAAATTGGATCTCAGGGGGGCGTATAATCTGATTAGGATAAAAGAGGGGGATGAGTGGAAAACGGCGTTTAACACGCCGGAGGGACATTATGAGAACCTAGTCATGCCTTTTGGTCTGACTACTGCACCAGCAGTATTCCAACATTTTGTTAATGACATTTTTCGTCACCTTGTGGGGCTGTTTGTGGTTGTATATTTGGACGACATTTTAATTTACTCGCCAGATCTTGTGTCTCATCAGGAGCATGTGAGACAGGTGTTGCAGATCTTGCGAGACAATAAATTATACGCCAAACTGGAGAAGTGTGTATTTGCCGTACAGGAACTTCAGTTTTTGGGTTTTTTGGTGTCAGCCTCCGGTTTCCGTATGGACCCTGAAAAGGTGAGAGCAGTGCTTGAATGGGATCAGCCAGGGGATCTTAAGGCTCTGCAGCGTTTTTTGGGGTTTGCTAACTACTACCGGAAATTTATTTGTAATTTCTCATCTGTCGTCAAACCTCTCACTGACATGACAAGAAAAGGGACGGATTTTTCTAAATGGTCGGACAAAGCTTGCCAAGCCTTTTCCTCTTTGAAGAAATGTTTTGCTTCGGCACCCGTTCTCATCCAACCAGATGCATCTCAGCCGTTCATTGTGGAGGTGGATGCGTCTGACGTAGGGGTGGGTGCTATATTGTCCCAGGGTCCGTCCCCTGGTAAATGGCATCCGTGCGCTTTCTTTTCTAAGAAATTGTCGTCCGCCGAAAGGAATTATGATATCGGCAATAGGGAACTTTTGGCCATTAAGTTAGCTTTTGAAGAATGGCGTCACTTTTTGGAGGGGGCAGTCCACCTGGTTACCGTTATTACTGATCACAAGAACCTGTTATATTTGGAATCCGCTAAGCGTCTGAATTCCAGACAAGCTCGATGGTCGTTGTTTTTTACCAGGTTTAATTTTGTCGTCACTTATCGCCCGGGGTCTAAGAATGTAAAGGCTGATGCCTTGTCTCGCAGTTTCCCAGGGGCCGGGAAAACGGATGACCCGAGTCCTATCCTTCAGGAGGGGGTGGTAGTGTCGGCTGTATTTTCTGAGCTTGAGGAGGAGGTGTTAGAGGCTCAGGGGGACGCCCCTGCAGGACCTCCAGGGAGACTGTTTGTCCCAAATCTGTTGAGACAAAAAGTTATTGAGGCACATCATAATTCTGCTCTAGCAGGACATCCAGGGAGTAAGGCTACTTTAGATCTCCTTTCTCGCCGGTTTTGGTGGCCTAATGCTAATAAAGATGTTATAACTTTTGTCGCGTCATGTGGGGTGTGTGCTCGCTCTAAAACCCCTCATACCCGTCCGTCTGGGACCCTTTTACCCTTGAAACTTCCGGAGCGTCCATGGACTCATTTATCTATGGACTTCATTATGGACCTTCCTCCGTCGTCAGGGAATACTGTCATACTGGTGGTTGTTGACAGGTTCAGTAAGATGGCACATTTCGTTGCTCCTCCTGCACTCCCTAATGCTAAAACTCTGGCGCAGGTGTTCATTAGGGAGATCGTTAGACTTCATGGGTTGCGTTCTGATGTGGTGTCAGATAGGGGGTCTCAGTTTGTGTCCAAATTTTGGAGGGCATTTTGTTTACGTCGGGGGATGCAATTGTCATTTTCCTCGGCTTTTCATCCACAGACCAATGGTCAGACAGAGCGTCTGAATCAGAGCTTAGAGACATATCTCCGGTGTTTTGTCTCAGAGAACCAAGAGGACTGGTCTTCTTTCTTGCCTCTGGCAGAGTTCGCTCTTAACAACAGGCGGAGCGAGTCCACTGGTAAGTCCCGTTTTTTGGGGCATATGGTTTTCATCCCCAGTTTTGTACTTTCAATGGGGGGGGCCCTTCTGGGGTTCCTGAGGAGGAGCGTTTCTCGTCGTCACTTGCTTCTGTGTGGAGAGGTGTATTGAATAATCTGAGTGCGATGGGGAACCGTTACAAACGTATGGCTGATAGGAGGAGAGTTTCTGGTCCAGATCTGAATGTGAACGATCTGGTATGGTTGTCTACCAGGAATATAAAACTTAAAGTGCCCTCCTGGAAACTGGGTCCCAGATTCATCGGGCCGTACAGGATCAGTTCCATAATTAATCCTGTGGCATTTCGTCTGGACCTCCCTCCTACGTTTAAAATTCATAATGTGTTCCACAAGTCATTACTTAAAAGGTATGTGGCACCAGTCATACCGTCACCTCTACCTCCTCCTCCTGTGTTGGTCAATGGTAACTTGGAATTTCAAGTATCAAAGATCATTGACTCACGTCTGAATCGCCGGTCCCTTCAGTACTTGGTGCATTGGAAGGGGTATGGTCCAGAGGAGAGGACGTGGGTCCCTGTGTCTGATGTTAACGCAGATCGTTTGGTTCGGACCTTCCACAGAACTCACCCGGGCAGACCTGGCCCTGAGGGTCCGGAGGCCCCTCGTAGAAGGGGGGGTACTGTCATGTGTGCATTGCCACGAAGATCGTCGCGGTTGCACATTTTGACTTCTCACAGCTGAGCTGCTGTTTCTTTGTGTTTGGCAGCTAGGGAGTTAATTCTGTCTGTGCTCGGTGCTGGGACTGGGTGCAGTTTCTCCCAGCTGCAATTGATTATTTGTTGATTGGTCTCCTTTAAATTTCTGGTTGTCTGCTTGGGGAGTTGCCAGTGAAACCTTCATGCAGACCACAGATAGGAATGAATCTGTATAGACTTTTGTTGTGAGCTCCTTAGTTGTTCTAAGCTCAACTTGGTTAGAGTTTATTTCCCATACCATTTATGTTCCTTTGGTGTTTGAGTGTGTATGCAAGCGAGTGTTATCCTGTCTGTCTTATATGTCTAATCTGTGTATTTAGCTAAGATCAGCCCATATCCCTTTGGTGGTAGTCAGGATCCTTCTTAGGACTGATTACAGGGTTCAGGGTCTGATAGGAGACAGGGTTAGGTTGGAGACTTGGACCTCTGAACCATTATCAGTACCTCCAAGGTGAGGGATTAGTTAGGACCCCAGTTTAGGGTCAGGTTAGATCCCGGTCCACCTCTTTCCTGTTTCAGCTCATCAAGTCCTCAAGATTAACCCTGAGTTCAGCAGATATCGTGTCAGGTAAATCTATTCTATACTTACATGCTGATGTTGCTATACTAGTTGTTGTATAGAGTGTTGTTCCTGTATTAATAGTTTACTGACATTGTATACATATCATTAGACAGCGTGACAGAGAGGGAACACAAACGGGTAAGGAGATAAATGATAAAGCGAGGAAGGGAAAAAACCACACCGAGTACACTTCGCTCCAAACTCTTCAATACCACAATCTCTGATGACTCTGATGGTCTGTATGAAATGCTTTCACCGACAACAACCCTATCAGACCGGCAGGTATTTGAAGGAGTCTCAATACTGCAGAATTAACTACAGCTGGGTGAGGCTGGGCCTGTCTAGCACAGAGAGAGAGAATTAACTCCCTCACTGCCGAAAAACACCAAGCACCAAAAACTCAGCTGCGAGAAGTCAGGCTGTGCAATCGCGACGATCTTCGTGGCGACACACCCGTGACAAACGGATATTGATATTTCACAGTGATATTGTTCAAGAGACGATAATCAATACACGGCCTTAATGAACCATCCTTTTTGGCCACAAAGAAAAAACCAGCACCCAAGGGTGAAGAGGATGGTCTGATATGACCCTTCTCCAATGACTCCATGATATAAGACCACATAGCGTCATGTTCAGGTACAGACAAGTTAAAAAGGCGACCTTTAGGGAATTTACTACCATGCACTAATTCAATAGCGTAGTCATAGCTCCTATGGGGGGGCAAGGATGCAGACTTACTTTCGCTAAACACATCAGAAAAATCAGTCAAAAAGTCAGGCACATCTTGAGCCTGGGGAGAGGCAGAAAAAACTGGAGTGTTGGCATTAACACATTGGCATCCCCAACTGGTTACAGAGACAGATTTCCAATCCAAAACAGGATTATGAGACTGCAACCAAGGGAAACCTAGTACAATAATGTCATGCAGATTATACAGCACCAAAAATTTGCAACTCTCCTGATGATCAGGTTCAACCCTCATTATCACCTGAGTAGAGAACTGGGGTTTATTCTCAGCCAAAGGGGTAGAATCAATCCCCAGCAGGGGAATAGACTTCCGTAGGGGTATCAAGGGAAACCCACAACGTTTAGCAAAATCAAAATCCATCAGGTTAATAGCTGCTCCCGAATCAACAAAAGCCTGAGCAGAAAATGTGGACAGGGAGCAAATCAGGGTAACAGTCAACAGAAATTTAATCTGAACACTACCCAAGACAACTGAGCGTGCAAAACGTCTTCCCCGCTTAGGGCAGACTGAAATAGCATGAGAGGCATCACCACAGTAGAAACATAACCCATTGCGTTTTCGAAACTCATGACGCTGTGCCCAGAAGCCACTCTATCACACTGCATGGGTTCAGAAGCTGGTTCACAAGGCAACACCATTCCACGCATACCTCTACGCTCACGCAAACGTCTGTCAATTTGAATCGCCAATGACATAGAATCATTGAGACCAGAGGTAGCAGGGAAACCCACCATAACATCTTTTACATTCTCTGACAGACCCTTCCGAAAAAGGGCTGCCAAAGCATCATCATTCCATTTGGTCAGAACTGCCCACTTTCGGAATTTCTGACAGTACAACTCAGCGTCCTCAAGCCCCTGATTTAATGCCAACAAGGTTTTTTCAGCTTGATCAGTGACATTAGGTTATCGTACAATAACCCCCGAGCCAGAAAAAATGCATGAACATTACTCAAAACAGAGTCCCCAGGTGTCAGGGAAAAAGCCCAATCCTGAGGATCGCCACGCAGGAGAGAGGTGACAATTTGAACCTGCTGTGCTGCGTTCCCTGAGGACTTAGGTTTTAAGGCAAAAAACAACTTACAGTTATTTTTGAAATTCAGAAATCTAGCTCGATACCCCAAAACAAATCCGGCATGGGGATCCCAGGCTCCACAACCGGCAACCCTGCAAGATAGGTAGCAATACTCCGAACCTCAGTGGCAAGCGATCCACACGGCCAGACAACCGCGCAAACTCCATTGAGAGAAAAAAAAAATCTTCCTCAGCACCCAGAGAAAAAGAGGAAAAAAAATGCAGAAAAAATAAAAAAATAAAATCTCTGACAACTCTGACAACTTTTTTCTTTCCACACCACTTTTCCCCTCTGTGAGTACCATACAATTTTCAGTTTGGGCCGGTGATACTGTTATGTTTTGGTAGCTGAGGAGAGCAGGCAAAAATGGCAATACACCAGAGAGGTTGGAATCTACTGGATTGCAGTACCCTGACTAACCACCACAACTAAAGGCAGCCGTGGAGCGTACCTACGTTGGTCCTAGACGCCTCGTCACAGCCTGAGAGGCTAACTACACCTAAAGATAGAAAGAGGAAAGCTATCTGCCCGGAGCAGATCCCCAAATAACATAGGAAGCCCCCAAACATGTAATGGCGGTTAGACAAGAGGAAATACAGACACAGACAGAAAATAGTATGAGCAAACGCTGGGGCCCAATCTGCCTAGACAGAAAAGGATAGGAAGGATACTTACTGCAATTCCAAAAAGCCTTAAGAAAAGCCAACGCTACTAATTGCAAAAACACCTGAGATCACACGACCTCTACCACCTAAATTAGTTCTCTGGTGTAACAAAACTAAGCCGCAGCCACAGAAAAAACTGGAAAAGGCAAATGAACAATCAACAGTGGCTCCAGAGGAACCAAGAGGAGCCCAAGCCCCCCGGGGAGGGGGACCTGGCCAACCTCACAGAAATGCAGAGAAAAATGCAAATGGCAAGCACAAAAACAAAAAACAGAAAATATCTTATCTGAGAGCAGGAGAAGAGGCAAGACTCAGCAAGCTTCCAAGTGAACCAGGAAACAACGTTGAGACAAGAACAATTGATCACCGGCAACCATGATGGGGGAAACCTCCCTTATATCCAGCCAGTCTGTAATTCCTGATTGCCAATCCTCATTGAATGGTTCAGTACTGTTTGTAACCACCAGAGGGAGCTTCTGCTCAGAATTAATTTCTAAAATATTCATAACACATATCTAGGGAGGGCAGACGGATTATCTGCCTTGGGCACAGTTGGCAGGAGGGATGCAGTCGGGCTGCCTAATGCGGCGGTCCAAAGTGTCTGCCCAGCCACTGAATTTTGCCACCCCCCACACTGAGATTTGGCCATTCTATGAGCCGACTCCAAAAAAGCATTTAAAATTTTTTCTGTATTTAATTAGTCGTCCATAGAGCATTAGGTGCTTTCAGTGACATTTCGATGGTACAGAAGACTCTAAAAAAAGTTGAAAAATTTGTATGTATTCAATTAATCATACATATAGTATTTTCTGATTTCTGTGACATTCCGGTGGTATATAGGACTCAAAAAAGGTGTTGAAAAATTGGTTTGGATTCAAGTAGTTATTCACACAGTATTAAATGCTTTCTGTTAAATTTTGGTGGTATATAAGACTCCCATTGAAAAAATTTGTCAGTATTCAATTACATTCATGGAGTATTCTGTGCTCTGGGGTCCATTGAGGTAGTATGTAAAACTCCAAAAAAGCGTTCAAAAATGTATCTGGATTCAATTACTCATCCATACAGTATTATTTGCTTTCTGTTATATTACAGTGGTAAATAACCCTTCAAAAAAGCATTCTAAAAATTTCAGTTTTAAATTACTCATCCATAGGGTATTATGTGCTCTGGGGTACATTTCTGTGGTAAATAACAGTCCAAAAACCTGTTCAAAATATTTTCTGGATTGAATTAGTAATCTATACAAAGATTGCAGAATCTCATAAGACTCCCAAGGGAGCGACTGGAGGAATATCGGAGCCTAACCAAGCTGGAATGACAGCGGAAGTTGTTGTGAATAATCTGGAGGCGACTTCTGAGCTGGGGCTCCCTCCGGTGGTTGCTGAGGGTAATGAACTAATTGCTGAATGGCCTTCAGCTGGCTCTGAATGGTCTGATATAAGTGACCTGAACTCCCTTCAGCCTTGCCGGTAATAAATTGTTCTTCCATGTCTTGCTTGGAGCTCAGCTTGCATTCTTGCTCTCATTCAGATAAGTGATTTGCTGTTTTTTTTCCTCTGGTTGGATTTTCTTTCTGGTTTGCTGCTTAGCAGTAGACTTCAGCCTGGTTCTCTTTTGGGGCCTGGCTCTGCAATTGTGCTCAGTTGGTGTTTGCACTTTTACTCTGTTCCTAAGTCACTTTTTATTTGCTGAATTGCTGTGTTTTACACCAGAGATCTGATTTAGGTGGTAGAGATCGTGTGATCTCCAGTTTTTTGTTAATCAGAAGTGTTGGTATTTTTGCCAGGGTTTTTTTTGGGTTGCAGTTAAAATTCTTTCCTATACTTTTCTATTTAGACAAATTGGGCCCCAGCGTTTGCTCATTCTATTTTCTGTCTGTGTTCATGTTTTCTTCTGGTCTAACCGCCATTACATGTTTGAGGGCTTCCCATTTCTTTGGGGATTCTACTACGGGGCAGATAGCATTCATCTTTCTGCCTTTAGGTGTAGCTATCTCTCCGGCTGTGATGAGGCGTCTAGGATCACCGTAGGTACGCTCCATGGCTACTTCTAGTGTGGCTGTTAGTTTAGGGTCCTGCAATCCAATAGTTTCCAGCCTCTCTGGTGTATTGCTTTTTTGGCTATTTTTGCAGTTTCTCCTCAACTACCGAAACATAACAGTATTACCGGCCAAACTGAAAATTATATGGTACTCAACAAAAGGGAAAAATAGTAAAAGAAAAAAGGTAGTTGTCAGAAATTTTTTTCTCTGTTTGTTGCATTTTTTCGCTCTTTTCTCCGGGTGCTGTGGAGCTTTTTTTTTTCCTCAATGGAGTTTGCACAGTTGTCTGGCCGTGTGGAGCAGCTTGCCACTGAGGATCAGAGTATTGCTGCCTATCTTGCTAGGTTGCCGGTTGTGGAACCTAGGATCCCCATACCAGATTTATTTTTGGGGGATCGGTCTAAATTTTTGAATTTCAAAAATAACTGTAAGTTGTTTTTTGCCTTAAAGCCAAGTCCTTAGGGAACGCAGCACAGCAGGTTCAAATTGTCATCTCTCTGCTGCGTGGCGACCCTCAGGATTGGGCTTTTTCCCTGACACCTGGGGATCCTGTTTTGAATGATGTTGATGTATTTTTTCAGGCTCTGGGGTTATTGTACCTTGTTGAACCTAATGTCACTGATCAAGCTGAAAAGACCTTGTTGGCATTAAATCAGGGTCGTGAAGACGCTGAGCTGTACTGTCAGAAATTTCGAAAGTGGGCAGTCCTGACCAAATGGAATGATGATGCTTTGGCAGCCCTTTTTCGGAAGGGTCTGTCAGAAAATGTAAAAGACGTTATGGTGGGATTCCCTGTTCCCCCTGGTCTCAAAGATTCTATGTCTTTGGCTATTCAAATTGACAGACTTTTGCGTGAGCGCAGAGGTATGCATGAGATAGTGTTGCCTTGTGAGCCAGCTCCTGAGCCCATGCAGTGTGATGGAGTGACTTCTGGGGCTCAGCGTCATGAGTTTCGAAAGCGCAATGGGTTATGTTTCTACTGTGGTGACGCTTCTCATGCTATTTCCATCTGCCCTAAGCGGGGAAGACGTTTTGCACGCTAAGTTGTCTTGGGTAGTGTTCAGACAAAATTTCTGTTGACTGTTACCCTGATTTGCTCCCTGTCCACATTTTCGACTCAGGCTTTTGTTGATTCAGGAGCAGCTATTAACCTGATGGATTTTGACTTTGCCAAACGTTGTGGGTTTCCCATGATACCCTGCGGAAGTCTATTCCTTTACTGGGCATTGATTCTACCCCTTTGGCGGAGAATAAACCCCAGTTTCTACTCAGGTGATAATGAGGGTTGAACCAGATCATCAGGAGAGTTGCAAATTTCTGGTGTTGCATAATCTGCATGACATTATCATACTGGGTTTCCCTTGGTTACAGACTCATAATCCTGTTTTGGATTGGAAATCTGTGTCTGTGACCAGTTGGGGCTGCCAGTGTGTTAATACTGACACTCCTGTTTTTTCTGCCTCTCCCCAGTCTCAGGATGTCCCTGACTTTTTGACAGATTTTTTGGATGTGTGTAGTGAGAGTAAGTCTGCATCCTTACCTCCTCACAGGAGCTATGACTGCGCTATTGAGTTAGTGCCTGGTGGTAAATTTCCTAAAGGTCGCCTTTTTAATCTATCTGTACCTGAACACGATGCTATGCGATCTTATATCAAGGAGTCTTTGGAGAAGGGTCATATCAGACCATTCTCTTCACCCTTGGGCGCCGGTTTTTTCTTTGTGGCCAAAAAGGATGGTTCATTGAGGCCGTGTATTGATTATCGCCTCCTGAATAGAATCACTTTTAAATATCAATATCCGTTACCCTTGACTTCTGACCTATTTTCCAGAGTGAAAAGTGCTAGTTGGTTTACCAAGCTTAACCTCAGGGGGGCATATAACCTTATTCGCATTAAGCACGGGGATGAATGGAAGACGGCGTTTAATACCCAGAGGGGCATTTTGAGTACCTAGTGATGCCTTTTGGGCTTACTAATGCCCCTTCCGTCTTCCAATCCTTCATGAATTATGTTTTCAGGGATTTTGTGGATAAATTTCTGATTGTTTATTTGGATGATATCTTGATTTTTTCCAACGACTGGGACTCTCATGTGAAACATGTTCGGACTGTGTTCCAGATTTTGAGAGAGAATGTACTGTATGTGAAGGGATCAAAGTGTCTTTTTGGCGTACAGAAGGTCTCATTTCAGGGATTCATTTTGTCTCCGTCTGTTATTGAAATGGACCCGGTCAAGGTTCAGGCCATCTGTGATTAGGTTCAACCTACTTCATTGAAGGCTCTTCAGAGATTTTTGGGTTTTGCCAATTTTTATCATAAATTTATTGGTAATTTCTCTGGTATTGTTAAACCATTGACTGATTTGACCAAAAAGGGTTCCGATTTGGTGAATTGGCCTCCTGAGGCAGTTTCTGCGTTTCAGGAACTTAAGCAGAGATTCATTTCTGCTCCTGTTCTACGGCAGCCTGATGTTTCTCTGCCATTTCAGGTGGAGGTTGATGCCTCTGAGATTGGGGCAGGTGCCGTTTTGTCCCAAAGGGATCCAGAGACCTCTAAGAGTCACCCTTGTGCCTTTTTCTCTCAAAAATTTTCTCCATCTGAACGTAATTATGACGTGGGTAATCGGGAGTTATTGGCCATGAAGTGGGCCTTTGAAGAGTGGAGTCATTGGCTGGAGGGAGCCAAACATCAGGTGGTGGTCCTCACGGACCATAAGAACCTGGTTTATCTGGAATCAGCCAAGCGACTTAATCCTAGACAGGCCAGGTGGGCCTTGCTTTTCACACGTTTTAATTTTGTGGTTTCTTTTCTTCCGGGCACTAAATGTTAAGGCGGATGCCCTGTCGAGGAGTTTCTTTGCGGATTCTCCTGAGTTATCTGATCCTGCTGTTATTTTGAAAGAGGGTGTAGTTATTTCTGCCATCTCGCCCAATTTGAGACTGGCTCTGGAGGGGTGTCAGGAGGATAAACCTGAACGCTGCCCTGTTGGGAAATTGTTTGTCCCAGACCAGTGGAAGAAGAGTGTGATGTCTGAGATTCATTGTTCCACTTTGGCTGGTCATCCCGGGATTTTTGGTACCAGAGACTTGGTGAGTTGGTCCTTTTGGTGGCCTACTTGTCACGTGACGTCAGCGACTTTGTGCAGTCCTGTGGGACTTGCTCTCGTTCCAAGCCTTGCTCTCGTTCTAGTGGTTTGTTAATGCCATTACCTGTACCCAAGAGGCCATGGACCCATATTTCTATGGATTTTATTTCCGACCTCCCTGTCTCTCGGAGAATGACCGTTATCTGGGTAATCTGTGATAGGTTTTCCAAGATGATACATCTTGTGCCATTACCTAAGTTGCCTTCCTCCTCCGAATTGGTGCCTTTGTTCTTTCAGCACGTGGTTCGGTTACATGGCATTCCGGAGAACATTGTGTCTGACAGAGGAGTCCAGTTTGTTTCCAGATTTTGGAGGACATTTTGTTCTAAACTTGGTGTTCAGTTATCTTTCTCCTCTGCATTTCACCCTCAGACCAATGGACAAACCGAGAGAACAAACCAGACCTTGGAGACTTATTTGAGATGTTTTGTGTCTGCTGATCAAGATGACTACGTCTATTTTTTGCCTTTGGCTGAGTTTGCTCTTAATAATAGGGCTAGCTCTGCCACCTTGATGTCTCCATTTTTCTGCAATTCTGGGTTTCACCCTCGATTTTCTTCAACACAAGCGGAGGCTTCTGTCTGCCCGGGGGTTGACTCTATTGTGGAGCGTATGCAGCAGATTTGGGACCAAGTAGTGGAGAGGTTGTCTCTCTCTCAGGAGAAGGCCCAGCGGTTTGCCAACTGGCATAGGACTGATGGTCCTCCTTTTAAAGTGGGGTACTTGGTTTGGTTGTCCTCAAGAAATATCCCTATGAAGGTTGCATCTCCAAAATTTAAGCCAAGGTTCATTGGACCTTATAAGATCATGGAAATTATTAATCTGGTTTCCTTCCGTTTGCTTCTTCCAGGGACATTTAAGATCCATAACGTGTTCAACAAGTCCTTACTGAAGAGGTTTGTCGAACCAGTGGTTCTTATGGCTGCGCCTCCCGACCCTGTTTTGGTTGAGGGCAATTTGGAGTATGTGGTTGAGAAAATATTGGATTCTCGTTTTGCTAGACAGAAACTCCAGTATTTGGTTAAGTGGAGAGGTTATGGTCAGGAGGACAATTCTTGGGTGTTTGCTTCTGACATCCATGCTGGGAGACTGATCCGTGCCTATCATCGAGCTCATCCTGATCGACCTGGTTGCGCAGGTGAGGGTTTGGTGACCCCTCCTCAAGGGGGGGGTACTGTTGTGAATATTCTGGAGGCGACTTTTGAGCTGGGGCTCCCTCCGGTGGTTGCTGAGGGTAATGAACTAATTGCTGAATGGTCTGATATAAGTGACCTGAACTCCCTTCAGCCTTGCCGGTAATCAATTGTTCTTCCATGTCTTGCTTGGAGCTCAACTTGCATTCCTGCTCTCATTCAGATAAGTGATTTGCTGTTTTTTTTCCTCTGGTTGGATTTTCTTGCTGGTTTGCTGCTTAGCAGTAGACTTCAGCCTGGTCCCCTTTTGGGGCCTGGCTCTGCAATTGTGCTCAGTTGGTGTTTGCACTTTTGCTCTGTTCCTATGTCACTTTTTATTTGCTGAATTGCTGTGTGTTACACCAGAGTTCTGATTTAGATGGTAGAGATCGTGTGATGTCATTTTTTTTTTGTTAATCAGAAGTGTTGGTATTTTTGCCAGGGTTTATTTGGGTTGCAGTCAGAATTCTTTCCTATACTTTTCAATTTAGACAGATTTTGCCCCAGCATTTGCTCATTCTATTTTCTGTTTGTGTTCGTGTTTTCTTTTGGTCTTACCGCCATTACATGTTTGGGGGCTTCCTATTTCTTTGGGGATTCTACTATGGGGCAGATAGCATTCATCTTTCTGCCTTTAGGTGTAGCTATCTCTCCAGCTGTGACGAGGCGTCTAGGACGCTCCACGGCTACTTCTAGTGTGGCTGATAGTTTAGGGTCCTGCAATCCAATAGTTTCCAGCCTCTCTGGTGTATTGCTTTTTTGGCTATTTTTGCAGTCTCTCCTCAACTACTGAAACATAACAGGAGGTGGCAGTAGCTTGTGGTCCAGAACGCGCCACTTTTCCAGAACCACCAATACCTGACCCAGCACGCAGTCTTCACCGCTGGGGTTCTTACGGACTGCAGACGGGAGAGCCAGGATCCAACAACTAGTGAGCAGACTGCAGGGTCTAGGCTGGTTGAAGGAGGTAGGGAGGCGAGCCAGAATCAGGGCTGAAGAAATGCTAGTGAGCCCACTAGACGTAAGGTAATGACAGTTGGTATCCCGTGGGGAAGTTGTTACATTTGATGGGAAGAGGAGATGGGGTCCATATTAGTTCTCAAAGCAGGAAACCTGGCATGAGCTGCCCTCTATGACTTGGAGGTATTGTGTTGCCACGCCACTAGCATCTTGTCTGATCAGGGTTCCAGTACCTCCAAGGGGGTCATAACAGATAGGCGCTTTCGCCTGTTATCAGAATGTGCTGACAGGCTGACTCTTATAAAAATGAACAAGACATGGATTGGGGCAGACTTCTGTACACCACCGAATGAGAACAGCGAAACATAACCTTCAATACAGTATATTTTTTTGGGAGGTGTATTTCCATGCACCTCTTCACACCCACACATGGGTATACGCTTCCTGACTTTGGCTATTTGGTGTGTTAATATCCTCCTCCTTCTCCTCATCCTCATCATCCATCACCACTAGAAACGAGGGTGACCGTGGTCTGTGATGCAACAGCCAATATTAATTTTTTCAAGGGTGTTTTGATGCCTGTTCAAAAAATGTTTACACTGTATGTTGAAGTGTCACCTCCCAGGTGAAAATGTTTTTCAGCCTATGCACTTAGTGTATGGGCATTCCAAGTATAGGAGACCCCTATCCTTTAAACCGGGAAGACCTTTTTCGCAGGTCATACTCCATGTTCTTCCTACACCAACCCTAGATTACCAGTGTGACCGTGTTCTGTGATGAAACAGCCACTATATTGTTTTGCCAGGGTGTTTAGGATGTCTGTAACTACTATTATTTCCACTTTTGGCTGATGTGCCTCACCCCAGGGGAAAATGTTTTTCAGCCTATGCACTTAGTGTATGGCCATTACAAGTATAAGAGACCCGCTCCTTTGTAATGGAAACTGATTTTTAGGAGGACTTCATACATGTCTCTTCAAAGTGGTATTTTCGTTTGACCAAATTTGGGGCAGGCCTTCCATTCAATGCATAGGAAAACAGTATGGGAGACCCACTTCATAATAATGTGAACTTTGTTGGTTGTTAATATTCTTCAACAATGCAATTCTTCAATGCCAGTTCTTCAGCCTCAACAGTGCAATTCTAACATGCAGGGTCTTCAGACTCACCACAGCAATTGACCAATGCAGGTTCTTAAGCCTCAACAGTGCAATTATCCACTGATGGTTCTTCAGGCTCAACACTGAAATGCTCCACTGCAGGGTCTTTAGTGTCAACACTGCAATGGTCCACCGCTGGGTCTTCAGGGTCAACACTGCAATTGTCCACCGCTGGGTCTTTAACATCAACACTGCAATTTTCCACTGCCGGTTATTCAGCCTCAACACTACAATTGTCCACCGCTGAGTCTTCAGCGTGAACACTGCAATTGTCCACCGTTGAGTCTTAAGCATAAACACTGCAATTGTCCACTGCCGGTTCGTCAGCGTCAACAATGCAATTTTAAACTGCAGGGTCTTTAGCGCCAACACTGCAATGGTCCACCGCTGGGTCTTCAGCGTCAACACTGCAATTGTCCACCGCTGGGTTTTTAGCATCAACACTGCAATTGTCCACTGCCGGGTCTTCAGGCTTAACTATTCACTGCGTAGCCAAACAATATGGGAGTAACAAATTCATAGGAAGAATTCTTTCAGGTGGCCATCAAGTACAAGGTTTCAAAGCCTTTTTGGGGTGAGTTTGAATTTGATGCAGGGCGGGCCTTGCATTCAATGAAGAAGCTAACAGTATGGCCGTGGCAAAAGAGTAATGTGAACTTGGTTTTCCTGTGTACATCCACTAGGTCGCTTCAAAGCCTTTTTGGGGTGCGTCTGATTTTGATGCAGGCAGAGCCTTGTATTCAATGCATAAGCTAACAGTATGGCAGTGGCAAAAGAGTAATGTGAATGTGGTTTTCCTGTGTACATCCATTAGGTCGCTTCTAAGCCTTTTTGGGGTGCATTTCAATTTGATGCAAGCAGGGTTTTGTATGCAATCCATAAGCTCACAGCATGGCATTGGTAAAAGAGTAATGTGAATGTGGTTTTCCTGTGTACATCCACTAGGTCGCTTCTAAGCCTTTTTGCGGTACGTTTAAAATTAATGCAGCTAACAGTGGCATTGAAGAAGCTAACAGTGGCCATCCAGTACCTGGGTTCAAAGGCTTATTGGGTGCATGTTACTTAGCTGCAGGGCAGGCCTTGCATTAAATGCATAGGCTAACACTATGGGAGACCTATTTTATTATAATTGGAACACTTTTTCATGAGGTCCTGTGCGTCCTAATTTTTGGCAGCCCAGCCACTCAGTGCCTAGGCAATAACAGTATAGGAGACACACTTTTTAATCTTGGCCCTTTAAGAAGATTAAGCTGCCTGATGCCCCTATAAAAATGGGCTTTGTGACTTTAAGAGTCCCTCTTTCATAAATGAAACAAGATGTGTCTGATGACTGTGGCCAAAAAGACATGGAAACAAGGCAAAGCGACTCAACTATTCATCGGAACATAGGAACTAGGGTGCAGAAAAATGGTTTTAACATGAAAATTTGTTCGCTGTACAATTGCGACCAAAACTTCTGAGATGACACAAAGTTTACTGCTTCAGTGTATTCAGATATTTTATTCAGTTGTTTCTGTGGTTACTGAAGTACAATTATGAGCATGTCAATCTTTTTTTAAACTGCAATTTACACATACATCAAGTTTCTGCAAAGACTCAAAATTGTGTGTGACCTCAACATCAGTCTGTCTGGGATTTTATGAAGAGACAGAAGGATTTGCGCAAATCTACATCAACAGAAGATCTGAGGCTAGTTCTCCAAGGTGTTTGGAACAACCTGACTGCCGAGTTCATTCAAAAAGTATATGGAAGTGTACCTAGAGGAACTGAAACTCTGTTGCATGCAAAAGGTGGTCACAACAAATACTAATCTGATATTTCTTTTTTGCTCATTCACTTTGCATTTTATTATAATTGATAAAAATAAACTATTAACGCTTTTGAGCTTTTTTAAAAGCATTTTTTAAACACATGCCTAAAACTTTTGCACAGCACTGTAGTTAAGAAACTTCATACAAACGTTACTAACTAAACCAAACAGGGCAAATCAAGGGCATGATTTATATATTTTTTTGGTAAACTAGTGAAGTCTACATAGACAAGCGATGTGAAGAGTCTTCTTTCTTTCTGCTCAGTGAGGTGTAAATTTTCTATTTGAAAAAAGGCCAGACTTCTCCCTGCTGTCAGTGCGCGTTACCAGTCTACTAATCAGGAAGCGAGAAACAGCATTTATAAAGAACAAGCCTCTTATCCCTCAAGTGGAAAGAGTTAATTTTTCATCAAGCTTTCGGTATGAATATTTCAAGTAGTTTAGCTTAAGACATGATTGTCTTGCTCCCTTAGCTACAGCTGCGTGCGGACGGGAAGTGGGAGCCATAACTTGAGATCTTTTAAAGGCTGCCTTACTAAGGCGCTAAAGAGGATTCCCAAAGTCTTTGGCAACTACAGACCTATTATAATACACTTTTAAAGGAAAATTCCACTTGAAGAACCACATTTTCTAATAATGTTTAAATATTGCAAGGAATCCGCAAAGAAAAAAATAGAGAGCATGTACAGCGTTAAAAAAAAAAATATATTAGTTTCTCCATGGTAACAGACAACAAACAAACCCTTTGTGTAGTCTGATCTAACTTACAATCAAAGTTTACAGATTAGACTACATTAGGGCCCCGTCTCACATAGCGACACACCAGCGATCCCTACAACGATCAGGATCGCTGGTGTGTCACTACATGATCGCTGCTGAGCTGCCAAACAGGGCAGCGATCAGGACAGCGACACTGCGGGTAACGTCGCCTAGTTACCCGCAGTGTACGTTGGATACTAGCGCCCTGATGCAGGGAGCTGGTAACCAAGGTACACATCGGGTTTCCAGGCGCTGCGCGGTGCCTGGAAACCCGCTGTGTACCTTGGTTACCAGCTCCCTGCAGCAGCGCGGCTAGTATCCAACGTACACTTCGGGTTTCCAGGCACAGCCCCGTGCCTGGAAACCCGATCGTTTACCTTGGTTACCAGGAGATTGCTGGTCTCCTTCCTGTCACATGCAGCGATGGTGCTGTCAGCGGGAGACCAGAGATCAAAAAAATGTCTGACACGACCAGCGATTCACAGCAGGGGCCTGATCGCTGGTACGTGTCAGACATAGCGAGATTGCTGCTGAGATCGCTGTTTAGCAGCGATCTCGGTAGCGATCTCACTATGTGAGACGGGCCCTTAAAGGGAATCTGTCACCCTAAATTGGCGGGATATTTAAATGATGGCAGTCAGGTCAGATGGGCGGTGTTTTGGGTACTTGCCTTAACATGTTGTTCGCCGCTGTCTCCATTATTTCTGGGAATTGTAGTCGTTGCCCTCCATATAACGCGCCTGCACATTGCAATCTGTGGGCAAAGCATACTGCGCGTGCGCAATTCAAGATTGCAATGTGCAGGCGCGTTATATGGAGGGCAACGACTACAATTCCCTGAAATAATGGAGACAGCGGCAAACAACATATTAAGGCAAGTCCCCAAAACACCGCCCATCTGACCTGACTGCCATCATTTAAATATCCCGCCAATTTAGGGTGACAGATTCCCTTTAACAATGGCCTCTGGGTTTGCTATGTACGTCAACCTATAAGATACCACTGGAAGTGGTTTGATTAGCTAGGTAATTCAGTGTATCAACTGTACGATCATTGGTTCGAATGCACGAGTCCCCATGAGGGACATTAATAAAATGTAAAAAAAAGTTTTAAAAAATTAAAGAAACCCTCCCCATAATCCCAATTTTCACAGTTTAATCTGGGAAAAAAACAACCCCCCAAAAAGACACACATTTGGTATTGTTGCAAAATCTTTATTGATCCCAAAAGGAAAATGCAGCAAAAAACAAAACAAAAAGAAAGGAAAATAATGCCAGAAAAAAATAAATAAAAAGTTGCAAAGTGATCAAAATTCATGTGTTTCCCATAATGGCACCAATAAAAACGAAAGTTTCCCACATAAAAATAAACCCTTATAGAACGCTATAAATGAAACAGAATATGATGAAAAAACATATAAACTGTATGTAACTGTAGTAAAAAAAAAGTATAATGATATAAACCCCTACTATAAAACTATATCTACAATATAATTGTCTAATTCTGTCTGTCTGTAACGGAAATCCCGCGTCGCTGATTGGTCGCGCCCGGCCGGATGCGACCAATCAGCGACAGGCGCAGTCCGGCCGCGAATTGGCGCAGGATTTGAACCACACACGCCACCGTATCATCGGAGATCCACATATACCCCAGCAGCAGCAGCCTCCACATATACCCCAGCAGCAGCAAGCCTCCACATATACCCCAGCAAGCAGCAGCCTCACATATATACCCCAGCAGCACAACCTCCACGTACACCCCAGCAGCAGCCTCTATATACACCCCAGCAGCAGCCTCTATATACACCCCAGCAGCCTCTATATACACCCCAGAAGCCTCTATATACACCCAGCAGCCTCTATATAACCCCAGCAGCCTCTATATATACCCCAGCAGCCTCTATATACACCCCAGCAGCCTCTATATACACCCCAGCAGCCTCTATAGACACCCCAGCAGCCTCTATATACACCCCAGAAGCCTCTATATACACCCCAGCAGCCTCTATATACACCCCAGCAGCCTCTATATATACCCCAGCAGCCTCTATATACACCCCAGCAGCCTCTATAGACACCCCAGCAGCATCTATGTACAGCCCAGCAGCCTCGCATTAATCTTAAATCTTCATAAATAAACTACATACATATTCTAGAATACCCAATGAGTTAGAATCGGGCCACCATCTAGTCATTTGTATTCTGCATGGTGAAACGCTGTAATAGAAAAAAATACGAAACAGAGCTGGAATTGCTAATTTTTGTTGATTCAGCAACGTAAAAAAATGAAATAAAAAGTGCTCAAAAATCCATATGTATCACAAAGACAATTGCTTGTCTTGCAAAAAATAATTGTTCACACAACTCTGTCCATAAAAAATAAAAGTTATGTCTTTCAAAATTAAATATATATATATATATTTTTTTGTGTAAATTAGTAAAACAAACAAAAAATATAAATTTGGTATTGTCATTATAGTCTAAACCTGCAAAATAATGATGAGATGTTAATTAAATTGAGTGGTAAAAGTTTAAAAAAAGAGGGAAAAAAATCCACAATTGCCGCTTCTTTTCTTCAGTCCGTATCCCAAAAAGTATAATAAAAAAACAGCATAACATTTAAAATGCCAAAAAACAACAACAGATTAGTTTATTTTCTTTCCCTATTTCTCCCCACGAAGAGAATAGAAACGTTAGACAAATTATATGTGACCCAAAATGTGTTTGACAAAGACACTTTGTGTCGGAACGCTTGGGTCCAGGTTTCCCACATGCCGCTATACTTTCCTTTTCTGGGGGGGGTTTTGCACCTTACAGGGTATCTGAATATATAGGGCTCAAGTGAGGTTTGTTCTCCCTTTTTCTACCCTACTATTTTGACATATGATGTTATCCAACATTAGGGACTGGTTTTGACTGATAA